>CM043116.1:32848655-33169707 GCA_023701765.1 Hylyphantes graminicola
TATTTTTCTTTAATACCGTAATGGTCTCTAACTGGTAGAAATTAAATGAAAATCCATTCCCACAACGATAATTATACGCCTTATAAATATTCATCACATAGCTAAAGAGTGCGTGAGGATTTAATTTTTATGCTGTATGCAAAAAGAGTATCTAGGGGCTCATTACTATCACTCGAAATCCCTCTTAATGTTATTAAAAACAGTTTTCTATAAGAAAAGTAATAGTTAATTAGGATTGAAATTCAATGCATCTTTTGGAGTAATTAATCTTACCTAAATGTAAGTAGTTTAACCCATAAGAATTCTATACATCTGATTGGTGTAACTTTAGAACAAAAATGGAATTTTTGTATGGGTCGTATTTTATTTTTCTTTGTTTTTGAAACTTTATTATTTTAAAATTATTATGGTTTGCTTTTTATCAAAACAATCATATTATTTTTTTATTTTATAACTAAATTATTTTTAGAAAAATGCTTTTGAACTAGCACAATCAATATAAAATATGTATAAGGGACATGCTTCATGAAAACTTGATAGCCTAGTACTTAATTTTAACTCCACAAAAGTATTTCTGCAATATCATTGTATTGAAAATTCTCTTGTGTTTAAGTCTACAAATAATTTTACTTCTATAAAAATGAAAATCTTCAATTCAAAACCTGTATTAAAAAATGTTTTTTAACATTTTTCTTTCTTCAAACAAATGATTTCATCACAAAATATAACAGAATTTTCTCACGACTTCTTTAAATGCTTTTTTCGATTTTCATTGTAAAACGTAAAACTCATGGAGAAAGCGGACAATAAAAATGGGTGGCCTGCATTTTGTAGATATCTAAAGCTTATGCACACCTCTTTCTAGTATATACAAACAAAAATAAAAATTTATAGTCACATAAATGTTCAGAGCTCTTGCAGTGTAATCCTTTGCCAGTTACTTTTTCAATAAAGAACTAAATCGTTCGCAGATTTAACTGCTCCCACCGGTAATCTCCAAATCGATTATTCTTTCAACTATGTTTTATTGTTAAAGCAAGTCACAAGTTTGGATAAACAAAAAGTTTGGGTTACTATCGATAGTTTAAGATTATATTTTGGATTTGTTATGTAAGTAAAGATAAATATTTGTAAACAGTGAATGCTATTTCGTTAACTTAAAAATAATTTTTAACGATATAAAAATCACTTCAACTTAATCGTTAACTAATTGAATATATTTTCCCGAATTCAGTATGATTTTTCTCTTAATGGTACTCTGATTAACACATATTGATTTCATAAACATTGAAAAGACTAAAATGAAACGATTTATCTTACACGTTGATAGTTTGTAAATATCATGTTGGTTCATTGATTCAGGTGACACATTATTGCATGCAAATTTTGTAAGTGTGTTTATGACGTGCAAAAATAAATAATTAAAATTAATATTGAAAAAATTATTTTTAAAAACGATCTCCTAAAAATTAAAGTCTTAAATTTGAGTGGTTAAACTGTATCGGGACACTTTATATATCGATGTTGGTTCATTGATTCAGGTGACACATTATTGCATGCAAATTTTGTAAGTATGACGTAACTGTTCAAAATAAATAAATTAATATTGAAAAAATTATTTTTAAAAACGATCTCCTAAAAATTAAAGTCTTAAATTTGAGTGGTTAAACTGTATCGGACACTTATACTTCGAAACTTTAAATCGACTTAAGCCAAATCAAATAAAAAGTTATCCTTGCAATGTCTAAAGGAAATTTCAATAAAACTATTTAATTATATCCAATTGATAGGGAGAGTGGATAAACTCGATAACAAAGAAACTCATTAATAATAAATAAATAAACAATCCAGTAAAAATTCCCAAAAGAAATAGGGACAGGTATAACAATTATTTTTACTTACACGACTTACATAAAAAAAGATAAGATAATCGCTCCTGCTTATTCAAAGTCTATTGCTTCTAAAACACTGTTTGCGATGTCGCCCTTAACGGTTACGTTGGGTGCCTATTCAGGTGTCGGCTCGTCACTTGACTGTTTTTCTATAATGCGTCAACCGTCGCCAATTGCCCTCGCGTAGCTTTGGTGCGACGATAGTTCAAAAACCTAACTTATTGGTTCTAAAACAATTTAATGAATTCTAAAAGTAAGTAATATAAATTGCATGTAAAATTTATGGCAAATTAGTTATGGTAATATTCAAGCTGTTGGGTTGCGGATTTACATAATTTTCTTTTTAGAAAACTAATATTTAACATATATCTAATTTTGAGAGAGCATTACTTTTTTATAATCTTGTAAAAGCTTTTTTTAAAATTGAAGTACAAGCTTATTGTGTAAAAAAATAATTAAACAAATGTAATTTTTACCGAAACACATTTTTAACTTAAAACACATAATGGGGTTCATAAAAAGTGTTTAAATAGTTTCAGAAACGGCTTTTTTTAAATCAAACATCGTTTTACTTCAAAAAAGTAGAATATTCATAAAAAGGAACTTAATTTTAAATACAAATCTTGCAAGCTGTGGTTCAACATTTAGTAATTTTATGGTTTCTCATGAAAACTGCTAGGATTGCCTACACGCTTGTCGATGGATCATAAATTTTTATCCCTTATTTCTGTATTACTTGATGGGTTCAGTCTTGGTTGAAATATTTGGCGATGTATCGGCCTAAATAATGTGTATCTTCATTTATTTTTGTTAAACTGTACATTCCAGGATACATAATACAATAACTACTGTAAGTGTAGATATAATTTTTATTTGTTGAACTAAATATAACTTTTTCTGAGCATTGTACATCTTTTCTTTAACTGTCAAGGAAATATACTTGGATTGTAAAAACATGTTACTCAAATGTATTTGGTTTTATCTTTTTCTCCCATTTGTGTTCTTCAAAACATAGTTTATTTTTCATCGGTAAAGTATTTAGTATTAAACTTTGGAAATATTTATGACTTAGCAATACACTTTTAAAACCCTAGCTTATTTACTAATATATAAAAATGTACTTGAAACATTATCTCGATAATTAAACGATAACACATGTTTTCTAGACAAACTATATGATCTATGACATATAGTCACTTGTCTACCGACAAAATTTTCATCGTTTGATAATTCTCTTAAGGATACGATGTTTCCAGATATAATGTATAAAACGGTTTATATTGTTGTTGCTTATCTCCTAAGTTTAGTGGAGCTAAACCTGGTCTTTAATGTTAGTCACTCTCAAAAAGTATAGAACCATGACTGGATATCTGTAAATATCTAGTCTGGAAAGTCCCAATCAGTCCAGGATGTAGTCAGAAGCCGCCTGTTCACTGGAACACTTCGGGTTGATAGGAAAGGGTTTTTTCCGATTAGTGTAACTCATAGATCTAATGTGTACACTTTTAAGTATCGTCTAAGTAGTATAAAACGGTACTTTTGTTATGCGGCACAGCACTTACTTTGATTTGTTCTTTAGGAATATCAGATATTTTTCTAAGGACAACAACTGCTCTTTTTTCAACCAGGTAGTCCTTCCGTATATTCCCTGAACTCGGATCAAATACATCAAAAACATACATTAAAGATAACAATTAATAATAAATCATCCTATAAATAATTTGAAATAATAATTAATGCAATTAAAAGTTTTAAAATATCTTCTTTTGACCCGATACACAGTGCATTGACTGCGCCGTTAGACTAATATTTAACTCGGCAGCTAATATAGGAATGCTTTATTTATCTATTTTATCTTGTGTAAAATCTACTTATGCCATTTATTTAAAAAAATACCAATCAAAGCTATGATTTTATAAAAATTTGATCACTGTATTTCATGTATTTTTTTTCTAAAACATAAGCATAATCCTTATTTATAAATGTTTATCCCAAAACTAAAAAAATGCTAATCTTGTTCATACTTGAACTTCACAATTAGTTTTAACTCCACAACAAGCCACGTAACTTATTCAATTAGGTTGATAGAATTTAGAAATAAATCCTTAGTATTGATTGGCGATAAATTTATTTTTCTGGCAACCCATTACACTGAATTCCAAATCAAAGTGAACACTTTCATTTGTCAAAGTAAAAGCACTTTTCCCAGTTCCGTTGACAAGATGGAGAGAATACACGACTTCTTCGAACAATTTCGCTTTTTTGACCTGGTTGTCATTTTTTAAAACCTTTGTCATTTATATATTTTATGGGGGGTCCCGAAAGGAACAGCTTTCAAAATTTCCAACGCTCTACAGGCTTAAAATTCTGGGGATATGTGTTATAAAAGGGTTTTCATAAAACTTCCGGCGAAACAGATAAAGTCAAAATAAAAAAAAGAAACGCGGAGTGTTTTTGACGTTTTGATTGCAGTCATAAAATGCTGTATTTTTCTATTGTCAGTGTGTCGGTGCAGAACATTCATTTAAATTGAAAGTGTATTTATTTAATTGATTTATATAAGATGACATACAATAACAAGAAATTCTGAAGGAATTGAAAGAACAACAAAATCTGAAGGAATTGAAAGAACAACAAAATCTGAAAGAATTGAAATATGTTACTTCTCTATTATTATTGTAATATAAATTGAAATAATTAAAATACGGATTTGACAGACATAAGACAAAGAGATAAAATGTGGTATATGAAAATACCTTTTTAGAATTTTTTTCTTGCATTGAAGACTTTTTTGCATTGAAGAGAGAAGAAAGCAAAAATGTATCGTCATAGGACATACCGACGAAGAACAATGGATACAGCCGGACAAAAAATTCGTAAAGTATCTCATACCAGAGCTTTCTACTAAAACCAATTAAATCTGACTATTAGTTCAGAAGTTGGAGTAAGGACAGACATAATTCAGCATGTTGTGAATAACCATTTATTATTTTTATAAATCTTTCAAATTAAAATAAAAGAAAGCCAATATACTAAAAATGAAACAATGTTTCTGATTTATAAACAAGTATTGAACAATCGAAGAATCATTGTGTGTTTTATATAATTATTCAAATTGATTTTCATGACAAAAATAAATTTTCCTTTAACAATTTTTATGTTATTGATGTTCATGAAAAATTGTCATGATATTATTATGCAATCATAGTGGCTCAATAGAATATTAATTAATACAATTATTATTATTATTATTATTATTAGCAAGCAGTTGGCAGTCAGGTGGACAGATATCCATCAGGAAGTACAGATAGACGGACAAAACGTAAACGCGTCATGCCTTACTTAGTCTTATCCCAAAGTACAGTACTGACAATTGAGATTTTTTCCCAGCAAAATAATACTTAGCATATATACGTTTTAATAGATCAAATATATATTTCAATTTCTTTTAGCAAATCAAAATATTTTGTTATTAAAAAATATTTACCTATTCTAGGCATAAATAAAATTTAAAACTGATTACTTTGTTTATAGTACGGATTGACAGACAAACGACAAAGTAGATAAAATGTGGTATATGAAATACCTTTTCAGAATTTTATTTTTTGCTTATAAAAAATTTAAACTAAATCTTATTCCCTTGAGTGATTTTTTTATCAAAACATCGTTTTTAAAGTCTAATTAATATTTTTGTATTTAATTAAAATTCACACATCTTCTTTTAAAACAACCTTTCGAGAAATTCAATTCTACAAAGGCATTTATACAAAAAACCCTCAAACTTAATCACATTGTTTACTTTTAAAATGATTGAACAGGAAACAATACCTTAAATTAATTTCATCCACAGCGATCTCTTACAAATAATAAAGGCAGCTATCTAAAAGCTAGGAACTATAAACAATAGAACTTACGCAACACGTTCCTGCTATAATAGCCCTATTATAAGTCCCCACAGCCCAGTGAAAAGAAGTTACTTTATTTTATCGACAACGTTTCAGGGCCTGCTGGGAGTATTGCTCTCAAGTAATTGGGTATTTCTATCTTCGCAAAAAGGCTCGAAGTATGCCGTGAAAACACACACTGCGCTTTAATTATAGTAAGTATAATATTCAGGCTTCGTAGTTTCACCGATTTTTAAGGTCATTAGTTTGTCGTTTGGAAGTAGTTTCTGCTTTAAATTATTTGTAAGCTGATAGTTAAATTTAGTCATAGCTTTGCTGATGGGGATATTTTTCATTGTTTGAAGATAAAGAACTCGCTTTAGAGGGTGTAATCTAAGAATTTTATTGAGTGGAAATTATTTGGAACTATTTATTTGGTGAATAATGTTTAATTTAGACGAACGATAAATTTTATTGTATGCTAGTTTGCTTTACGAACTCTAACTTGCTGCACATAAATATATAATTTTAGTATTCTTTTACATGAAGGATATTATTGCAATAAACTGATTTTTTCCAAAGAAAAACTTAAAAATAAAGCCCTACACTTTCATTGGCGACTTCGTCTAATTGAATTTGCCGCTATCAAAAGTCGCCAATGAACGCAAACTATACGAACTAGTTACAATTTTGATGATGTGAGTTTGTTTTTTTTTCAACTGCAGCATTCAAATGTGTGTGTTTCAATATTCATTTGAATCAATCAACTCTAAAATAAATAACTTTGCGAATTTACAAATTGTAAATTTCAATGTAGAATTACTATTGCTATTTTCCTTACTATTAAGACAAGGAATTTTTTGCACTGACTCACTTTGAAAAAAATGTAGTTAAAAATAGAGGGGTGCATCATAAACACCAATAATTTAATGTATTTTTTTATATTACTATCAATTAAATTAAGTAGTTTCACTTTCTTTAAATTCGAAAATGGGTTACTTACTTTTTCCAAATTACCATTCAAACAGCTGAAGCCTCCTAAATTGATTAAAGTAATTTCCAATTAAGTTTTTATTTTCATTTTAACGCATTACACCACAATCCCGAACACAATTCTTAGCATCAAATTCACATGATAATAAAAAACAATATCAAATTCACAAAATACAAAAAAAACACATTCAACGATCTTGATTGGAAATAAATCTAATTTGCAAACAATCTAATTCACAACTGAATCACTCACACTAGGACGAATCCACCCATTTATTTCAGTCCACCCTTCACATAAGCCAAGCCCAGTAGATCCTCCTGCAGCTATAATTGACCAGGATACAAACAAAGAAAATATAAGCGAAAAAAAACTAACTAAATTGAGGCGCTCCTGTTTCGTATAATACCGGCTGCCACCCGCAATTGTCTCTTCACTTGCCATGAAGGCTGCCCAATTAATTCAATTCTTCGGCTTGTGTCCATTTATCAAGTGACTGTTTTTTAGACGTCATGGAAAAAGGGAAAGGAATATATTTATCCCTCGTTGGAATGGAGCAATTGAGTATGGGGCACTTTCATGGTTATTTGTAATTTAACGCTTTTGTGTAAATTGTTTAAATTTCTTAGAAATAGTATAAGGTTTAGTTTAGTGTGAATTATCGTCAGCTACACGAGAGCTTTTGTCGACGGGTGTCGTAAATTTGAACCACGGGCAGGTGACGAGACGACACCTCAGTAGGCGCCCAACGCGATCGTTAAACTTGGAGTAGGCACCCAACGGCGATCGTTGAGCGTTGGGACTTAGGAGGGTACTTAACTTGCACTCCCTCTACACGGGGTATTATTCGCCGGACATTTTTTGCAGCAAAAATGATACATGATAACAAAATTTGTTAAAGCTAACGGATTGGTTTAAGAGTACAAGGAATAAAGTATACTTTTAGACTTTTAGTAATTCTGATTTTGCTGCATTTATTTGGACAATAATTCTATTCTATAAAGTATTGTAATATATTTCAAAAAACTAGTTTCAAAAATAGAATTCAAGAAAATTAAATTTGGTTAAGAATCCATAAAGTAAAAGTGAAGTATGCAAAATTGTGCTTATGAGCAAACAAAATCCACAATCGTCCCTTAAAATGGCACAATATGTGAACAGTTAATGTTATTATTATCCGATGAATTATTTATATATAAGACAATTCTGATGTCGTTGTATTTTTTGCACAATATTTCTATTTTGTATTACATATAAATTTAAGATTTTCGCTATATCATATACAAATATGACTAAAAAACGTTACTTTTCTATAGTAAATTTATGAAATAAAAGTAAGTTATTTCCGGTTCTATTAATGCAAACAAATAAAAACGTCCATAATTATCATTTTCACTGCCACGATGTGGCTTCCAGTTAATTCAATTATTATCTGGTGACTGTCTTCAGACGTCATGGATTAGAAGGTATTAAATATATTTTTTCGAGGTCATTTTAGAATGGTTAATTTGATTATTGAAGTAAACATGGTTGAATGAAATCCTATTTTTTAATAATAATTATTATTTTGGGGTTATTTTTAATTTAACGTTATGGTGTTATTGAAGTGAAAAGTCTTTTTTTTTTAAAATTAAGAACTATCAGAGACATTTGCACGTAACGTTTCTTGCCAAGGCAACACGGTTGATACTTAATAACAAAAGTCTGCTCGTACTCACATGGTAGTTTAGGACCGTAAAGAAAATGACACAAGAAATGAACACATTTTCCAGTAGACGATACTATTTCTTTAAGAATATGAATTTTATGATCTATAATATTTTTTTTAAAGTAAAATAAATATCGACGAATAATCAAGAACATGTAAGAAAAAATGGCGAATTTACTTATTTGGTTCTAATTTGGTTTCTTATTTGGTTCTTTAAAAGTAACAAGTTTAGCCTTTTTGCAAGGTAGTTGACTTTGGCGTCTTAAACAAGTTTAGCGAGAAACCAATAGACATTCTAGGTTTTTATTAAAGAGTAATACAAACTTAAGACCAATAATACCAAATATTCTCGGAAATCAGAAGAATCCCTGTGACTTCAGTATTGATTATAATTGAATGGCTATTTTTAGATATCGTAAGGAGGAAAATATATATATTTCTGTTAGTACTTCTTTTAATTGATCCTTTCTAGTAGGTTCATTTGAAGTGTGGAATTTCAAGACTCACAATACTAATATATTGGATCTTATTAGATCATTCGCGACCGTTGATAATTATTATGACAGCATAATTAAACAAGTCACGAATACAACATTTAACCCCAAGGAAAACAAAATATTTTCTTATGAGGGAGATTTACCTATATAAAATGTAATCTTTTAAAATGATATGTATTTAAGAACTATTCAATTATAAATTATGTTTTTCACTTAAGATAGCATTAACACTTTCTGTGTTTACTTTTGTTGGGCCAAAACTAGGAAGCAATTTTAGATAGCCATTATCTTTATTTTCATTGTAAACCAATAAAAGCTTCAGTCCCTTATGTGGTACCAAAACGCTATGTTTCTTTCAGCAATAAAATATTTGTTTATTGAAATTATCTAACTTTATTCAGAAAACTTTTAAACGTATGAAAGTCTGCAATTTTTTTACTTTTTATATGCAGCGTAATAGGAAGTAAAAACCCCAACTCTTTAGTAGCAGTATATAATTAGTTTGTATTTTTTTTTAAATTAGATAAAATAAAGATATTTTTTTGAAACTAAACTTTTGTACAGATCAAAACAAAAAAAAAATCTCAATGCGAAAATGTACATTCGGATCAAATAAGAGTCAAAAATGTAACCAAAAATATTCATTTGTCATTGTTTAAAAGCATTAGCGGACACATGCCAACTCAGCGGTAACTTCTTACGCGGCATTGAAAGTACATGCAAGGAAAAACAACATTTACAGAAGCGCTTTTGTATATTACGCAGTTTTTACTACGACTTAAGAAGAAAGAACAACGTATAATATCACACCAAATCTCTTTAATAATAGAGACTAGTAATTTTATGTTATTAAACAATCTATGTTTATTAATTCAATTTTGATTATGTGTAAACGTAGATTTCAGGAATTAGACTCGTTTTTAAGGGTTTTTTTTCACATTATCCTTGTGTAATGTGTATTTTAAAGTTCAATAAAATTATTCATATTTTACTTTATAACTTTATAATTTGTCAAATATATAAAATAAAATAGTGTTAAAATATTTGTTCATGATATATTGTCTGATTCTCCAAATTTTTAAAGCTATTAATATAAAAAAGGCGATCAATTATATTTTAAAAACAGTTTTTACACATTTTCTAAGAATTTTAGATCCTATAAAATGCAAGAAACGTCCAGTTAAAAAAATGACTGCTTCTAAAACTTAATTTCTATCACTTCATTATTCAAAGCAGCTCTAAACGATGACGCCCGGCCCGTGAATTAAATTTTCTTCGTGTTTTTTCCCTCTCTTTCTTTGAGTCTACATCTCCGCTTTTAAGAACTTTTTCCAAAGGAGAAGAAAAGATGAAGAAAATATCAAATAGATTTTGCATACAATTACGTCTTCTATCAATGGATATCTTGGAAAAGTTTTACGGCTGAGGCATTTCTTTTTTGAGTGGCGATAAAAACCATGCATAATGCATCTTTTTTCCCTTTTTGTGCAGTTGAGGACAGCAAAAATAAAGTTATTAAAGAAAGGGGCGAAAATGAAGAATAACTTAAAAAACACTTTAAAATTTCTTTCGTCGTAATTAATTGTATCGCCATTCATCTAGAAAAAAGTTTAAAAGATTTTGAAGAAGTGACACTAGATATTTAATATTAAAAATTAATTTGCATAAATGAGCATTCCAAGTAATTTTAAATTACTCTTAATTTAAATTTGTTCATCTTACGAATCTAAAATACTTTTTGAGATTATTAAATATGGTAAAAATCTTAACCAGCATTTAAACGAAGTTGTTGTAAATTTTATTCAAAATCCAATTTTTTCTAGGGGCCATAACTATTGATACATAACACTATACTACTTTTAATCAATCCTTAAAAAATACATGTCTAAATACAAGATCTAACCTATAAGGTAATTCCAATAACTTTTAAGTTTAAAAACTTTAATGTCAGCTATCATTTACGCAAACGTAATTTTATCAACAATTTTATGGTATTGACAAATCGTGTACCATATTGTAAGTCTGAAACTCAGCAATTCAACAATCAAATGTAGCTTTTTTAGTTCGAACGGTAGAGTGGCATAACATAAACGAATATAATGAAAGACAATACGAGCGACAAATTAGTTTTCAAAAAACAGTTTTTCAGAATAAAAACCTTCCAAAACGAGCAGAATATACATAATATTTATTTCGGAGCTTAAAACCAATCGTAATTCTTTAATTACCAAATATTTCATAAAATAGAAAGTAAAAAAAAAACATAGTTATTAAGGAGAATTTTTTTTTAAATATAAAGAAATTCACACAAATTCAAATAATTAAATACAAAATGCATTTGTAACAAATATTAAAACACGTTAACCATTAAAACTACAAACAAAACACTAAAATTTTCTTAAATAAATTTGATCCATATCTTCCCAATATCCCCTCAACATATATTAAAAATATGTCAAAAGCTCTCTTCACTTATTTAAAAATCGATTTGAAACTGTCAGTGAAGCAGCACCTTATCCACGTTACCGAATTCCACTTTTCTGAGCAAGTCCTAGGCCCTTTGTACTTTTGTCATCCAGCCTTGGACGGTAAATCATTTCCCCTCTTGACACTTGAATGATTTAATGTCTCGTTCAGCCTTTTTCGTATTGGACGTGAGCCATTTCCGCAGGAACGGCTTTTAACACAGATTTTAGTTCCTTTTTAATTCTGCATCATTTATCCCGTATGAAAGTTCTATTTCTATTTCTATCCTGAAAAAAATTATAGTTGGGATACAGATTTGATGTATTTTGAAGAGTTTTTTGTTCAGTTTCAGTTTTAAATGCTAAATATGTAGATATCGGTTATTAATAGTCATTGAACTAAATAAAGATTTTTCGTTATTTGTGCAATCCATATACGTATTTTTAATTCGTTACCTGTATCGCTATTTTTAATGATTACGATTTTGCGACGTTGAAATTTGGATTTAATCATTTGCCTTTAAAAATCTCAGTTTCTCTCTTTTTATGGTTTCTGAATTGAAAGCGATTATAGTTGAGTTAGTCTTTGAAGTATTAATAAGGCTAACCTAAGCTATCGAAACATCGTCCTCATTATAACGATCATACATATAGTTCCGGGTTCTAAAAATGCAATACACCTGATGTGCTGATTGTTTGTGAAGAAAGCCCAACTTAATCAAAGAGTTCCAAGTGTAAATCGTTAAATACGAGGTCGTTAAATCTGAAAAGTCCAATATCTGCGTTATCCATTAAACATGGCTTTCAAATTTAAATAAGTTACTGCTCAGGTTAGCAAAAACGTATTACTATCATGTTATGAATTAGGAAAAAATAACAATTTACCATTTCAAAACAAATCCAAAAATATTTGAAACTACCTTTATATATTTACGACGTGCACGAATTTACCCTTAACATGTAAACTTGTATTAGTAAACTTATTTATATCATTCAATGCTCCTCCACACTGGTCAGCAACTCTTCAGGATAATATATTCTCATTAATACTGATGTTAAAGTTTTTTATACTTCTTGAATTTGGATATACCATTGCATACCGGCCTTATACGAATTTTGAGGGTTTCCTTGTAAACCCTGTAAAACAGGCCCCTGTGAAAATGCAGAATGTGCAGAGCTAGAATAGTTAGTCTACTCAATTATCTACAACCTGATTACGTGACAGACCTTCAAATCCATGACGACTATACCACACATTTCAACAGACAGAACACGAAACGTTCATGTATCATCATATGATACGATATTATCAGGATCTCATGTGATTGACGGCATTTTATGAAGTACGCAAACTTCTCTTGAAGCATAAATGTTCTTTCCTATTATCATTTTAAAAATCAAAATTAAAATTATTTGAATATATTTCAATTAAATACATCCAAACCATTAAATAAATTCAAAAATGAATGTTTGAAGTAGATACTCTTCAAAAAGACTTTATTTTAAAATGTTAAGATCCTCAGTAATTCGCATTTTTAATGTTTAAGCATAAACTCTTCACAAGCGCGAAGTCTCAAATATAAAATTTTTAGCCACTCATTGACTTGATTTATTTCTCGGTGAACTTAAAAGGAAATCTTTCAAAAAAAAGAAGAAAAAAACATAGCACTTAAAACAGCATTAGTTATTCTGACACGCAGATGAATATAATTAAATAGTTTAAAAAAATGAATTTTGAAATGTTTGCTTCAAGAATTGGAAAAATTGGGGAACTTAAAGACATAAATGACAAAAATCGTAAAAATATTTTAGTTGCTGCCTGTAGATAATGAAGAACAATAATTAGCCAAAAAAAATCACGTGTAAGAAGCATATTTAAACGTCTTGGATGACATCCTATCAAAATGTCGGATATTGATTGGCGTTAGGTTAGGGAATGTGGGACATTAGCTCGAGACGTTTTTTTTAGATTGGAAATAATGTGCTACATTATTTTTCGTAGAATAAATAAATAAATAAATAAATAAATAAATAAATAAATAAATAAATAAATAAATAAATAAATAAATAAATAAATAAATAAATAAATAAATAAATAAATAAATAAATAAATAAATAAATAAATAAATAAATAAATAAATAAATAAATAAATAAATAAATAAATAAATAAATAAATAAATAAATAAATAAATAAATAAATAAATAAATAAATAAATAAATAAATAAATAAATAAATAAATAAATAAATACGATTTGGAAAAAAAAAACATTTGAATATTTTTGTAAAAGTATTTGTTAAATATTTTAATAAATATCTATAATAATAAAAAAAGAGTATGTGTGTCTGTGGATCGTAAAATACCTACTTACACTACCCTCAGAAGTTCGAAGTCTGTAATATAGACTCTCTTCAATACCAACGTGTGCACCTGGGGCTTAGTTTTTTTCATATTTGTTTTATTTTTTAAGAAAATTCGAATTCTTAAAAAAAAAGTTACAAAACTTTCGCCCAAATTTGACATTTTTTTAAAAAAAACTTTCATGTTGCCAACGGCTGAAAAAATTAAAATAAACTGTTACGAAAATATTTAAAAATGATTTCTTTATTTTATTTTCCTTCAGAAACTAAATTCACAATTTGAAAAACAATTGACAAGTTTCATGTCACGTAATTCCGACAACTTATCATTCTAGGGTTTTATTATTTGTTTATTTGATAATTTCTTTATTGAATGTTCTGTATGAGAATGAGTGTTTAAGCAATAAATGTGCATCGTTAAGCTATAACTAAACTATGACGGTTGTTCATATCCATCACTCTAGAGCTGCAAATTAGGGTTTTATGTCTTAATTTTTTCAGCAAATACTTTGACAACCTCGCCAAGTTATTACAAAAAAAGAGCCAAATTAGAACAATTTTTTTAATTTTGCGAAGGTCATCGCTCTAGAGCTGAATATCTGTGTTTGTAGCTATATCTTTTCCTCGCCAAATTAGCGAAAACGCGTCAAATGAGTTAAAATAATTTAAGCGTGAAATTACGATGGCATTTATCCGTGAATTTTAAAGCGTACTTTCAATTTTGAATGTCAAGGTAATATATGTAACGGGATTCTACACTCGAGCGGAAGCAATAAACATAAGCTTATTGTCCTATAACGGATTAAATCATACATACTGTATACTAGAATCAATTTGATTTTTTTTGTCCATGCGAAGAACGGATATTTATTTGATAGTTATTAATAAATATTTTTTTTAGTTTTAATAAAGTTTTATTGAAAACCTTTAGGACAAAGCTTTAGAGGCTCTCTTTTAACCATATTCTATACGTTGAAGTTTACTTATCAAAACTTTGCAGCATAAATAAATAAAAGTATTTGATACAGTCCTCCAAACATACGTCTATTATTTCTAGTAATAAAACTGTTTTCCTTTGAGATTCCATAAAATAAGAAAAACTCAAAATGAAAACATATCATTGGTCCATTCGAAAATGGAGGCGCTGCCAGAATAAAGTTTTGAAGAATAAAATATAACCAAAAGCCTCAAAAACACGTCCGTTAGAAATAAGTTGGAAATAGGTTTTCGGTCTACACTATTTCCTTTGGGTGATTGTTTTGTCAAAGTCTTTATTCAACTGCCCAGTCCAGATTCGCATGAAAAAGTCATTTTTCACGAAGTTTTCCTCTCAGAGAGTTTAAAAAGAAATTGTTTACGTTTCATGTTTCAAAGATTGAATATCAATTTCGGAAGCCTGAATTATCACTTACCTTTATACTTTTGAATGGAATTGTAATGTACTGGTTACTTAAAAAAATAATAATAGTTTTTTTTTTAAATTCTCCTTCTCAAAAACTATAAAAATATTTACAATAGTTTCCGAAAGAAAATTATTTTTTACATATATCCTAAAACATGCATTAATGAAAAGTACTTAAACTTTACACAGTTAACTTGACTAAATTTATATTCTACACATTTTAATTAAATATCCATATTTCTATATGTTCGAAATAATTAGCGTAAAAATTACATTTCATTTTGAAGCTCACAATTAATCTACCCGTATTAAAGGAAGAGCAATAACTAGCATAATAAAGTTTTAGTATAAATATTTCAAGTTACTGAAGAAAATGTTTGCAATTTATTATTTAACTTTATTAAAATAAAAAAGTATTTTTTTGCATAGATAAAAAAGAAATGTAGTTTTAATATCCCAAAGTAAAAGGCATATATAATTATAGACACGTACAAATATTCGGAAATTTTAAGTACAATTTTCTTGAAACAAATTGTTCGTATTATAGTAAAGAAAAAAGTGCTTGATTGTTCATAGTGCTAAAAATAACAATTATAGTTAACGTGAAATAGATCACACAAAAAAAAAAAAAAAAACAGAAAATATGTTATAAAAAAAAACATACCAATACTGACCTAAATCGCATTTCATTTTTTCCTACTGAATTACCACAATGCCATATTACATCTTGTGTGGCATAATGAACAGGGTTCAGACACAGAAAAAGTGATATATGAAACCCACGGGAAAAGTACGATCAATTTTCATTTGAAATCAAAATTTTCGACTCCCTGGAGAGCGTTTCTTTCGTCTATTAACTTTTATTTTTTTCTCATTTACTTTTAGATTTACACCGCCAAATCTCTCTTTTATTCTGACAGTCATTTTGGCGTACCGAGTCTTTCAAGCTAATATCCATTATCGCCAAAAAGGGCGACAAAATCACTGTACGAAAAAAAAAGTTTCGTTAAAAAACACCAGACAAATGTGGTAGATAAGACTGGAAAGATAGCCAAAAGCCAGATGCAATTTCCAAAGTTCTCGCCATTATAAAGAAATTACCACTTCTTTTGTTCAGATTTAATAAGCGAATAATGGGTGATAGGAGGATCTCCAAGACTGTTAATAAATTACATTGCAGTCTAGCAATAGGGCCTGTATTTGTTTTCGTGTCTTCAAGCAGCAGTTTAGTCGTTGAATGTAACGACCTTTCTTTTGTGTTTAATGACTTTTAGAAGTATGAAAAATAAAGTTAAAAAACTTTTATCTCAACACAAAGGTATTTATTTTTTGATTGGTTAAACTAAATATTGAACTTTTGTTTTATTGTTAAATTTGAACTTTCTCCATATAAATATTGTTGTTTCGGCTTAAAATTGTATCATTTTTGTTTTTAGACGTATTTTAGTGTAATGTTTAGTTTTATACATATGAAAACTGTTATTTTAAACTTTAAGTTAACTCTGATAATCAAGTAATAAATTAAATATTCTTTTTCGACAATTTCTTCTTCTATGTCGTAATAGAATTACCACAATAAAACTACGTTAAAACATTCGAATCGAATATAAATCACATAAGTGATTTTTTGTAATATATTTAGTTAAATATTTAAAAAAAATATATATTTGTTATCTAGTAATTCACATGATTTGTCGATTGATTTATATGTTTTCTTTGCCAATGGATTCATCCTCATAGTTTTTTTTATAAATATATTTATTAATATAAACCGCACTGAAACTATTTAATATTCTTTTTTTAAATATAAAATAAATAAGTTTATTCTTTAACTCGTCTGTATCTCGTTTTAATTTAAATTCAACATTTTAATATTGATATCTTATTCCGAGATAAGAAAAGCAAACTCCACGTTCCCTTTCAAATACTTAATTGAAAAAGTTTTACTATTCTTCCCTTCCCATTTACCAATCCGAGACTCGGTCCCCAAAATTTAATTAAATCCACAAAAAGACGGGGTTGAAGGGGAAAAATGAATTCCCAGACAGCATCAGATGCGACTCGCAAACATCCTACAACGAGGAGGAATTTTTAATATAGCACAAAAAACCAGATCTGATTTGGAAACACAATTCCGGTTCGCAACCAAGCGCGCTCAAAAGGAAGAAAAAAATCTGTATATTTCTTCGGGAAATGATACACGAGTCAGGTCCGACACTTTCCGAGCCATTTTCTGAGCTCTGCTTCTTATTTTCTGCGAAAGAGTCTTGAGGATAGCATGGGGGGAAAAAAGCCTGGGTTCGTAATAAGCCTCTCTTGAGTCGAGGATTCCAGTGCGCATCGGAAGTCCTGACAATGCCAGTTCGTTGAAGAGACTGTTCTCCAGGTAAATTTGACAAAATTGTAGCAATGACTAGATAGAATTATTTTTATTCCCCAACGAGGCGACTTTATTGGCGGCCTGCGCTGGTTCGGTATGTTCCCCCAGAACCAAAAGCTATTTTTTTCTGTAGGGGCTGTTGAGCCCAGCCGGTTAAGCACTCGCTTAGCATGCGGAAGGTCCCAGGACTGCTACCACCAAGGGGGTCGGAAAGATCTCGCCTCGGCAATTGTGGGCGTTTCTTCCCCATGACCTGTTTGTGACGTCACATCTCGCCTCGGAAAAGCAAGTTGCTACCATGATCTTGTTTTTGTCACTTTTCTTCGTCGGATACTTCTCACCACCTCTTGGACTAGTGGAAACTCGTTCTCGCCATCGGAATCGAAAGGTTTTTTTGCAAGTTGGGGACAGTGGGCATTCTTTTCATGTTAGATGCGTGTGACATTAATCCTTAGCCATTGTTTGTTAAAAGTTAGTGTTTATTAAACTAAAAACTAGATGTTTTCATATTAGAAATGGAATATATATATTTCATTTTAGGCTAATTACACAGATTAAATTACTATTTACCATTTCATTATCTTGCTCAAAATGTTCTTTTCATTATTCAGTGGCAGTTAAATTTTCTATTTTACTTGAAATTTTGTTGCATTTAAAAAAGCCTATAAAAATAGCAATTTGTATTTTATTTTGGAGAATATGTTTAATATTAATGTTCGGTATTAAAATCTTCTAAGCTTCTTCTGCATTACCAAAAATTAAGCACGTCGATAACAAGTTTTTCTAATACCTTTTTTTTTCAAATATATTTTATTGGTAAACATCCTACAAATAGTTGCATCTTTTTTTATCTGAATTTGAAAGTACAAAGTGAATGATCTATACTATAAATAAAAATTTGGCAATGTCCTTTAACGCTAATTAACAAAAAGTTTAAATTGAAATGCAACAATTTTTTTGTATCGAAATAAAAATATTTTAAGAGTGCAAATATTTTTATTCGGCATTTAATTAGTTGGGGAAAAAACGGAAAAGAGTAACATTTTATTTGTAAACATCCAAAATAAAAAATTGCTACATTTTTATTACTTGAATTTCAAAGTACAAATTGAAAATGACTGCTTCATACTACATATAAAATAAAATTTTAGTTTGATAAGTCTTCATTTAATGGTCCTTTTGTTAATTTGCTTTAATAATAAAACTTTTTTTATCGAAATTAAAATAATACGTGTATTATTATATAATTATAAATATTAGCCAGTATTTAATTAGTAGATGGGAAAAAAATCGGAATAGAGTAACATTTGCTTAAAACTTATAACGTTTGCATTGGATTTTAAAGTAAAATAGATTAAGATAAGTTGGATCTTGGATCTAACTTTATTTCACTGCAATGAAATGCTTGCCATATAAATAAATTAATACATAAGCAAATTAAATGTTTTCGAACTGCAACAGAACATGAATGATATTAAGTATGGCAGTTTTATGTTTATTTTATTTTGCAAAAATTCAATTGCACTAGTTTTAATATTTTAAGATGGAATAAAAAAAAACCTCGAATAGTTACAAAATATAACAACAAAACCTTTTAAACTAGCTAGTAGCTAATCCCTTTCTGAAAAACTAAACGGGTTCGTCGCCAATTCAACACTCCTATTGGTCAAAACACTTTAACCACTGACCACGCCTTCACCTGAGTTACTTAACATACCGCTATCGGAATCGGCTTCCGAAATCGGGAAAAAATGACTTCGTGGTTGCTCATAAACCGGTTGTCGGAACTGACGGTCGGAATGAGAAGTTGTCGCCAGTGGAAAGATCTCGCCTCGGTATCTTTCCGAAAGCTTGGTGGTAGTCCCCCAGGTTCGGGTCCGGGCATCGCCAAAATAGCTGCCGACCTATAAACGGCCCGTGCAGCCAAAAATGTCCGACGAATAATACCCCGTGTAAGGGAGTACACGTTAAACATCCTTCAAAGTCCTAACGCTGCGTACGATATCGCCCTTAACGGTTGCGTTGGGTGCCTATTCAGGTGTTGGCTCGTCACCTGACTGTGGTTCTAAAATACGACGTCCGTTGCCAATAGCCCTCGTGTAGCTCCAGTGCGACTATAATTCAAACCTAACCTAACCATTTTTTCTGTGGCACCATCGAGCTCTCTTTCCCAATAAATTTTGATTCAAAGATTACATTGAATTTGAACTCTATGATTATGTTAAAAATATTTGGTTTTGCTGAGATAACCAAAGCCAAATGAGTACTCTGGTAATTTTTTTGCGTTCCGCAATCGTATGATATGCTTGCCCAAAAATGTCCCATCCAGAAATTCTGTCAACTCAGCCGAGAATCGAACCCGCAAACTATTAATTTTGAGGCGGGTACCTATCAGCCGCTGAAACGGTTGAATTCGGAATAAAATAAATTATGGTTTCAGTATGTTACATCTATATATTATATATGTTTGTTAATTCTGATATTTCAAGTTAATTTTTTTACGTGCCCTCCCTAACAATTGAAATAGTTTCATTGACTGTTTAGCTGCACGTCCCTTTATAGGTCAGCAGTTATTTTGACATTGTCCGGTCCGAACCTGGCGCCTTACGCAGGCAAGACAAGTTGCTTTCCGACAAGGCTTCCCAGATCTGATAACTGTCGAGTAGACATAAATAGTTGAAACAGTTTCCTTTAACATATTTATAGTAAATTATTTACGGTCAAACATGGCAGTTGCCGTTAGACAAATTTAAGTAGCATTTTACTACGGTAACCCACTTGAAGTATGAATAATGATTTTATAAATTGGGGGGGGGGGTTACCTGTTGGTATTCACTAGGGAATATAAACATCTTGCTTTTTGATTTTGTCTGTAGTATGAAACCAAATTAATACACAGTGCAGTGCAAACCACTGGCATATTATGACTGAGTATATAGGTAGTGCTTGCTTTTATTTTTTTTTAACTATGTCTCTAATTTTTAGGAAAACTGCTGTTACGGTTTTTTGTTGGCGAATTGCTCCATTTGAATATGATTTTACTCTTTGCCTAGAAAATACTGACTTCTTAAGTCCTTCATAACGATCTGAATAGATGCTTTGAGCGAGAAGGAGTGTGGTGTGTTTGTGGGACAAAAGACAGTGTTTAACGTAGCTGTGACAACTTTCTTGGCGCGAAATTTCGGATCAACTTTCCTTTGTAGTTTGGACGAATTAGCTAGATGTTTATTTGTTTCTGAAGTATACGACATGTTTGACTTAGCTTTAACGTCATTATAGATGTGAACTTGCTTGATTGTATATTGATTAGTTGAAAAAATACCGATAGGCTATCTGATTGCATATTAGTCAATCTTTATAATTCTAAACTAATAACTTCGGTAATAAGCTCATCGTAAACTTCATTACAGTGTATGTAAACTATGCAATTTGTTGTTAGTAAAAAGTTAAAAATACGGCATTTTATATTTTTAATGCTAAACTAATTTTACAACTAAATACCCAATCACATAATACACATACAGTTGATTTATGTATATGTAGTTGCAAGTAGCAGATTTAAGCATCTAATGAAGACTCTAAGGTCATTCGTATGATATCGGCTATTTCGAAAGATTCAAAAGGGTTTTTATTTATTCAAAATTTTCTTATTCAGAAGAATCTTGATATATTTTTTTTAAATTCTATGTTGAGTGGTTTGCTTATACTTTTAAATTACAATAATAAATCTGCTTGATGCCTGTCATAGTGAATGATTTATGCTAAATGAACTGTGATTGGATGAATACTTCAGAAAGAAGCTCAACCTGCTGCAATCTATCAAGAAAGATGAACAAGTATTGACTTTTCCTTAGTGGCTGAGGAAGATAATCGATCGACTTCTTATCACAAACTTTTTTCGGTTAAAACTACAGCCACTTTAAATATATTTTTAAATAATATACAAATAAGAAAATAATGGGACCATTGAGTACATTGGAACAAAAGTGTTAATTTAATCCGTGAAGTCGAAAGTCCAACTGTTTAAACCTACGATTTCACAAAAACTAGCTAGATCAGTTTATTAATAGTGACTTCTAATATTAGTAGTAAATTCTTGCATGAATAGTAAATTCTAGTATGAATAGTAAGTTCTAGCATGAATAGTAAATTATAACTTTTAATCCAAATGTCCTATGAATTAGCCTCGGATAAAATGCATCCCTCAGGGTACGTCTTTTTTAAATACAATTTATAAATCAACTGCTTCAGTATCGGTATTTTGGAAATATTGAAGATATATTATAGTTTATAATGGAAAAGTTAGTATTAAGAAGAGCTGTAAACTGAAGTTGTAAAGTATATTCCAGAAAGATTCAAGTTCGTGTACCTCTGGAGCGAAAAGGTTATGGCACTGTTGTATAAATAAATAATAATGAAAAACTTTTGTAAAATAACAGCAAAAATAAAAACTGCCACCACCCATGGTGCCAATATAATTTGCAATATATTCGCAATAAGAACAATAAAATTCTAATGCCGAACAATGTAGTTAGCGTTCTTAGTGAATAATTGAATGTAAAATATGTTCATTGTATAACAAAAGAAATTGCTTAGAGTTTTTTTATTACTACTAAAAAAATATATAATTGTTTATTAAAATAATGTATTTAAAAGTGTAATTTTAACTCAAATTCCATTTTATCAATGTCAGTTACAAGCTCGTCATTCCGCAGCGATGTGCTTTCTACTGCTCAAATTTCGCCACATTTCCGTTCGGGACCGAGGGAATCTTGAAAAGGAGCAGGCAAAGATGGATAAGAAGAAAAAGTATATCGATTTCAAATCGAAGAAAAAATGGAACCTTGCATTAAATGTTTTCAGTTCTATACAGATATTTTCTCCAAGCGTTTCTAATGATCTTAGCCAGAGAGCTGCTTCTATAAGAGCATTTGGCGAAGAGGTTTTGTGGTGTGCGAAAAGGTATTTTGCAATTTTTTTTTTCTTTGATTCCGCGCCTTTACGAATGTACATCATTCTTTTATCATCCAGACTCACTCGTATTAAGTTGAAATTCTGTTTTCGAAGATTTTTGAAGGGCATATTTTGATTGGAAAAGTCTCTACAATTTAAAAAAAAAGAAATAATGAATTGTTTGATTCTTAGATATAAATGTTTGGTAATTTTTTTTTTCCTGGAACCTTTTAAAGCTAAAATATTTCAAAATGGTCATTATCATCCTGATCACTTTGAACCAATGTTAATTTGGTAATTTCCATATTGTTTTTTATTTGTGCATTTAATATTTTCTAGTGGTGGTCGAAAGTGTTGCCAAAAGCTTAAAAAAACATCTTCGAAGTTATAATATGAACTGAAGTTTTGGGGAGATTGCCTTCAATTTTTTTATTTAGCCATTGAATCGCAAGTGAGGGTAAAATATGATACATTTTTATTTTACAGTGAGATTATTCACAATCTCTGAATGATATTTAAGTTATTGGATGCTTTCCTGTGACAACATGCATTTTTTATATTAGAGATGCGAATGGTGATTAATAATATTATGAGTCCTTTCAGTTAGACAGGTCAACACTTTTTTTAACTTTCATAAATTCATGTTATATTGCTTGGTCACATATTGAATATAATTACATTTTTGGCTTGTTAAGCTGGGCTTAAATATAGAGGCATATTTTTCTACAAGGCATGGTTGTAATTAGCGCCTCTTATTTTTTTTAGAAAACCTCACCTCCCCAAATTTTAATTTAACAGTTCTTTGAAGAGAAAAAGTTAACAATATTTTTAAAACAAATATTTTTAACTTTTCGATCGAACTAATCGATGAAACAGTAGGTTTGATAATTGTAAATTTCATTATATAGACTTAAAGTCGCAGTGCTTGGCGATCTTGCCCCCCACCAAGAAAGTCATAAGTCATAAAGTCATAAATTTCATTATAAGTTTTAATATAACTTTAAACATTTACTCAATCTTGAAAAAAATCGCAAAAACAGCCGTAAAGACAATTCGACAAAACGATCAAAACAAGGAATCTGTCTTCATAAATCATCAACCTATGGGCTCCTTCTAGCAGCTTATTTCCACAAAAAGAGCTTTGTTAAACTTTCCCTATTATAAAATTATAACATGTCTTCTCCAATTTCTTAAAGTACTGAAATTTTAAAATGTTATAATACTATTTAATATCAACCTTCTTTAAACATATAATTTTTTGCGATTTCCACTTACTCCGAAAACCGTACATTACAACTAGTTTAAAGATTTTGTTTTTTCAATGTATATCTTTCAAACCAAATTCCCAAATTTATTACTATATCCTATAATAACAAAACAAATTATTGGTCTGTAAAATATGAATTCAATATTTTATTTTAATATACAAATTGGATATTTTCAAAAAGTCAAAATCAATGTCCTTAAAAACTTTCAAAATGTTCTCTGATTAAACCAACCATATAACAGAGAACTTTTCCTTTCGTTTTAACTCCCACACTATTATACTAGTTCACAAAAGAAATATGTTTTTGTTGGAGAGATAGTAAACCGAGGCTTACCTAAGTTCTCCTCTCGATTTACTTTTGTGTAAGAGAGTTCTTAATCTCATGCCCAAAGTATCCAATCTCCATCAGACTATCTACTCCGGTTTCTTTTAGTATTTTTTCCTCAATCTCTTTCCTATGTATGGTTTATTTTAGGTTTTTCTTTTACCTTGTATGGCGTATTTCCGACCTGCATAGCGGAGGTTATTTGCGTGATTGTCATTTTTGTTTAACTTCGTAAGATGATATGAGGGTTCGTGATCGGGAAGTGGAAAAACCGAACTTTCAATTGAATAAGACGAATGTAATCTTTGAAATTTGAGTTTATCAAAATTCTATGTTTGGAATGAACTATCCAGTATTAGTATCTGGAAATGGAAAACATAACTTTCATTTGAATATAACAAAAATGTAAACTTTGCAACTGGATTTTAATACTTTTATGCTTCGCTTGAACTATTTAGAAAAACTGTATCAAAAATGATTAAATATGTTTTAATACTTATAAATTACAAAATATTTTATTACAGAGATATAAAACAGATACTCTTTTAGAAATGCCATTGTAGATCGATTTGAAATACGTGTTAAACCGATTTTTCAGAATTTTATGTATTTTTAAAGTTAGCTAAAATAATAAAAAAAAATAATTAAGTTTTCTATTTGGTGTAACATTGCTCATCGCATTTTTACAATGTTAAAAATATAGCACTTGATGAGTTCACTAAAAATATAATTTTAAGTATCTGCAACGGCTGTATAATGTAATTTTTACCTTATTATCTTCATACAGTTGCCTTTTTTCTCTGGTTTTAGTTTCCAAAATCTGAATTATGGTTCATACTAGAAAATAGCGAAATATTTCATTGATCTGTCATGGCAGCTACTGGGAACCACGATTTTATTAAACCAGCAAACAAGTTTATCATTTTAGAACACTTTGTAAGCATTTTAAATAAAAAAAAACTTAATTATCTATACGTTTTAATTAGAACTTTTAAACTGCTTTCAAAATATTAATTTTAGTTTTTATTGATTGATCTTCCTAAAATTAAAAAAGAAGTATGAGATGCACTCTGTTATGTCATTAAAAGGTGTTTCTTTGATTTTTTTCGTACTTTTTCGGTAATTGAAATTTCCACGTATTTGACCTTAGGGTAATCCAAAAAAATCCGTTGTTTTTATTTAAATAACGTGTCTACATCTCATTAACTGATTTAATGATGCAAGATAAATGTTTGATGAATTATCTTCAACTTTTCTAGATTGAATCTTGAGAAAATGATTGTTCATTGAGAATTTTTTTAAAACAGTCTTTAAAAAAACAATTATTTTGTCTAAATTTATGTTGAAAAAGTTAATTTAAAGTTTAAAAAAATATTTGGAATATTTGTTAAGGAAGTTTATTTTTAAATTCCAACTATACTAACCTTTTCATCAAAATAAACTAGTGTAGTGTAATCGTTTCCGGCTGCCTATTTCTGTCCTCTAATATTAACTTTAACACAGCCAATAAACTTCTCGTAATTTAGAACTCAGGTCAAGTGACGAGCAAAATAAACTACTTATTATTATTTGAAATACACTAGGTTAAACTTGACAAATACTTTTGTATTGGACACCAAATCCAACTACTAAATATTAGTAGTTGGATTTGGTGTTTGGCGGATATCTAGCCTTTTAAAGTTAATGAAAATTAATAATTATAATTAATTGTTTTAAAACTGAAATTGGCATAAATAATGTTTTGAAAAATAGGTTAAAAATAGCTTCAAACAGCGATAATATACATCCGAACTTTCAAAATAATTTAAATCATTTAATTTTTTAAAAATTGAATCGCATATTTTAAAACATATTTATTTTTTCAATCAGTTTAAAATCACTTTCAATAGCTATAGATATTGAATTTTTATAGCCAGGCATAGTTTCGGAAGAAATAAATTATTTTGGAGACGTCTTTAAAAAGTTACAAATTTCAATCTTAATTATATTTAAAATTTATCAACTATTTATACTATTCGATGAATAAATCCATTCACTTTACTCTTATACACATTAAAAAAATTGATCGCTTCTCATATACATTTATTGGAATTTCAGCACTTAGGTACAGGTATCTTTAAATATTTTCAACTGAATAAAATCAGCATCTGAAACAGAAGTATGTCGTTATCAGTTACGATATGTGGTTTGAAGTTAGTCTTAACTACTTTTTATCTCCAAAAAAGTACTAAAATAATAAGAATTAAGAACAAAAATTCTCGTTACACCATAGTTAATGAAACTTCAATGAAATAAAAGCCTTTAAGACAGCGTAAACTACAATAAAATATTACACACACAGAAAAGCATTTATTACATATAAATAAACCAAATTACTGCACACTAGTACCCGCTAACCAGTACACAAACACGATAACTAAAGCCATCCATCTAATTTCTCACGTATCCACATCCATATCCGATATCCGAGCAATCAAAATAAAATCTATTTCCCTCATCTCAGAGCCACTTCGGTCTACTAGACCCCCAATCCCATCGCATAAAGTCATTAAGACTTTCATGTGACATTGATAAATGAAGTGAGCTGCGGGGATGGTAAGGAGCTCGAGGGGGTTCGAGTAGGGCAAGCGATTGGAGCAGTGCGTGCTTGAAATGACGATCCCACTAGTGTATATTGAAACAAAAAAATTTGTTGGGTAATGTTGCTTTATAAAATGTTGTGTAAGAAAAGCTTCCTACAACTTTATTTATTTTTATACCAAATATGTTTGGGTACGTTAAACAAATGAGTTTACTTTTACATTGCGGTTTTATTTATTACTGTATAAATTTGGTGAAAAGCGATGATCCATATGGTGCAACGTTTATCCTTAAATTTTATTTAAAATTACTTCATAAGTCTGAAGTAAACTCACAAAATTTTTTATAGTAATTTAATCTCCTTATCAGTGTAAAATTTTTTTTTCAAAATATAAACTCTGGCATATCTTAACTAATCGAAATCCTTTAAATGTTTGTCAAATATAAGTTTTAAAAAAATGTGGAAATAAAAAAAATGTATGTAATTATTTAGGAATAAATTGCTTATTTTTTCCATAGCTGCAGATAAAATTTCTCTATGAATGCATCGTTTAAACGACTTTTAGCCTATATTAAGCAATAGTCGGTCTTACATAAGTACATGTCTACTTATATATCTATATCTACTTATTCTAATGGCATCTATATACATATCTACTTATTTCAATGGCAAATATACAAGAGCTTTTCTTTTCATTTCACATACTTTAATTTTTTTTAGTTTAAATAGTTTTTCTCCTATTTTATGTGATGGATTAGAAAAGAACTCAAAATCTGAACTAAGTTACCTTAATTTTTCTTAATGGATACAATGTTTAATTCTTTACTTAAAATATGATAAGCGGACACACACAAAAACTTTAATTAAGTAGAAGGAAATACAAATGTATTTTTTAAAACTTAAAAGAGTGTACAATTCTGAAGTATATGGATGCAAATTATTCCTAACAAACCCATAAAACATAAATGGTGGAATTCACGCTTGAGCTCCCCAACAATATCAGAGTAAAACTTCTTAGATATCGGAACCACCTTTTAAAGGGTTTTCACTGAGTGAGAGAAAGACGAGAGAATTTAATGACTAGTCTGTGCTTTGGATCGTGCAACAGCAGCGTTAGTATGAGGGCCTCTTCATATGCAAATGACTAACCTCTTTTAGGCCTTACAATTAACTCGGGAGTAAATTCGGGGTAAAGTTGGGGATAATAGGCGAAATTGGCTGCGTTTCAAGATGTATTGTGTTTTGTATCGTGAAACTGGGGAAGTATGCGAGCAATTATGATGCATGGGTTTAAAAGTTTTAGGTAATTAGATACATTTTCCTCAAATTAAGGTTGTTTCATTTTATTTTGTTTAAACTAAACTGTTCTTCGAAAGGGGAGTATCTCCTATTGTGTTAACATGGGAAAGTTGCTACTTTCTGCGTTCGGAGCATTATTTTGTAAAACTTGGTAGTAATAAGTTAATGAGTAAATGTTTTAACAAAGAAAAAAAGTAAGCACGTGAAAATATTAAGTATAGTTTCACTTTAATATTTCTTTGTCACATCTTTAAATTTAATTAAACATATATATAGTTAGGTGATTATTAACACGCATATAGGTGACTATCAACTCGGAGTGTACCTAGACAAAGTCATAAAATTTTAAATGTATATATTCCCAAATAATGACAGGGATTTTACAGAATGCAATTCAAAGATTATTTTTAATTAAGATTCTTTTGTCAACTTCACCACATGCATTCGATTTATTGTTGATATTTATTCTATTATCTATTTGGTAATTAAATAAACAATTTATACCCCACCTTACGAGAGGCACCATTACAACGAAAACGAATAACTGCATTCCATAACTCGATAATTCCCATTTAAGAAAATTGCCAAGTGTACATAAACTGCAGCTGAAAGGGGTGAATAATTATCCCCTGGCATTCCAAACTATTCACTTTGAATAGGGCGATAAACAAGTCGCACGTTCCTCCAAGTACGAGAGAAACGACGAGTAAATAACAATCGACTAGACGCCTCGTCCTTTCCGATGTCTTTCCGATCTCCATTTCGAATGAATGTTAATGTTCAAACAAAACGACCGAAAACTGTCTGCTGATGACTCCATTTGTTTTGGGGACGGCAGAAAGCTGGATTCCGGAATTTAATGAAGCCTGAAGAATAGAAATTGTCACGCCTAGGTCCTGAATACCTCGGCGACAAAGATTTATGGCTCGACATGACTGTAATGAAAAGTGAGGTTTTATTTTCTTTTCCTTACTTGTCATTTTGTTACGACCGTATATATTTTTTTCATTTCATGCCCCGGAAAATATTGCAGTGGAGTAATCATGAACAGCACCAACAAATGGACCTCGGAAGATTGTTAAGGCTTTCTTTCGCTAGATTAAAGTGTCTCGCGTGATTTAAAAGTGAGGAGTTTAGCGATATTACGAGCAGAATATCAATCGTTGTAATGTGTGAATGTCACAAAGTCAGTGGAAAGGCGACGAGTTTTAAATGTATTCATACAATTTATAACTTTTTTTTCATATGCATTGCATTACAAAGTTTTTTTTAGCTTTATCCACTAGATTATGATGGCGGACTAGATTAAAAAATGCTTCTGATTGAAGAATGCACTAGCTGGTACAGCTGGGGAAAAAAAAAACGCTCCACCCTTTGTTTCTCGGCTGCTATTGGTCAAGGAACTTTATGAAAGGTGTCATTTTTCAGGAAATAGCGTAAAGAATTAAGAACTGGCAACAAAAATTGCATAAGGGGTCGTCTACATATTAAAATGAGTACCAACTTTGAAAATTCCAATGGCAACACCCAATTTTTTTTACATAAAAATGTTCAGCACCTTCAAAATACCCCATATATAAAAAAGTATTATCTAGTTTGCATTATTTGCTGAGATATTAAAGCATTAATTTTGAACTCGTTTAGGGGGAAATCTCTAAAGTGAGAACAGTAATATTTGGGTTGCGTCTTTTCAAAACAACAAACTAACTGGGTTAACATAATCTCGCCAACGGATGCTAGAATTTAACTTTCTTCACTAATATTGTGATTTTTTTAATGTTTTTTTTTATTTTGAAATTATAAATTCAGAAATAAAATAAAGACTAGAAGATAAAAAGTTTTAATTTTAATTTAAGTCGCATATACGGTTATTTATAACGAACAGATTTTCAAATGCGATTAGTTACAGCGCGTGTAAAATACTTTTTTGTGTGCATAGCAGTTTTGCTACACCACAGTATTTGTGTGTAGCAATTTTTAATTAATGCATAGCACTTTTGAAAAATTTAAGGATCCGAAAATCGCGGAATTCCGGGGATTCCGAAAGTCGCCAAAATACGGCGATCCGAAAGTCGCGAAAATACGGCGATCCGAAAGTCGCGGAATTGCGGCGATCCGAAAGTGGCGGAACTCCGGGTATCCGAAAGTCGCAGAACTCCTGGGATCAGAAAGTCGCGTAACTACGGGGATCCGAAAGTTGCAAAACTACGGCGATCCGAAGGTAGTGGAACTCAAGGGTTCCGAAAGGCGCGGAACTCCGGGAATCCGAAAGTTACGAAACGACGGCGATCCGAAAGTCGCGAAAATGCGGCGATCCGCGACTTTGAACTTAGCTTTGAATCGCAACTAAATGCGATACAAAGCTAAATCGCTATCGCAAGTTTTCATTTTGGTGTCGCGTTTCGCGAAGCGATACCGCTTATTTTACACGCTGAGTTATAATCACATTGACTAACATGATTATTGCACTAATGTTTCACATTTTTTATGCAAATTTTTGTTTCATTAATATTGCTGCAAAATGTTTGTTAAAAATTTGTCGCCCTTTATCGGTAATATAAACCACATATTTCAAAACGAGGGTTACAACCTTAACACGATATTTAAGGAAAGCAAAATAAAATTATTCAGAATGATTGGGCAATGATTTATAATCAAGGAAAGTGGGCACTAATAATTTTAAATAAGCAATGTGGTAACAATAAAATGTACTGAAAACCGAATTCCAATTATATTTTAGCATATTTATTTTTGATACTCACTTCTTGAAATTGTATTGGAAATAACACATATTTAAAAACATAGTAATCGATATAATTTAAAGTTAATTCGACAAACTAAATACATTGCGTGCACTTGAAATAAGAAAAGAGTTTTAAATTTTTTTCAGACATCAATAATTTGAATAAACATTTATCAACAAATGCTTTTCAATCACCAAACGATAATGCAAGTTAGGATCGAATTCGCCAAGTAATTTTTTACACGATCCCTAAAATTCGTCTTTTTCAGTTTTTTTTACAATAACTCGGCAAATAATTGTTTTTGAATTAAAAAATTTGGGATTTTGGTTCTACTTAATTTACTTTATCGATTTATGTAAAAAAAAATTGGGGTTGCTATTAATGTTTTATTTTTTATTATTTAAATTTAAATAAAAAATTATTAAAACTGAAAAATTGATGAACAAACTTTTGTGATTTGTTTTTGGAAGATTAAGAAGTATATAATGAAAAAAAAAAAACTTTCTTTAATTCCTTTTATTTGTGGAGATATGAATAAAAGTTTATGAAACTTTTTTAACATTATGGGCGTTCAACTTTGAATGCTTATAGCTTAGCAAATAATGCAAAGTAAATAGTTCTTTTTTACTTATGGGGTATTTTGAAAGTGCTGAACATTTTTATGTAAAAAAAATTGGGTGTTGCTATTGGAATTTTCAAAGTTGGTACACATTTTAATATGTAGACGACCCCTTATACAATTTTTGTTGCCAGTTCTCAGTTCCTTACGCTATTTGCTAAAAAATGACACCTTTCACAAAGTTCCTTGTCCAATAGCAGCTGAGAAACGTGGGGTGGAGCGTTTTTTTTTCCCCAGCTGTACAAACGTACTAGACATGTACGAAAATATATATTTTTAAATTCTAGTAGAATATTTAATATTTATTGCAATTAACAAAAACCAAAATCGTTATCAACAAATCCTCTTATTATTACAAGATATATGAATAATTTTTTCAAGATTCTATTATAAAATATTATTTTGATCAATTTTTTCTAATATTTGTTTAATTTCCTTAAATCTAAAATATTAAAAATATTACTATTCAACAAGTAACGTATACTTAATAATAAATATGTAAGTTACAATTTATTTTGACTGCCATATATTATGTTTTCGCAACAATTTCAACATCGTTCACTGCACCTGGTGGCATTACACCTTTTTAGCTTTGATTTCCTCAGCAAACACACTCAGAAGGTCTCCCAATGAAATATTCCTCCCACACACATCTCGAAATAACATTACTCGAAGCTAGATCGCAGGCTATAAGCACGTCTGTGAATGTCGCAGCAAGATGCTGCTGACTAAGAATATAACTGCTCAAAATAAGCAGCTGGACTACTGATATCAGAAGCGGAAATTACTGCTCCGAGTACAATTGCTCCGGATACTACGGCGGTCGTATTTAAGCTAGGGAAAGGGACTATATCTCAAGTAGTCCAGAAAAGAAAGGCAGAAAAATGGTCGAAAGAAGATGAGGATAAAAAAATGATGGAATAGGTCGGTAATAGAAATATCTGTATTGATAAAGAATACGATATATAAGAGCTTATATAAGTATTATTATTATTATATTTGGAGTAAAAACGTCTTGGGAAAAGTATGTGTAATATATTGATATTGCACTAAAACGGATAAATAAAGTTATATGATTGTCGAATGGTACGTTTGTAGTATTTTAAGAGAAAAATTCGTAATAACTAAGGTATTTATTATGAGTTGATTAAAATCAATAAATCTTATTTTTGACAAAAACTGACTGTTTGGTTGGAAATGTTTGTGCAAAGCAATGAAAAGTTATAATTATATATTGTATGCAAAATGAAATAAAACTAACAAAATGAATATTTTTTAACAATTTAAAAAGTCTGTACTTTGCAATAGCGAATAGCAAATTTCCATTTTCTAAAGCAGCATATTTTTTTAATAATCAAAATAAATTGGATAATTACAAATATAATTCATCTAAAAGTTAGATTGAACGCTGTAAAACGTTTGTTTTAACATTGTTATAGCAAACTGGTGATGGTTATGACTTTATGGAGTAATGTTACAAAATAAAATGGATTCAACTAACACCTAAGCTTAGTAACCTTACTCCATAAAATTGAAGTAGTGTTACACCATAAAAAAAGAGTATGGCTGCAAATCAGAAAAAAATCACATTATCAATAGAATTTAACAACTTTCACTAGGTTAAAAATCTTATGCAATATGAACTTCTGCAAATCAGAAAATGTCACATTATTAATAGAATTTAACAACTTACACTGGGTTAAAAAAATACAAAATGAACTTCTGTAACGATACTTTGGTACTACACATTAAGGTCAGACTTCGTTCTATAAGGTAAGACTTGTCTTTGCCATCCTGAAGTAACAAGTGCTTGACTCCTGAAACCGGCATCATAGAATCTTTATTTCTACCATAGATTTTTTTTTTATTTCACAATATCAATAGTCTCCATGCTCTTGCAATCTGTAAAAAAAAGTGGTAGCATTTACACTATGTTTCTTGATTGTTCTCACATTGTTTGAGATTAATCAGCTAGTCCAAAATAGGTTAAATTATGAAATAATGGTAACCGTAAACCATATTTTCCAACACATTTTATTTTTCTGAGTAAAAATGTCAAATTTATATGGTGAAAATTCTATTTGAAAATACTCCAAACATCCTTACCTTACAACTTTTATACAATAAATAAATATTTATTAGTTGTTTTTCAGTGATTTACTTTTAAAATGTTCCTGTTATTATTTTTATGAAAAATAAATCCGCACATTATTTCCAATTAAAAAATATCCCCGAACTAATATCCCACATGTCCTCACCAAGCGACATTAAATATCCTCCATTTCGATAAAATGTCATCCAAGAAAATAAAATACGTCTTTTCCAAGTGATTTTTGTCGGCCAATTATTGTCTTTTATCACTGACAAGTGTCAACTAGAAAATTTCGATTTTTTATATTTCCTCTTTTGTCTTTGAGTTATCCACTATCCCAATTCTTGAAGAAGACATTTTGAAAACTCATTTTTTCTTTCAATATTCAATTATATTCATAAGCGTGTCAGAATAACTAATGCTGTTTTATAGATATTGTTTTATTTTTATTTTTCTCCTTTTGAAATATTTCCTTAAAAGATTATAAAGAAATAAATCTATTCAATTAGCGGTTAAAATAACGATGCTCAAGGCTTAATGTATGTGAAGAGGTTGCTTTTACATTATAAAAAATTAAAATACTTTTAGCTAAAACAGTATAGACTTAACTAAAAAATATTGAAGTCAGGTTATTTCCACTTCTAACGTTATTTTTGGAATACATTTTACATTTTTTAAAATGTTTTTAGCGCTAGTAAAATTTTTTTAAAGTCATTTAAACTACAAAAAGGACTCATATAATGATTTTGAAAAACCATCTAAACAAAATTAAACTACTAAAACTTTAATAAAAAGCTTTATTTTTTAAGATGATTTTTATGGTACATAATCGTATTTAAACTGTAAAATAATACGTCAAAAATATATGCAATCACAATTGTGATATAAAGCTTACTTCTTATTGCAAATAAAAAAATAATAAAAATCTAATTTTCTGAAAGATAATTGTATATTGAATTCTCGTATGGACGTTTTACTTAATTTATTGATCTTAAGAAAACTATAAATATTGTTTACACTAATTACCATTTTTAGCAAGCTATTAACTTTTTGAAATTAATCCTTAAGCAACTAAGAAATAAGAAAAAAATAAGAATATGTGATACACATTCATTTTTGAATTCCCTTCATTTAGTTACAAAACAGTATTTATTAGAAGGTTCAAAACATACTCACTTTCTCCAAATAACAATAAACTAATATGCTTATCCTTAGTTAATCGAAAATAATGTCATTACTTAGCAAATTTTACAGCAATAAATTACATTGAGCTTACCATAATTTTACTTTGTAATTTCATCATTCCGATGCGAAATTTATAATAGGACATGAGCTTCAGATTTCCTAATCTAGCTTTAGAATTCTGTTTTAAGTTTTATAAATTTAAGTGTCAGATAAAATGAATCCGATTGTATCTTAATCAAAACACTGTGCTACGTGAACACACACCATGATGTGTGGGTTGCACCAAATGCACCAATTCTAAAGTAAGCTGACTGAAACAAATTTTACGACAAAGTAGGCAGTTATAGTCAAAGAGCCTAGGGCCCCCAGACTAATGTTATTTTCTCAATAATGAAACATATCGGATTATAGGCAGTGTTTGCAGTGTGCCAAGGTGGACCTACACGAAATACATGTACCAGAGGGAAAAAGTAGGTAAAAAAAGTAGGTAAAATATAAGTTTACTTATCTCATTTTCTCAGAACTGATGTAAACGCATATTTAAAAAAAAATTTAATTTTAAGTTATTAATCAATAATGCTCCACTTTCCTTTGGCCGAAACTTTGCCAGTCGGTTTCAATATCTTTGTAAAGTCCAGACTTTGTCTCACGCATCTGGTGAAAAAAAAGTAAAAAGAAATAATTTCAATTTAATTATATTTTTGTTTAGTTAAAAAAACCCGTTAAAGTTTATAATCTAATTATAATGGTCAAATTTGATATAAAAAATTACCAGAACACTTGATAAAATTTCACATGGTGAAACACAAATTTAAACGATATACGTTGATTGAAATAGGGAATTACCATGATTTAACTATCAAATTTCTCCATTCCTGCACAATGCCAACTAAACAATAGTACAGTCACTACAATTTCCTCCTGGTTGACATGGATTTCAAATGGGATTTGGAATTTAAAGACATATGCTATTCATATGTTTTTTTTTTTATTTCGAGTTAATGATTGTGATATAATTGTAATAGTTGATTTATATAAAAACAGTTTTAAAAGACAAATGATAAAATTTTACATAATAAAACACAATTTTCAATACGTTGAATTGAATTAGAGAATTACCATCATTTAACTATTAAATTTTTCCATTGCGACACAATACACTCTAAACAATAGTATAGTCGTTACAATTTCCTCGATCATGAATTTCGCAACCAGGTAATAGATTTGAATTAAGATTTAGATTTTTTTTAATTTAATCTCATAAGTTATTTAATTTAGAGGTAATGACTATAATGTAATTATAATAGTTTATTTATGTAAAACATAGTTTACCAGAACCTTTTAAAAATGTTGTGTGATAAAACACAAATTTAAACTATTTACCTTGAATTGAAATTACCACCATCTAACTATTAAATTTCTCCATTCCAACACAATACCAACTAAATAATACTACAGTCGCTACAATTTCCTCGGACCATATATTCCACCCCTAGTTGAAATGGATTTTAATTGAGGTTTTGAATTTAAAAAGAAATATATTTAAACGATTTAATTTATAGTTAATAATTATAATTTAATTATAATAGTCAATTGATATAAAAAGTATAACAGTTCAGTATATAAAATTTTACTTGATGAAACACGAAAATAAAACGATATACGTTGAACTGAAATAGGGAATTATCATGATTTAGCTATCAAATTTCTCCATTCCAACACAATACCAACTAAACAATAGTACAGTCGCTACAATCTCCTCGTTCCACAATTTCAACCCCCTGGTCGAAATGGATTTTAATTGGGGTTTCGGCTTCAGCAGGGCGCACTGAATTGTTCGACTCCCCATGGGTCCCAACTAATGAACGGATTGAAATCTCTCACAATAGCGCCGTTAATTAGAAGTGTTAATTGACTCCCTATAATTAGACGCCATTGGAGTGGAAACCTCTTTTCATATCGGAGGGCGGATTTTCCCCTCCGAGCGTCTTATTGTGTAATGAAAGCAAATTAGATTTCGTTTGAAGAAGGTTGTGTGGATTAGTGCTGAAAAAATACGAGTAGTTTGTTTCTAAGTGCATTGTTTGAGATGTTGTGTGTAAGAAACAGAGGGGTGGGTGTTTGGAAAGGGGAGGGGGTTCAATTGTATTTATTGGATTAATTGCTAATGAGGTTTTGGAAGCTTCATTGTATTTTTTCAGCTTAAAATCTAGTTGTAGTATGTTTAATTATTTAGGATACACCTACGTGCACTACAAAAAAATCTGTTAAAATTTTAGGTTATTTTTTGAATCGCCTTGTTGAAATTTTCATTGACAGAAAAGTGAAGTTTTCGCGACGTACATGAACAACTTACCTGTTATTGTTAAATGGAGAAGCTGAGCACATCCAATTTACTGCCAGTGACTTAAATGTTTTAATCTGTATCACGCAATATTTTTGTTTTAAATGTAAATTCCCAGAACATGGAGGCCGACATCACCGCTATCATACACTGTAAAGGTAAATTAAGGATAGTTTTTACAGTTTGCATACGAAAAACATCAATTTTTATTCGTTCAATTTTAATTTAGAGATTTTAAGTTATGAATGAAACATTTTCTGAATTAAAACTAGCAGAACGTAAAAGAAAAGTTCGTATTATTAGCGTTTTTTTTACAGTACGATCATGAGATGTAAATCGTAACTTAAACTCAAACTTTTTATTTTCATTTCTGAAATTATTTTTTACTACTTTAGTAAAAATCTACAATTTAACTGTCGAAAGTTTTCGTCAGTCTTTTACCCAAACAGGACCATCACAAAATTGTTATTTGTATCTTTGGTACAACTTTATTTTACTTCATTTATTAAATATGCCGTCCTAATAATTTCAAACACAAACAGCAATTTCAATTAAGATTCCTGACCTCCCCACTACAACATAATTTTTGATTATCTATTATAATTAACTAAATTCCTTCCCTAAAGAATACCCCGCAATGAAATCGTAAAATATTCTTTTTGCAAATGATTGATACCGGGAGCGACATCGAAACTAATTCGCACAATGATATAATTTTTATTTTTACATTTTCATGAACTCGGCGTTATTAATTATAGTTTGGTTGTCGATCGGCGGAGGCTCAAAATGAATAGTTCCCTGCATCCGTTTCAATTTTTACTGTTTCATTTCTGCGTGCCACAGAAACGTGCCGAAACCATTTTAGCAGAGAATTAATTGGTATCTAGATTCCTGATGAAATCTCTCCGAATATATCTGCTGGAATTATTTATCTTCTGCTGCAGTTTAAATTAGAAATTGGCACAACTTTATTTGAACAATATTTCTTAAAAATGAATTCCAAATAATTTTAAACACAAATAGCAGTTTCAATTTACATTCCTGACCTCCCCACTACAACATAATTTTTGATTATCTATTAAAATTAGCTAAATTCCTTTCCTAAAGAATATCCCGCAATTAAATCGTAAAATATTCTTTTTGCAAAAGCTTGAAACCGGGAGCGATATTGAAACTAATTCTCACGATGATAGAATTTTTATTTTTACATTTTAATGAACTCGACGTTATTAATTATAGTTTGGTTGTCGATCGGCAGAGGCTCAAAATGAATAGTTCCCTGCATCCGTTTCAATTTTTACTGTTTCATTTCTGCGTGCCACAGAAACGTGCCGAAACCATTCTAGCCGAGAATTTATTAGTATCTAGACTCCTGATGAAATCTCCCCAAATATATCTGCTGGAGTTATCTATCTTCTGCTGCAGATTAAATTAGAAATTGGTACAACTTTATTTGACCTAATTTTTAAAAAATGCCCTCCTAATAATTTCAAACACAAATAGCAATTTCAATTTACATTCCCGACCTCCCCACTACAACATCATTTTTGATTATCTATTATAATTAACTAAATTCCTTCCCTAAAGAATATCCCGCAATTAAATCGTAAAATATTCTTTTTGCAAAAGCTTCAAACCGGGAGAGACATCGAAACTAATTCTCACAATCATAGAATTTTTACATTTTAATGAACTCGACGTTATTAATTATAGTTTGGTTGTCGATCGGCAGAGGCTCAAAATGAATAGTTCCCCGCATCCGTTTCAATTTTTACTGTTTCATTTCTGCGTGCCACAGAAACGTGCCGAAACCATTCTAGACGGGAATTAATTAGTATCTGGATACCCGATGAAATCTCTCCGAATATATCTGCTGGAATTCTTTATCTTCTGCTGCAGTTTAAATTAGAAATTGGCACAATTTTATTCGACCTAATTTCATAAAAATGCCTTCCTAATAATTTCAAACACAAATAGCAATTTCAATTTACATTCCTGACCTCCCCACTACAACATAATTTTTGATTATCTATTATAATTAACTAAATTCCTTCCCTAAAGAATAGCCCGCAATTAAATCGTAAAATATTCTTTTTGCAAAAGATTGAAAACCGGAAGCGATATCGAAACTAATTCTCACAATGATAAATTTTTTACATTGTAATGAACTCGACGTTATTAATTATAGTTTGGTTGTCGATCGGCAGAGGCTCAAAATGAATAGTTCCCCGCATCCGTTTCAATTTTTACTGTTTCATTTCAGCGTGCCACAGAAACGTGCCGAAACCATTCTGGCCGAGAATTAATTAGTATCTAGATTCCTGATGAAATCTCCCCGAATATATCTGCTGGAATTATTTATCTTCTGCTGCAGTTTAAATTAGAAATTTTGGATTTGTCCATTCCCGTGTGGCGTATTAGTCTGGGTAAATAGCTTTCGACGGTAATGCTTTTGCAGATAAGCTAAATTAGATTATTCCCCCATGAGATTCGGTTTTATCTATGATTTCTTTGAATAAATTTTAGAGGGGATTTTAATTGTTTGTATTTAATTTATTGAAAAATAAATATAAATCCTCTCAAGCTTCTGAAATGACTTTATTTAAATTGTGGACATAAAAATACAATACACATGATAAAGTAATAGTTAAAAAAATAATGTTGAATATTTTAGATTAATTTTTAAGACTATTCTATAATGAAGTAAATATTCATTTATTTATTAATTATTCGTGAAAATAGGTAGTTCTTTATACTCATAATAAATTATTTTTAATAATTTAACTATGGACATATTTAACGTCTTGAGTGGCAACAGTGCCACTGAAATGAAAAAGAGCTCTCGATAAATAAATTAATGTTGTTGGTGAAGCTTACCGTGTCACTCCTCCAATCATTAAAAATACCATACAAAGCAGTGTTGATCTACGATGAACGAAACGTACTTGACCCTACGTTCTGCAGTTACACGTTAAATAATATGAGTTTTGCAATTCCTCCAATTTGATAATACTTACAGTTAAATAAATCACTTTGCATATTTAATTAAATAAATCGAATAATTCATAGTCATAAACATTAATTCGAAAAATTGCATACTAAATTAACTTTTAAAAGCTTCCTTCATGCAAAAAACATGAAAAAAATTCCATCAAATAAATTTCTTTTTTTTTTTTTTGTATTTTGCGTACTTCTGTAAGTGCGACGCTGATACGTTTACTGATGAAGCGCAAAATGATTACGTTCCGTTTTCGAATGCGATTCCATTCTGAGGAAGAAAAAAAGTTGGTGTATCATAATTATTTTGGATATGGTCCAAAAACAAATATCTCCCGGAGAGGAGAAGATTGGGAAATGAGAGTTGCAAATCTTAACTGCGAAAAAGCAGCTTTATTTTTTCAGTTTATCTGCTTCTTGTTCCTAAATGAAATAGACGAAGATATCTGCTTTTTGTTACAAGAACTGATAAAGTTTTCAGAATTTTTTTTTTGCTTTGTCTTAACGTTTAATATTTCTTCTGATATTTGTCGCTTTTGTAATTAAATTTACTTTAGGGACCTGGTAAGCGGATTGGATTTTCTGTTTTTTTAACATCACGATCAGAAAATGTGATATTTTTAAGTATAAGTAAAAACTGATTTTGTTTAAAGAATAACACTAAGGATATGATTTTTGTACATTGAAATATATTTGTGTCAACGTTTAATATGTCTTCTGATATTTGTTATTTTTGTAATTAAATTTACTTTAGGGACCTGGTAAGCAGATTGGATTTTCAGTTTTTTAACATCACTCTCAGGAAATGCAATATTTTAAGTAAAAGCAAAAACTGATTGCTTTTGAAGGATAACACTAATTATGTGATTTTCGTACAATGAAATATAGTTATTTTTAAACATAAATTAAATGTTAATGTAAATATATAATTTGTATATAACTGGAATATATAAAAAAAAATATTCATAACCATTTTATTTCATTTATGTACAAAGTATATTACTTTTTAATTAATTTAAATATACCACTACAGTAAATAAATGCATTAGATGTACATTTTTTCACGCATAAATATATAACCTAAACTAAGAAATATGTTTCTTATTAGATCCTAAATAATTTGAATAAATACTACAAGACCCCAGTCACCTTCACAAATGGTATTCCTTTTTAATCAAATACCATGACTTCACTATTTTAGTCTAATCCACACCCCTTTAAGAAATCTTGAATTTAATTAATATCAATGTATAAATGAGGAGCTATTTCTATAAATGAAGTGCACACACTTTTTTCTTGATTTTGTAAGGCAACTAATGCAAAGACTCAGGATGTTATAGATATATTATTTGCAATTGTAAAACTAGCAAAACTTTTTTGTAATTGTAAATATTTTTATAGTTAATTCATATAAACATCATGCAAAATATATTTGAGTAAAAATGTAAAATTAACATTAACATTAAATCCTAATAAGACATAATTTCTAATGTGAAAAAAAGCATTTATTCCACAATTCTTTCTTAATGTATTTTCAAATTCTTATCTCCAGATTACCACTTTTCTTACGCTAGCTACTTAACGATCCAATAACACTTTTTTTCTGATAAATTGTATTATAAAAAAAATTAAATAATGCAAAAGCAAATGCTTTTATCCATAAAAAATTGACTCAAGTGAAGCCAAAACAAAACATAAAAAAGTTAACTTTTGATGCTACGAGTTCCGTTTTTTATCCATTGTAAAATACTAGGTTTTTTATAGTTTTTTTACTACACCCTACCCTAGCTAGAATAATTTTCCATCAATCCCAGTGAAGCACCGTACTTCAAAGCTTAAACTTTTTTTCTGTTAGTTTTTTATTTGTATTTCGTTTTTGCCGATAATTGTGGTTCTGCAGGAGAATATTTAATCGATGTGCCTGAATAAATAGAGCGTGTTTTTTACCTGTGTTCAGATTTAGCGGCTTAAAAAATACCAGTTTTTTTGTAATAAGTAGAGAAGGTAACGTCAACATTTTGTTAACAAAAAGGACGATTTATTTTGTGAACTGACATAAATTCATATTTAGGTGAATAACATCCACGTATTTACTTTTATTTGGACTATAATGCAAATTTTAATTGTAAATAATTAAAAATAATTTTCAAACAGTTTTTAAAATGTAGTTTGAATGAGTTGATAAAAATATGATTTAATATGCCCTTGTACTTGAGAAACAATACAAGTTCTAGTAGGGATACAATACAAAAATTAATTTAAAATAATCCCGATATTTATGATACTTTGCGAAAACGCAACAAAGCGTGAACAGAGGGAGTGTTTCTATTTATAATAAATCATAATATCAGGAACCTGAATCGCACCCTTACATCCAGGAACGAAAATAGGGTTGCCCACTCAAAAGAATTTTACAATTCAAATGTGAGCCACGAGATCAATCTAAACACCAAAATCAAAAGAACTTTACTTAAAATACCTTTGCAAAAATATAACACTTGAATCGATAGCTGTATACCATAAAATAAACAGACTTTTAATAACAAACTTCAGACACAATGCCTCTTTAGAAACCCTTAACTGTCAATGGAAAAAATGAAAGCTGAAGGTTAAAAATTCCAAAAGAATGCATAATAATAAAACTTCAAGAATGTTAATAGAAAACACAAGAATCCTTCAATAGCAAACGTCCTCTCTAAACTCTTCATCTTCGTTATATAATTTTATTTCTATTGTTCAGTCGTAAAACATATTAGTTTTTTAATCTTATTTGGACTTAAATGCAAATGTTTATTGTGAATTATCGAAAATATATTTTTAGCAGTTAATAAAATATATTTTTTTAGTTAATTAAAATTGTAACTTATTATACATTTATACAAATATATTTAACAACAAAACATTAACTTAAGATACTTTTAGAGAAATATAATACCCAAATCTAAATACTATATGCCTTTAATTTTAACCCATTTTATTAACAAACTTTTACCGCAACTTAAAATAACTTTGTAAAAAATAAAACACTTGAACCTAACTATTGTATACCTTAAAAGTAAGCACACTTTTAATAACACACTTTTGCCCCAACACCTCGATAGAAAACCTAAACTATCAATGAAATCGATGAAAGACGAAGGATAAAAATTCCAAAGGAATGTAGAATAATGGAACTTCAAGAAAATTGCATAGAAAACACAAACCCTTCAAAAAACAAGTACCCTCTTTTCATCTTCATTATCATTCTATTTTTTTTCTTTATTTTTCAGATGCCTAACAAGTTTTTAAACTTATTTCGACTTAAATGCAAATTTTAGTTGCAGGTCATCGAAACTATATTTGAAACAGGAAAAAAAATATATTTTAAATAGGTTATTTTAAAATTTTAAATTGTAATACACTTTTAAAAATATATTAAACAATAAAACATTCACTAAAGATATCTTTGTAAAAATATACTACCCAAATTCAAATAATATCTGCTAAAATAAAAATTGCATTTTAATAACAAACTTTTACCACAACTTAAGATAACTCTTGGAAAATATAATACTTGAATCTAAATTCTGTATACCTTAAAAATAAGCACACTTTTAATAACAAACTTTTGCCACAACACCTCTATAGAAACCCTAAACTATCAATGAAAACAATGAAAGCCGAAGGGTAAAAATTCCAAAGGAATGTAGAATAATGGAACTTCACGAAGAGTACATAGAAAACAAGAACCCTTCAAGAACAAATACCCTCCCTTTACTCTTCATCATTATTTAATTAAAATTGTTTTCCTTTTCACAGAGTTCCTCCAGTTACCTTTCATCCAGGGGAAGCTTCATTTGGCTTATCGCAATTTTCCAGATTACGTAAAGTCATGTCTGTAGAGGTTTACTTTTCCTACTTTTCCCATTAATCAGTGAAAAGGCTGGGCATAATCAATTTCTGGGAAGCGTATCTGATTAGTTATCAGCTCCTTGGCTTGTCCAGATTTTTGTCGTTGTTTAAAGATATGGATATCGCGTTTAAATTAAAAAGTTTACTTTGTAGTATGTGATAATGTTCACTACTTGCTTTCAATTTTAAATGTTTCTATAAATGTAATGGGTGCGTTAATTAAATTTATTAAGCAATTGATTTTAAAAATTAACTTTTAATCTAAGCAAACTATCTTAGAATTTATGTGAATTTAACATACTTTTAATATTGTGAAATGTATATTTTAACAAACATTATTTATGTGATTCTAAACTTTATCAATGTTTTTTTTTATTTATACAAAATACTTAGTTTCACGTAATTTCATTTAAAATTTCAAAGTTACTATATGTAATACAAATTGCTAGTTGGTTCTGAAAAACCGAGATGCTAAAACTCGAAAAAATACAATTAGTTTATTGTAGATACATTCTTAATTGTTGAATTGATATATCTTTTTATTACTTTTAAAATTCTATACCTTCTGAAACTATAAATTTTACAACTAAAACGGAACATTAAAAGTATATGCAGTAACAAATTAACTAATTTATGCGAAAAATAATTATATTCCAATTTCCACACACTACACTATTTTTCTTTCGATAGTTTTTTATCCGTAACACTTTTAAAAATTTACTTTTAAAATAAAACAAAAGAATTATCTCCGAACCCAAAATGAACTTAATTTAATCAAAAGTTTTTCAAAAACGAGTTCGAAAAGAGTAATTTTAGTATTCCCAAACTGGAGTTTCCCCCAATAATAAATTAATTACAGTAAACAACATCTCCCCGGTAAACAAGCGAGCAGCACGGGAGGTGTTAAACTTAATTACACGACGGAGACATTTTCAGGGCTGAATAATGACTGTAGCAATTACTGGCCTATTCATTACGGGAATTCTGCTGAGATTCGAAACTGCAAGAACTCGCATCTATTACCGATTCAAGGATTTCAAAAGAAGAGTTTTAAAAGGATTCTTCTTCGGGCGAAAGAAGAAATAATTTCAACAGGAAATGATTTGGAGTAAAAGGGTGATTAAGCACAACGTGGATCTAGACAATAAATGAAAGATTACATACAAATGGACGCCTTTGTCATGGTGAAACGTATTGTGCCGCTTTCAATTTATGAAGCACATTTTTATATTTTTTTTATACATTCCGTTAGGTAGTGGGGGAAGAAGTATTGAGATGGAATGAAACTTTTGAAAAGATAGAATGCATCAATTTGTTTATTTGAAAGAACTTCAATAGATTTTTTTAGTTGGATCGAATTAATGGTTTAAGAAGGAAATGTAAATGTGACGTTATTTCTTATACTGATAAATGACAAAATTCTTTTAAATTGAATTTCGGCTTCTATCAAATAAATTAGATTTTATTTCATTGCTTAAAGTAATTTTTGATTCCTATTTTTTTATTGATTCCATTTAGTTTTCACATTTTAAATCAAAACATAATTTTTTTAACTAATATTATTCGCTTAGCTGGAATGAAAAGTAACTTGAAACAAAAATGAGATTCTTTATATCAATTTTAAGAATTTTGTTTTGTTTTTTCTACCATTTAGTATTTTACGAAGTTTGCTGCTGTGTCTGAAAGACATTTCTAAAAAAAACTCAAATATAAAAAAAATCTTCTTTGGAATTTCAATATAAATTCTTTTAATAGTTGAAATTTAACCTATAAATTGTTATACGTCTTTTACTCAATATGTAGATGCGACAACGGAGTAAATGCCACTTAAATTTATAAAAGAAAAACTTGCAAAAAATTACAAGCAAGAAGAATCTCATAAAATTATCCATAAAACTCCACATAAAAGCCTTGATAACTTTCTCCGGGACTGACAGGCCAATCTCGACTACATTATTTGCCCCCACATCGCCATCTCATATCAGAACTAACCCGATAAAAGTAGTTTTTTGAAGTCTTAAAACTAACAAAGATAAATTAACAACACACCAAGGCCCACATCAATCATTTTTAAGACTTTCATATGTATTTTTTTAAAGTTTTGTTTATTCCAGATAATTTAAGTTTCCATTATACTTAGTTGAGACTTTGATGAACGACATGGTGCCGGCAGCTGCTGCTGATATGTTAATGCAGCTGAGAAAGTTCTCGTATCACGCCCTCGGCGTATTGAAATATAGGCTCATTTCTTGCCCTGAGGTGATGGGTCTTTAGGCGAAAGAATGGATAAAGTGGTAAAAAAACTTCGAAAAAATCATATTTCCTTTTTTTGTGTTTCTAAATGCAATATTTGATAGGTAATATCCCAAATAAGCTTTTATGAATCTATAGTGTTTAGAATTAAACCGTTATTTAAAGTACTGCATGAAAATATCAAATCAAGGTTATAAGGAGCAGTAAAACTGTCTTACAAACTATATTTATTTCATTTGATTAAGTTATGATAATAAAACGATAATTTAAACGATAATTTGATTAAGTTATGATAATTTAAACAAAATTTATAATCTAAAAACTTTAGTAAAATGTTGTCTAAAGCAGTAACAGTTTGTTGAAATAAACAAAATATAATAAAAATAGAGACCATTGACGTGGAATTTTTATGTAGTGCAAATTATGTTACAGGAAAACTGAAGTTTTAAAATAGAAATTTAACTATGTTATCTATAATAATAAAAGAAATAGTCTGTCTGTGTGTATGTCTGTGGATCGCAAAAGACCTACTTAGACTGCTCTAAAATATTCGAAATTTTTAATATCGATTCCCTTTAATACCTACGTGTGCACCTGAGGCTTAGTTTTTTCATATTTGATAGTATTTTTTATTAATATAATTTGTTTAAAAAAAAAACGTCATCCACGTGGGATTGAGGGACCATAACAGGGCTTGAAAATACATGGACCGGGCCGAAACGGGGGCTTGACGCCATCCTCTATTAGTTTGATTGATTGAGTTTGGTTGAGATACGCGTTCGCCCGAAGGCTGCTTCATCCTCTATTAGTGTTTGCTTTTTTAACCTTCAAGAATTTTAAGTGCGCATGCGCCAACACGAATATATATTTGTTTTGATTTTGAGTGTATTTTCAAAAGTAAACATGCCTCTAAAAGGAAGCAATGCGAAGTTAACGGGTTCCCAGGAAGGTGGGACCATACTGCTAGTTTGGTAATAAAGATATTGAAGTTGTTCAAAAGTAGTCGAAAATGAGTTTATAAAAAAATCACGACACCATTGCAATTTGTAAACGAATGATGAAATTTTGTTATCAATTTCTTTTGAGTTACCCTTCAAAAACTAAACAAATATATACAATATATTATGTTTTTCATGCTAGTAAAGGGATATTTAAATTATTATAACTTCAATGTTAGTATTAAACTATATACCTCATGGTATCTAATAATGAAATAAGAAAACATGCATTGACAATACATTCCCTAAAATCCATTAAATACCTTTAACTAGTTTAATTAACACCTATTTCATTACTTTCTTTGAAAATATATTCCAATGTATCCAAATTAATAGCAGTCCCAATGCAATTCCTATAGAACTTTACCATTAAGAAAATATTTTGATGCGTCCATCTAATTCCGAAACATTTTATTCCTAGGACATTACATTTATTGTTTCTAGTGCCCTGAGGTAGCTGGTAATGGTATATTTATATTATAAAGGCTTCCATGTTAGAGTATAAAACTATATATACCTCATCATATCTAATAATGAAAAGAGAAGTCATGCACTGACAATACATTCCCTACATTTCTGAAAAAGCTATAGTTCGTTTGCTTAACACTATTACAGTACTTTTTTGAAGACAAAAATATTCCAATGTATCTAAATTAATAGCAGTCCCAATGCAATTCCTATAGCCCTTTATCATTAAGAAAATATTTTGATGCGTCCATCTAATTCCGAAACATTTTATTCCTAGGACATATTACATTTATTGTTTCTAGCTCATACAAAAATACCATCCCTTAACTATACAACGAGCCGCTTATGCGGAGCAATAACACTCAGGCCCCCGGCACTATTAAGGAATAACTGAGAAGCGGGATGATGACTTGTGATGTGGACGACTTAAGACGTCTAATATCGTCTTCGATTTGTGTCATTTCGCTTAAGTTGTCTCAGAAAACGCGTCCAAATGACCGGGACTAAGTAAATATCTGCTTTGTTTTGCTTATAGGGGTTGCTTCTTGGTATCTGTGTGGTTGGTTTCGTAGATAATGAGTTTTCCTTTTGTTGGAGCTTGTAATGTAATTCTATTGGTATTTTTTACGAGTGATAATATGAGTTTGAATTTTAAAGTAGTTTAACGCAAAATCATGATATTGAGGTAAGTGTAAAGGATTAGGTAATAATTTTATAAAGTGTCCAATTAATTAATATTTTAACATTAAATAAAGGGAATGTTAATTTAAAAGTTACAGGTTATTAATATCGAGTTACGCCAAAAACTATTTTACCTTTACTTTGGGCATTAACAAACCTTTTCTTTTACTTGTTTATTTGTTTTAATAAGTATTATTTCAGATAAGATATCTCTACTAAAAATGGTCTGTAGGGATCAATAGAAAAATTTGAATGTGGAAATAGCGTTGGTACCCATAGAAATCTCTGTTTGTGTCCATACAAATTTCTACTGATCTCTATAGATATCAGTACAGTACTATTGATGTCAATTGAGATCAGCAGCTTACTGATTCTTTTTTTACTGGTGTCGGTAGAAATCTATTGATATAAATAAGAAATATTATCAGTAGGTTACTGATCTCTCTCTCTCCCTCTCTCTCTCTCTCTCTCTCTACCTCTACCTCTATCTCAGTAGCTTCTACTGATAACAATAAGATCATCCATAGAAATAACTACATATCAATAAAGCTGTAATAATGTCAATAGATTTTTTTTGTATTGATCTCTATGGATCATTTTTAGTAGGGATAAGACATTCCAATGCAGAATTTATATTTTATTGAGGAATCAATTTATTTTTATAAATTATTTTTTAAAGGGATAACTTAATAACTTGATTATGAATGTCCTTATTGTTTGAAAAGGAAAAAAAAGCACAATATTGTAGTCGATTAATAAACTTAAGCACTTTATCACAAAAACTCATTTTGGTTACAAATACTAGTTTTGAATAGCAATAACATAGCAACACACAACACCTAATTCAAGTTAAGAAAAACACGTAAATTCCAAACGCACTTTTTTGTTTTTAATTGTTGTGGACAATGTTGGTATTATACCAGTTATTTAAAGAAATAACATTGATTTTTTTGTAAATAATAGGTTGAAAATACTTTTACTTAGCTTTAGCAAAAAAGCCAACCACGTGGTATTAATTCCGTAACTCGTATTGTTTTTTAATTACGTTTAAAGCTAGTTACAAGTAAATTTGCAAAACGCAAATATGTTAGGGGGAGGTGGGGGAAAATGGTGGTAGGGGGGAAAATGAGGGTATGTTAAAAAATATAAATTTTTCAACTAAACATTAAATTTTTTTTAGACTTTTTCTTTGAAATATTATTTTTAGATGATCTCTAATTACTTTTATTTGGTTTTTAGAATCTGGCAACACAATTAATTCATTGAAATTCTTGTTCTTAAGCTAATTTTGTTTCAGCTGTTAAAATTCACTCTTAAAAACTTCGTTCTATATATTTTATAAAACATATTGTGCTCTTAAGTCTTGTGGCATGCAATAGCCACATTTTCGAAGAGTATTTCTGTAAAATTAGCTAGGAAAAATTCGAATTTTTTAATTTTTTATAATTTTTTTAATGTCGCGGGGTAAAGTGGTGGTATGGTTAGGCTTAGCTATGCATGCAAGATATAATGGAGTTTTGGGTCGTGGAATGAACTTAAATTGGATTATGTTGGAGGATATTTTTTAAAAACCATTTTAGTGTTATTAAAATATACAGCATTATAAAACAACTTATTTTATATTTGTTAAAATTTACCTTTATATATTAAGTTTATCAATGCATCTTTAGGAATATGCCCAGAAGCAATTAGCAATAATTTGCTATTAGTTCTTCGCAATTAATTTACTAAATGAAACAAACTGCAATGTAAAATACTAAACCAAATCAAAGATGGAAACTAATATAATTTCGAGAAATAAACGATGCAGATTATGTTGTTATGCTCGGTGCAATATGTAAAGTTTTTCAGAGCCTCAATTTAATAGTAGAGGACAATACTCTCTTGCTTAAATATTCTATTATTCTATGATTATTATTATCTCTAAGTAAGCTTTTCTGAAAAAAAGTGTAGAGGAATATTAGGAATGAGTTTGCTTCAATTAGTTCTTTTTATTGATGATTTTTGATATAATCATATCGTTAAATTTGGGCTACCCCCATTTTCCCCCACCCTGGGGGAAAATGAGGGTATAAAACTAAGTTCCCTAAATTGCCAGATATTGAAGCATGTGGTGGAAAAAAATTATATATTCGAAATCTAAACAGTTCAAATGTATGTTATATACAAAAAAAAAATATGAAAATTAGTTAAAAAGTAAGTGTTTAATGAGATGATTTTGAAAAAGCTCGATTTTACCCTCATTTTCCCCCACCCCCCCCTACTGTCCCCTTAAAGAAGTATTTGAAAAACACGTTTTATTCTTCAGTTGCTTATGAACTTTAAAAATACTTAAATGCAACGATATTTTTTTAGGTTCATTTCTATTACAAAAGATATTCAAATCATGTATTTCCTTTATAATGTCACATAAAAATTCACGTAAATATCGGATTTTATCATACAATCATCACGGATGTTTTACTGTTAAACCTTTTTGTTATGCTTTAGTAAATTTATCATTCAGTAAACTGCTGTAATTTGAAGGATCTGACTGAAATTTGCATCAAAAAGACGGACTTCCTGATGTTTCACAATAAAATTTGAGATTTGACAAAGAAAAAAATATTCGGGCTTATTTATTGTTAAAGCGGCGCCTACTTTAATAGCTTCGATAATAGCTGAATTTTTGACTGCATTACAAATCATGATAGTAATTTAAAACGACTCTTATTTGAATATGACACATACACGTTTGAATGTGTTTTTCTTTTTTTTTTGTCATTTAACGTAACATATCTTAAGCTATAACGAATAACTTTTTTTTTTCGTTTTGCTAAATGTTTTAAAAAATATAAGGTATTTTTCTTTGCAATATTATGATGCAACCTTCAAGAATTTTAAATTACTCAGTTAACATATGCTGTAACGTTATACAAATAAGAGATTTACTTGTTAAATCATCTTTGTATTTATGATTTTAAATTTAAAGGTGTTTGGCGTGTAGTCGGGCAGCGTCATCTTGCTGTAGATTAAGATATGTAAGTTTTCAACGTATAATTGTGTATACTAGATGAATAGAAACTTTTCTAAAAATGCTATGCACTGACCCTTACGAAGATCTAGTGCGAGGATGATTCAATCAAATCGCCTAATTATCTATATCGGTGTATGTAAGAAGTTTGCTCAGATGGATTTTATTAGACTTTTCTCGCATTGTTACAGAAAATATTCTAGGTCTTCGAGAGAAAGCAACTTGTAAAAAACGGAGAAATATGTAGCATATTTGCACTTTATCTCTATATAATATAAAATTGTAATTGTCGTACGCTTGAAAGCCACGTGACGTACACGGCTTCAGCCAATCAGAAACGCTGAAAGTAAGTGTGGTGGTGTGCTTGGGGCTGCTTCAGGTTGCGTCCCGTGGCTTTGGTAGAGATCGTTGCTTAGCGCTAGAGCTACGTGATGCCCTGGAGCAGTCCCACGGAAACTAGCTTATTTTTCAACTGTTGGCATCGGTCTTGAGTTTCCGGCCATGGATCGTAAAAACCATAGAGTTAGGAAAGAGAATAGAGCGGTCTATATGTATGTGTGCAATAACGCACAAAAGAAGCAGGCTAGAGCGGTGCATCTTGGGATACTCAGTGGCAGTTTCCATAGTTTCGGCTACTGTTTTATGCGCGGTAGCTGAAAAAACTGTTAAAGTGTTGCATCTTGGGATACCTCAGTGTCGGTTTGTTATGAGCAGTAGCTCGAAAAACCAGACAGCCCTGCATCCATAAATTTGAACTGATAGACGGAGAGACATTAAATACAATGGACTGCGCTTCAATAGTAAAGCAGCTTAGGGAGGGGAAAATGAAATAGGTTTTTTGAAAAACTGGTGTTTTGGCCCCGGTTTTGACAGAAAAAAACGTTTTATGAGGCCGGTCTGAACCGGAAATCGGTTTTTTTAGGAAAAAAACCGCCATCCCTTGCAAATTAGCATTATGTCTTAAACATCACAAATCGCCAAGAGACGAAAGGTTGCTATATATGGCAACTTAAAGCTACCGTTTCGTTACGAACTATTTCAAATTGTCGCCAGACCTGCATATCAGCTGGCAAGCCGAAGTGGTAACTTGCATCTGTTTCCAAGTCACGTGGGTTTCTACCAATCACAGCCGCTTGGTGTTTTTTTAATGTTTTTGCAAACGATTTTTGCGCATAGTTCTTATTTTTCTCTTCTGGTTTTTATAAGAAATATTTAATTATATTCTTTTAATCTCTGTCGTGATGTGAGAGCTTTTTTTTATCAACATCACTCCTTTCATTTAAGCATATTTTCCCACGACACAATAATTGATAGGCTTTTGTTGCGAGGCCTATGTTAGACTGCTGGCGCCGAGATAGTGGCTGTAAATCTTCAAAAGTTTACAGCTAAGTGACGTTTATGGGACATGGTCAGCGGGGTTCCAATTTACAGTTCCACAAAAAAAGGGGCTCAGACGGGATTATTTCCCACGTAGCACATTGGTTCAGGGTGTCACACCCACTAAGCAACGCAACCTATTACAAGGAAGGAGATCCCCTGGGAGGTGACCAAAAAAACAAGTCAGCCAATAGAGGCATGGCGTTTAAAAAGGGCAAACCCACCAAGTTGAAGGGTGTAAAAAACTCTAAAAAAAAGAGTGATCAGAATATCATCAGCTCTCGAAAGAAAAACACCCAAAATTAAGCTTAAAACTTCTCCCACTACTTTTCCAGTCCTCTGAGGCTTTTCTCCCTAAAAACTATGTATAAATCCCCAAACACTGATAAATCATAAAAGTTGGTCCAGCTCGGCATGAACTTATACAGCCAAACGCCACTGCAAGGACGATCCAGCCCAAACGCCACTGCAAGGATGATCCAGCCCTAAGACAGTACGGACTTCCATACAGCAGATGTCCCTCTACTGAAGGATGGCTTTCCTGCTTCGTCTCTTCAACGAGGGACCCCTTTACTGAGTGCTCCCCATTCCTGCAGCCGACTCCCGAGTGCATAACAGTGATGCAAATCCAATCCACCTACAAGTCGTCAAAACATCCGATGTGCCTCACAGTTTCAGTAGATGACTGATGCCTGGTTCCCCACTCAACCCCTGAGAAGTCCATTATCGTTGCACCTGAACCAAATGCCCGATCTACACAGCAAATTGTAAGTCCCATTTTCATTATAGTACCTCAAAGTGCAAAAGGCATTCCATGCAATACATTTTAATCGAGAAGGTTCACCTAATTAAATTAATTTTTTTTATCAGAATTAGTACATTCTCCTCAATCCATTGTGCTACCCAAATATACAGTTATAAATTTTATAAATGTCACTTTCTTTACTGATTTGGTTGAATAAACATATTAATTGTCAATTTATGAATTAGCCTCTTTCATTTTAGTGATCCTTCTTGTTCTCTCTGTTATTCATTATTATGCATAGCTAGATAATTAATGAATCTGGAGGGAATGGTCGCGCTTCCCAAGTTATTCTAAATTCACAACGCACCTTTCAATTATTATGTGCTAACCATTATTCGACACTGATGATTGATATATGCATATATTATTTTATACTTATATTTGCACTTACTATTTAATATCACAACTTTCTTATTGTTCAACTCTTAAATGCACACCGCGACAATGGTGCCAACAGGATTTTTTTTTCTGATTGAAACATTTTAAAAACTTTTGATTTTGTTGATTTGCATTTTAGTATTGTTATTTTTTTTGCTTTGCATTTTGATTATCCATGCCTCCCAGAAGAAGGCAATCCAACCCCCCAAATTTGGAACAAATAAACGCTTGTCAACCGGAAATGGCGCGTAACAACAATTATATCTCACTCTTAAATTATTTCGAAGGGAATCTGCAGAAGAATGCACTTTCTTTTTCGAACAATTCGACCAAATTTCAAGACTAGGGAATTTTAACCCAGATGAAAAGATAACGATTTTAAGATCTAAGTTAAAAGGAAGGGCATTACAATTTTTGATTACCGATCCGGGACTACTAAATTTAAGGGATTATGAGCAAGTAAAAACTAAATTCCTTAATTACTTTAATCAAGGAACTGATTTAACCACAAAACAGTTAAAATTCAATAACATAAAACAACGTGATTCCGAATCAGTGCATAATCTAGCACAAAGAATAATAATTGCGTCTAATGATTATCTGGGTGTTTCAGAAATAAATATCAATGGAGACACGCAGCAAATGCTCGATAAATTACGATTGGCGAAATTTATTTCTGCCTTAAACATAGAAATACAAACAGACGTGCTCAAAAACAACCCAAATACATTTGCAGATGCGATTAAAATTGCATCCAATATTCAAAGTGCTCTCAATAGCATAATGGGCTTAAGAATTAATAATTTATTGTCGGAAGACACACAAGACCCTAACACAACTACTAATCAGGACTTACTAAACTTAAAACAAGAAATAAATAACTTAAAAGCATCAGCAAACTATACACAAAGACAACAAAAAAGTTGCCACCTATGCGGACGTACTAATCATTTCACCGCAGATTGCTTTGTGTACAAAAATTTATACGAAAACCAACAAACACAATCACAACAAAATAGTCAAAATAGATTCTATCAAAATAGACATAGGCCGAACAGAGGACATCAAAATTCGCATCAAAACCAGCAGTTCCGCACACCACAAAATCATTTCAATTCTCACAACCGATTTCAGAGTGGCCCCCAACAATCCATGAATTTCAACCAAAACGGTTTTCAACAAAACTATCAACATCAAACACAACAAATCCCTTACAACGTTACACCACAAACTTCAAATAACCAGAGACAAAACAGGCATAATACACAAGAACAATCAAATCACCAAATTCAACAAAGCGAACACAATCTAAACCCACATACACATTTTAATACACAGCCAAATTATCCACAAAGCAGACATCTTCTCCCTACACCAGAAAATGATATCAGAGATAATATTACAAATGAACATACTGAGCAGATATTTAATATTCAACAAATCATACCACAAGAAAATTCTTTTTTAGAAACAGATCCCCTCAACACCGATATCACATAGAAATTGATCAAAATCAAATACTTCCTCAAAACACTAATCAGTACCAAAATAAAAATGAACAAAATATTTCAAAAAAATTACAATCACATAAAACTGATCATGTTAGTCAAATGCAAACTTTACAACCTAAATTAAAAGATTCAACGGAGATTAAAACACTGGATAAAAAAATTGATGAAAGCATTATAAACACTCAAAAAATAGACAGAGCAAGAGTAGTGGAAAATTCAATCAAAGAGAATAAAAATGCATTAATCGCAAACAATAAACAAGAAAATGAACCATCACAATTTTCGTCTAAATCACATGATGAACAGGTTATCAAAGCGGAGGATATATGTAAAAATATTAACGCTAAACAAATAATATGTCAAAATTCAAAAGAATATGATATATGTACAGAAATTAATGCTGACATTACAAAAGGATTTAAACAAGTTGGCGAAAAATTAAAAGACATAAGTACAAAGGAAGATTTGTCGCAAAATACTTCGCAAAATAAAAATATATGTGACGAATTAAGCACTATAAAAACTGAAGATTTTAGTTCATTGCAATATATTGATAAAGAAATTACGGACGAAAATGATCCGGAAATCAAATGTATTGATAATAAAGCATATGATGTACAAAATGACGTTTCGAACAAAGATACGAGAAACACAAAAGATGATTATTATTATTATAATAGCGAAGAGTTAAATTTAACGCGGCAAAATAATATGTCAAAAATAAATACAGAGTTGCAAACAGATGGAGACAGTCAGGATCTCGAAAAATTATATGAAGCGGTGAATTGTATCAAAAATATTGCTGGGCGAACAATACAAAATAAATTTGAAAATTATAAACAATGTGTTGTAAGAAATATCTCGAAACTTGTATTAAAAATTTGCGATATGATTCTGTTAATTTTATTATTGACAATTATTGCCAGTAAATTATTTGGCCAAATTATAAATAATGGGAATTTTCGATGTGTATTAAAATATATGACGAGTTTATGCGTAAATAGATATCAAAAAATTGAAAAACAATGGAAGAATCGCTTAGAGAACGTCTTAAAATGTATGTACGAGTTAAATATTTTGGCGAATGTAATAATTAAATTAAAATTATTGCAAGAAAAATACAAGAATGAAAATGATATATTACAGAGCAAAAATGCACTAATTAGTGGCTCATTAAGTGATAAAAACTTGAATAAAAAGAATAAGAGCAAAAATAAATACCGTTATGTAAAAATTCGGAATGAACAGTTATGTAATATTGCTGATGATGATAAAGAAGAAATATATTGTTGTGAAAATTATACTAAATTCATTTGCGATAATGATTCAAAAAAATTACAAAGTGTTAACAAATTACTACAAAACATTGAGTTATTAAATGCCATCACAAATTATTGGTTGCAATGCAACTATGTGTGGGATAACTTTAAAAAGAAAAACCCAATATTTGATTAAAATGTGAAAAACTGTCTTACGAAAATCTGTTACTATATTTTATTATTATGTTGGTTCAGAAACAAAAAAAAAAAAAAAAATACGATTGAACACCCCTTAGATAAAAATTATTAGACCATATGGTCTCATTATATTATGAAAACAAATGTTTACAACTCCGTAAAACTTATGTAACATTATGCACGCCAAACTCAGACGTAAACAGACAACGCCATAATTTATGTTGGATCAGACCCCTACGCACCCCCCCCCCCCCCCAACATACGAGTCGCCGCCAAGGTATCCACAACAACGGTGGAAGAAGGCGAGCTAAACCCCCCCCCCCTTCACACAACAGCCCCACAACAACCCCCTTTTTTTTTTCTTTCCCCATACCCAAGCAAGACGGGGTTACGGTTATTTTAGAGATACAGTTTTCTTTTTATTCGAATAGTTAGTTGTTTCAAATATTACGAAAAACAAAAATAAACAAATGATAATGCAGTTCTTTTAGGATAAATAAATAAATAAAAATTGTGAATATGACATATAAAAAAAATGTATACATAGAATAATGGAATATACATTGACAATTGGACAAACAAAACAAAAAAAAAGAAGAAAGAACAAGGTTTTTCTTACGCATCTTGCAAAACGAGATGGGAGTGACGTATAATCTATGGAGCCTTCGGACTTGGCGAGACAGATGTCGTCTTTTGGTCATGCTTCGTAGATTCCAATGTTCATTTGAAAAAATTGTATAACACACATTAGTCATTTGATTTTTTTTGATGTTTTCAGTACACATTAAAAAATTTTGCGATTTGATTTTCACGATTAAAAAGTTACTTTTATTGTACATTAATTTTTTTTGATATTTTATGAATTTAATCGTGAGTTTTATTGTTGATTTTGAGCTGCGGTCACAATTTCTGATACACAAAATTCATTTAACATGGATCATACAAATTGAATGATTTTTTTAGCAATTAATTAGCAAGATTATGCTATTGAAAGTATTAGAAAAATGACTGATCTTTAAAATTAATTGAGGCCATTTGGCAGCAGAGAAAATTATTAATCAGGATTACATGTGTTTTTCACACTCAACAATTACTTAAAGACAGTTATTTTTATTAGAAGTGATTTATTGCATTCATATATTTTAAATTGTTATTATTGTGTTTATTTACATATTGAGCTAGAAGGGAAGGCATTAGTATGAAACGATACGAACTTTACCCAATTAGAACCTCCATTTCCTCCATCCACAAACGACAAGATTTCTTTCCGCGGAGATGGTCACCACGAGATAAAGGGAAAATGAGTTTTCCTGCTTCGAAACACCCCCCTCTAGACCCCTGAATGCAAAATCCATTCACTTCACTTCGTTCCAAGGAGTGACGACCGTCTCTTTTTTTAGCGTTGATAAAATTCGACTTGTCAGTGTGGGGACAGGCCCACAAGCAAAAAAGGAAGGGGAACAAAGCCCCTGATTTTTTTTTTCTCCCTGTCACCGCGTCGCGCGCGTAGTTGGTTTCGTTTACAAATTTGCGTTAAGTTTTTAAGCGTTAATTGCATGGTATTTTGGGTGACAAATGGATGAGAATGTTATTTTTCTTTTCATGGTTAATTAAGTTCATTCTAATTGATATATTTGTTTAACAATTATTACGGTCCAGCAAAAGATGGATCATTTAAACACTTGTTTGATAATTAATTTGAAAAAACCAAAGCATTTTCTTTATAAATCAAGATTTTGGTATTGTATAAACGGAATCCTTTTGCAAATATTGAGTCACTATTTGAAATGACGTAAAGAGTATATCAAAGGTGATTGGTAAAGAACATTCTTCAACAAATTATTAGAGACTATACAAAAACATTTAGATTATTTGCGAACTCAATGAATGAATGGCACATGTCATCTAGATATTTGCAAAGCAATAAAGACTGATTATGTGTACACCAATGGACAGTCCAGAAAGACATTATAAACTGCTAATCTTGTGTATTCATTTTTATTACTCTAAAATAATTGTCATGTATATATATTTTCTTTTTAGTCAGAAGATAGAATGCGACAACCGTATTACAATATGATGATTCAACTAATATTGTTGTTGCAATATCATTTTAGATTATGGATGCAGCAAATTGTACGTTATGATGCAACAGCAAATAATTGTACTTATTAATCATGTCATTTTGATTCTGGCTGCACGGAAAATTATTTTTGTGTTTGGTTGGATACAATGGATTGATGAGGTAATTTTATATATATTTGTTTTTTCTTCTAAATTTTCATTCGGGCATTTTATGTTTTTCTTTGGTTTTATTTTGTAAGATTTAAAAAAAAAAAAAAAGAATGGAAGGATGTTATGTCGTGATGTGAGAGCTTTTTTTTATCAACATCACTCCTTTCATTTAAGCATATTTTCCCACGACACAATAATTGATAGGCTTTTGTTGCGAGGCCTATGTTAGACTGCTGGCGCCGAGATAGTGGCTGTAAATCTTCAAAAGTTTACAGCTAAGTGACGTTTATGGGACATGGTCAGCGGGGTTCCAATTTACAGTTCCACAAAAAAAGGGGCTCAGACGGGATTATTTCCCACGTAGCACATTGGTTCAGGGTGTCACACCCACTAAGCAACGCAACCTATTACAAGGAAGGAGATCCCCTGGGAGGTGACCAAAAAAACAAGTCAGCCAATAGAGGCATGGCGTTTAAAAAGGGCAAACCCACCAAGTTGAAGGGTGTAAAAAACTCTAAAAAAAAGAGTGATCAGAATATCATCAGCTCTCGAAAGAAAAACACCCAAAATTAAGCTTAAAACTTCTCCCACTACTTTTCCAGTCCTCTGAGGCTTTTCTCCCTAAAAACTATGTATAAATCCCCAAACACTGATAAATCATAAAAGTTGGTCCAGCTCGGCATGAACTTATACAGCCAAACGCCACTGCAAGGACGATCCAGCCCAAACGCCACTGCAAGGATGATCCAGCCCTAAGACAGTACGGACTTCCATACAGCAGATGTCCCTCTACTGAAGGATGGCTTTCCTGCTTCGTCTCTTCAACGAGGGACCCCTTTACTGAGTGCTCCCCATTCCTGCAGCCGACTCCCGAGTGCATAACAGTGATGCAAATCCAATCCACCTACAAGTCGTCAAAACATCCGATGTGCCTCACAGTTTCAGTAGATGACTGATGCCTGGTTCCCCACTCAACCCCTGAGAAGTCCATTATCGTTGCACCTGAACCAAATGCCCGATCTACACAGCAAATTGTAAGTCCCATTTTCATTATAGTACCTCAAAGTGCAAAAGGCATTCCATGCAATACATTTTAATCGAGAAGGTTCACCTAATTAAATTAATTTTTTTTATCAGAATTAGTACATTCTCCTCAATCCATTGTGCTACCCAAATATACAGTTATAAATTTTATAAATGTCACTTTCTTTACTGATTTGGTTGAATAAACATATTAATTGTCAATTTATGAATTAGCCTCTTTCATTTTAGTGATCCTTCTTGTTCTCTCTGTTATTCATTATTATGCATAGCTAGATAATTAATGAATCTGGAGGGAATGGTCGCGCTTCCCAAGTTATTCTAAATTCACAACGCACCTTTCAATTATTATGTGCTAACCATTATTCGACACTGATGATTGATATATGCATATATTATTTTATACTTATATTTGCACTTACTATTTAATATCACAACTTTCTTATTGTTCAACTCTTAAATGCACACCGCGACAATCTCTGAGCATTTTAACAATCGTGAATGTTATACTCTTAATTCAGTAACGTTTTGTGCAATATGCTAAATGCTTGTGCAATTCCTAATTGTAAAGAGAGGTATATATATATATATTAAAAAGGATTTGTCACACTTCACTGGTAAAATTAGTTCTGCATACTTTTAGTAATTGTGTTCTTTATAAACTATACTTCTATCGAGGGAATTTATTCTAAAAGCTCTTTTATACTGAAGAATAATATTCATGATTAAGTCAGCGTTGTTAGAATTATAATTATAATTAATCTTTTAGGCCAAGTCAGTTAAATTAATGGTCTGAAAATTGACAGCTAAGAAGTAGAATAGTTTTGGTACAATTTGGTAAAAAATAACCTGTTTTTGCAATCGTAGTTTTTGAGTTCTTTTTATATAAAAAGTTGAATATTCATTGAATTTGGAATATATTGATGAGTTTTAGAAAGCTGGTTTATTCCAGGTGAAATAAAGAAAAACGCACTATTTCAAAAAGACCGTTTTGAATTTCTTTTTTCAAATCGGACCATTAGAACGAAAGTTATAGAGACGGCTGAAAATATTCACCATGTCAATCATCAACTTATATTACAGCAACACTCTACAAAAACCTACTTAATGTTCTTTCAAATTAATTTTTAATAAAGAGTTCACGTAATCCAATTCTTCAAGTAGTCTTAAATAGACGTACAAAAGCAAAGGAATAATCTGATATCCAGGGCCCGACTTATGGCCCCAGGGCTCGAGCAAATTTGGGTCCCCGAAACATATATCGATAAAACATTTGCGTGTATTTTCATATCTTACACTGTTGAAAAAAATAGCCGAGGTAATTAGATTGGAAAGCATGCTTAATCCCCCCCCCTCCCCCCCCCCAAAAAAAAATTATTATTATCTTTTGTGAATTAATCAATTCAGAGTTTAAGCACAGTTTCATAGTAAACTTTTGTTCGTGAATTTATTATTTTTTTGTTTACACCAGATTGAAAAATGTGGGGCAAATGTATTGATCATAAATGATAAATGTCCATGCAGAAAATTTGAGGGACCCCTTTAAGGGGGCCCTGGATACGTGCCCCATTTGCCCTGCCGGAAATCAGGTCCTTCTGAATAATATAAGAATATCTAAAAAAAACTAGCGATTCATCCTCATCACCTTTCCAAGCTTCTTTATCATAAAATTAGATTGTCGGCCTCATGTGTTCAGGTCGTTGTGGAAAAACTCGCCAAAAGGTAAACTCGCCATACATGCGAGCCAAACGCGACACAGTCATGTGACTGTGTAAGTTAGATTATGAGGACACTTTAGGTTTGCAAAGCGCAGTCCACTCTATTCAATGTCTCTGGATAGACCCCTCTGCTCCTCCTTCCTAACTCTATGGTAAAAACAGCCGAAGCCGATGTATCTACCCTTTTCCGTATTTCGTACTCTCCAAGCTGGTCGGGTCCTTTTAACTAAAATATCTTCCTGATTGTTCTAATTAATTTTTGCATTAGGAAATAAAAATATTGAATTAGTAAACATTGAATAAATCACCAATTCAGTTCTTCAAATGTTTATGGGGAAGATTAAACGCACTGAGCTAAAGGTGGTAACTAAATAAGCTTAAGAGTGTGACGTCATCGCATCGACCAATCAAATCGTTTTTCACTGAGGATGAATAAGTTATGTTTAATGAGCAGGAAGCGTGCTTTATTCAATGCAGATTGTATAGTGAGCATTCCTGCATTGGCAGTACACACTTATTTGTCTTGAATGTTTGTTTGCGGAGCAAAATAAAGATGAATTGCGTATCAATTCTAGGGGGTTGGAGAGCGGTAGCGAGCAGGTGGCGAAGCCCTCTACCGGCCGCGAAGCGGCCAATGGAATTGCGCAGCAATTCCGGGGGTTGGCGAGCGATAGCGAGCAGGGGGCGGAGCCCCCTAGTAACAACATAATATGATAATCACTAATATTACAGGAATTGTATTAAAATTTGTGTGAAGAATTTGAATTGTAAATAATTAAAAAAAAAACATTATGTTTGTAGATTGAAAATTCCATCTTAGTAATAATCGGAAAACATTTAAATACATATCAGAGAGCAATGTTAAGGTAATGTTTAAAAAATGCAAACTTAACATAGAAAAAAATACACAAGTATCGAAACAAATTTCAATGTGATTTAACTCAATGTGTTATTTTTGTTTTGCTTTCTTGTTACTAGTTTTAAAAATGACAAAAACAAATTTACATTTAACAGTGTGAATTGATTTATTTTATGTAATTATTAAATTCCTTTTGAACTTTTAATGAGAATTTTATAATGAATCTAAAATATCAAAGCAAATATTTTTTTATGAAAACTTAATTAAGCATTAAAATACATGCTCCTTATCAGTCAAAAGAGTTAAAACACTAAAAAATCTCCTGAAATGAAAGACTCTTCACCTCAAAAAATTCGGCATCACGCACGATAAGATACTACCCAAAATCAATATTTTTTAACACTACCTTTGTAGTAGAAGGTTAATTGGCCGACCTATGATGAATATATTTTCATTTTGGGACCCTTCCCTCCCCAGACATTAAATATTATAAAGGGCTTTTATGCTTGGAACAGCTGGCTGAAATGACGAGTTTTCCTGAAAGAGCCTTCGGGCTAGCTCCTACACATTTCAGGGATCACCGAATTTCACACTTGGCGAAACAGAGAAAAGCCATTAGTAGCATTTAGTGCGCCTAAGCCCAGTTTTGCCTTGATTTATTCCGTTGCATCAAAAGTTTGACTCTTTTAAAGAGGATGGCTGAAGATTCTGTAGTATAATGACTAAGATTTTTTTTTTAGATTATATAAGGAGATGGAAGGTAGGATTTATGACTGATATTAGAGATGGCAAAAGCTTATTGCGAACTTCCTCACTTGGTTATGTAAAGGGATTTATGAAATTCCATGAGAAATAAGTTTCATAAGTGTGTTTATTTGTTTACATAATGTTCTATGACCATAATCAAAAAAGCTTCATATGTTTAATTAAATATACAAAATATAAATACATTTTGTCCCTTGCGTGTATATGGTTAAGACTCTGATAATCCAGGGCAGACTCTCTTTTGAAGAAAGTTAATTGATGAAAAACAATCCCTTCAAAATACATAGAAAAACTTGCAATTATGTGGCCAGTATTTTCTTTCCAAAGATATTTGTACAAAATATCTTGATATTTTTTTAGATTTTTTTTCATGAAACTAATAATTCTTGAATAATTTTAAAATTTTTGCTCTTTAATATTCTAATTGTATGTATTGCTCTCCTTTATTCTGTTTTTATAGCATTTCTTTTTTTATGATTCGGTTTGATGTCTCCAACGTTTTTAAGCCCTGTGGTAACAGAAGAGAATTATTTATCTTATAAATAAAATAAACAAGAATAATAGGCATATACATAGAAATTAAGGCAAAATAAAAATGAATATATAGTAATCTAAAAATTATTATAAATATAAGCGATATATTTAATAATATAAAATTAATTCATAATTATAACATATAAAATAATATATATTTATTCATTAAAATAATTTAGTTAACTAAATTACGTTATTTAATAAATTTCTTGAAAACACTAAATTTATATGAATAATAAATACAATTCAATTATATTACGATGCATTAATTTAAATTTAGTTTTTAAGTGGCACACATTTCTTCTCATAACTCAAATTTTCAATTACTCTTAACAAATCACAATTCATAATACAGAACAATATAATTAAAGAATGACAATACAAAACATCTCAAGCAATAACTCATACTTTATTTTTATTTCAAAGGAAAAGGCGACGAATACTAATTTCCTAATGCATTCGTTATGAAAAGAAATTTCAATGGTAATTTCTTCAGACACTTATTTCTCATAAAGAAAACGCGAGACGAAAACTTTAAATACATTCTCAATTACGAAGGGTCACATATCATTTCTCCGTGAGAACTGAGGGAAGAGAGAAAAATAGATAAATAAAAAATAATATCAATCTCAAAGTAGGTCGGGATAAGTTACACTCTCTTCTTTTCCGAAAACGTCAAGAAGTTGTTATTAATCGCTCGTAATACTCAAAGTAGTTCTTCCATCTTAACGAACTGGAGTAGAAAACTGGAAAGTAGGGATGCAAACGACAATAATGACGGGTTGTTTTGACCCAACTATTTAAAACTTTTATCAGACAAGAATGAGTTATGTTGTTATGCTTTGACCAGTGCAATAATTGAAAAAAAAAAGAAAAATATAGAGCACTGTACATGCCGTATAAAAAGCTTTTTAAGTATAGGAGTCTCTCAAAAACAGATTAAGTTTATCGTGAGAAGTGCTGTAGTGATGGAAAGGCCGTTGATTAGGTCCTTCGAGCTTAGTTACAACAATAATGCCTCTTCAACAACTATTTTAAACATGCATAGGACCATGATATTTTATAATTCAACTAAATATTCTTAACAAATAATCAAATTGAATTTCTTTTGGCCTGAGAAAACATCTACACGTTTGACGTAATTGGGCTGAATCAATTCAAAATTATAAGGTATTTTATTATTCTTTCTTCTTTATTATTTTTTCGCCTATCGCTGAAGATAATATTGCTACACTAACTTTAAAAAAAAATATAATCTTAAAATACATGACGCCTTAGTTTTTATTTAACTTTAAGAACTAATTTTATTTTTCTTAATAATGATATATAATTTTAATTATGCATATTTTAAAAAAATACGCAAATTATGCATCGATAATTATTTTTTTGTATAAATTCTGATTTTTTTAGTACCGTGGAATGAATTAATTACGGCTCAAGCTTTTAAAGTACTCAGTAAATACGCTCTTTCAAATGCATTTGTCTTTTTTGAATTCGTAGCTGTTTTGCCTTTTGTACAAGTAAAAATATAATCAAGAAGAAAGTAAGAACTAAGAATTTATAATTGAATAAAGCTGCCCTTTTAGCCAATTATTACCCAACTCGAAGGTAGTTGAATTGCATTTAAAATACACATGTGACATAATATTAATTTTACTAATTTCATCTACAAGCTAACAACCATATTTAAGTCCTCTATTTAACATAAATAAACTAATTCACATTAAAAATGCCACTATTTGTAATTTTGAACTAAAAAAATTAAAATAATGAAAAACTGTTCCTAAGAAAGAACCTAGAAACGCATGCCTACTGGAAAGTGACTTTTTTATGTTTTTCTCTTCTAGCTTCTTCTTCTTCAAACTTTTTCTTTACTTTCCCCGTGATTTCTTTCCCCTTGAGTTGAGGCGACTATGGGGAGACATGGATGTAAATTTGTTTTTTATTATTGTAGGGAATAGACAATTGGAATAAGACTTCTCTTTGGGATGAAACAATTAGAGTTATATGTAATGAGACATCCGTTTGTTTGGGTAATGCATTTTGGTTTTAGAAACATTGTATTTATTTAACAAATGTATTGCTTCATCGCCTATGATTAAACGATATATTTGCCCAAAATATAAATGCGAACTCATATTTTTTAATTAAAAATATTTTCATCTTATGAATAAACAAAGACAATATTATCGCTATTCATAACAAAAAACTAAAATGTTTTATATTTTGATTTTCCCTGATGCAATGAATAGTAAATATACATAAGTGAAACAAAACCGTATTTTAAATGAATTTTTTCATCCTTAATACAGAAAGTTTCAGTAAGAATCATTTAGCTAAAAAAAATATTTTTAGTTGTTAATAGAGTTAATGGTAATTTACTTTTTACATTGAAATTTAATCCTAATGATAACATATTTCTGGATCCCTTAAAACTCTTCGTAAAATAAAAACAAAAACTGATAAGGAACATTGAAAAACCTCCAAATTCGGCACACACATGTTCTATTTATTAAAATCTTTAAAGCGCGGGTAAATTACCAGCAAATTAAATTAAAAAAATATTTTCATAACTGTGATAATTTACCAAAACTATTTTATGTAATGTTTTTGACTAAGTTTTAAACATTTTAAAGGAACATTTTTCTGTGAATGACGCATTTGATATTCCAATTTTTATCCTAATATTTTGAGAACAACACTAAAATTTCATTAAATAAATATTTTTGACTATCTAAGATATATTTTATAAATCTTCTAAACCTTTTACTTTTATGGGCTCTTTTGAAAAAGACACTCGAAACGTTATCATATAATTTTGTTATACTCTTTTATTTTTTCTTTAAAATGTGACACAATACAATTGATTTAAAAAGCTTAAACTCTAAATATCGATAAAAGATTTACGAAACTATTTTACACTAAATGAGTTAGGATCCATTTTTACGGAATCCAGTTCTCAGTTAGAAATTCGGTTTTTAAAGATTTTATAGAAAAACAGTGTTGTAAATTTCAGAACATGCACTTTTCCAAGCGTGAACGAAATTGCCTACTTTTTTCGATAACGTTTTTCTGTCGAATCCATTGCGCAGAGACCTTTCTTCTCTTGTTCTTTATTTATTTCCATTTCTGATAGTCTTTCGGAAAGCATGAAACATTTTCTGGGGGTATAGCTATTTTTTGTTACTTTTCTCCGGGACCAAAAATAGCTGTTTTCTTCGCTTCTTAAAGTGTAATGTTCTTAGAACGTTAAGCGTCTCGGAGATGCGATTTCGAAAAGTTGAAATAAATCACTTAGTTTTCTTACTTTTCATCGTGACTTCAAGAATATTTTTCTTGCTTATGCTTTTTGACAATCGTGTCATAATTCACAAGAAAAAATATTCTCACAAAGAAAAAATTTATTCTTTTAATGCAGTCGAATTCACATATTTAAAAGGCAAATGTTAGAAATATTTAGGCGTAGCTCAGCTCCGTAATTAAATTCCAATTTAATGATCCAAGTGTATTTCTGTGATAATACTTGTAATTACTTATTTTTCTTTACCTAATAAACCTAAATTTAAGAAAATTAAACAATCAGAAATGTGTAATCATCTAGTACGATTTTTTTTAATGTAATCATAAAGTGTTTTCGGTTTTTTTTAAGATCACTAGAAGTATTAATTAGCTACAAAGATTTGGAAATCTATTGTTTTATACTAAAGTATAAAATTATAATTCATTAACACATTTTTAAAAAAATCTTTAAAAATCTATATCTATATATTTTCAATTTAAAAATAGTATCAAATAATATTTTTGGTTCAAATTTTCTAGTAAATGTAAAGAAAGATTAAAGAACAAAGAAATACATCCCTTTGTCTTCAATGCATTTCTCACAAAAACTTTAATAATATCTTAAGTGTAAGGCACAACTTTGAGAAACATTATTGGAAATCCGAAGTGAACATCTGTTACACTTTCTTAAAACTTAGAAAAAATTCTTATTATTAAAAGCAAACAGCTGTTATTTTTAAAATAATTATAGAAATTAAACATATTTGTCAGCTTGGGACTATTTTCAAATATTTTTTATTCCATAAAAGGGAACAGTTTAAAATTAAGCAAGAAATTGGAACATTAAATCTAAATCGAATTTAGATATTCATTTAGTAAATGAAGAATTTTATAATAAAAATATAACATGTGGATGGGTAATTTAAATTATAGATTTTATTTTAATATTAAGTATTAATTAAACTTTGTTATAATTTAAAACTTTCACTTTAAAAATGAGCAAATAGAAAATACCTTTATATATTTTTGAAGCTTAAACGTTATATGTAAACTGGAAAGTTTAAAATACTTGCTTAACTTTAAAGTTGTTATAAAAGTTTGTTGACCTTATTTTCATTGAATATTTTCATTTGATTCTGTGTCAAATTATTTAGCATTAGAGTAATAAATATAATATTAAGATTTTGCTTAATTTTAGATAATAAGAAAATACGTATATTTCACACACTATTCAATATATTTGTCCCTTAAAACAATTCATCTATTGAGTACAAATAATCATTTTCATGCACACGAAGAATATGGAGAATAAGGCGAGCAATCTAAGTTTCGTGATATACCACCGTTTTTGCAAACAACTGCGGAATTTTCCCGGAAATTGGGAGATTGGTAATTTCCTGATCTCAGTGTTATATCGTGGCCGGATGATAGCCAGATGCCGAAGTTTCATTCATCGGCATTATGTTACAACGTTTGTTTAAGAAAGTTTCATTACAGTTTGCGATTGTATGCAGTGTCGTATTTCGAGCAAAAGATGATTTATCTTTTTTAATATCGTATCTGTGTATGAATGGTTGTGGTCCATGATTTAAGGTTTTGATTTAGAGTGTGTTGTTAAAATTTTCTTTTAAAAGTTTTCGAGAAAACAATTTTGAAGTGGATATAAAAAAAAATTGAAGAACATATGTAAATGATTATTGTTGAAATAAAGTGTTATTCAATTAGTTACAAATATTAAATATTATTAATGGTAACTTATACTTAAGGAGTTATTCAATAAATTTAAAAAATATGGCAAATAAATACAGGTATTTAGAAAATAATGCTCTCAAAATGAAGTGTTTAAAATAAGTAAATTTGTACGGATCCAACATGTATAATAAATCCAAATATGAAAATTCTATATAATAAGTGCTCATAGCTACCTATTGATACCAAATAAAATTTTGAAAAAAAGTGAAAAAAAAAATCAACAGCCTAGACAGTTACACATATAATTTCTTTCGTATTTAAATGTAGAACCGCAAAAAATATGTATAGTATGTTAATAAATTGCTTAATGAAGAGTTGATATGCTTATTCTATTTGTAATAACTTTAATTAAATTGTATTATATTATACATCGGTTTGTCAATTTTGAGGATCACAATTGAAATTCCTAACATGTTTAAGTCGCCAATAACCCTCGTGTAGCTCTAGTGCGACGATAATTCAAACCAAACCAAACCAAACCTAACATGTTTAAACTTGCAAACGGACATTCATGTTTATTGTTAACGTGTTTAAAAGTATAAAACGTCCATCTACATTTTACACTCAAACAGTCCGGGATAGCCTGGTTCGTATGGTCTTGGACTGGCGTCTACCCGCGAGTACGCTACTGGTGACTATGATACACGTTATTTCGCCGTGGTCATAAAGTCCTCCAAGATCCAATACCAAATCAATACCTATGGGAGCGACAAGTCAATTCTGGAGATCATCTTGTTAGTCTCTGTCTCTAAAAATTAGATGGATCCACATATATGTGTGTGTTGCGTCTGTCTTACTGGAAGGTTTATAAATACCATTTACACGGCGCTCCTTCTGCACGGAACTTCCCCATGAATAACACGGAGAACTGCTGTGGGGAATTTTTCATGGAATTTTTTTCGTGCAGGCATGAATAAGTTCTGCTACAAAATATATTTAGCCAATCAGCATCAAGAATTGGAAGTGGATTTGATCGAAAGCAAACAATCATTTCCTCAACACTCATTTTCGGTTGCATAATACTTAGAGCAATTATTGCTTTTTTTGAAGACGAAAAGTATCGAACCATGTTTCTTTTATTTTGCTTAAATCAAAATAAAATAATAACTAGAAAATCGGTGCATGTGAAAGCTTAAAGAAAGTGATACAGATGACAAGAAATTTGTAAAAAAATAAAAAAAACGAAGAAATGTGCCAAGATAAGCGATAAGTGCTATTCACAATAACTCCTCTAGGAACGTGTGAATCTGGGAAGTCGGATTTTCCCGAAAAAATCCGTGCAAAATTAATACCGTTCGAAATGGGCTTAAGCTGGTCTGTGACAAAGAACACAATTCTGAATATATAATTTATGTCTACCAAATAACCAACCTACATTTAAACGTCCATGTTTATAACGTAAAAAGTGAAGATATTATAGTCACTCAGTCTGTCTGACCGTCCTTCAACCACATTTACACCAAGGATCACTAAATACCACAGACAAGTGATATACGTCAAGAAAAAGCAACAATACAACTAACCAATATTGCCAATTTATTAAAAATTATTTCAATCAAAAAGTAGTTAATTAAAAAAAATACTACCCTTTTAAATAACATATTACAAGGTCATATATTATACAGTTGTCACTTTAAAGTTTGCACTGTAAACTTTTTTTTTGTAAAAAGTTAAAATGAAATTCATTTTCGTTAAAAAAAAAATCAGTTTTGACCGACTCGACGCGAAGTCTTAAAATTTTTCACATTGGAATTATTATTTTTTATAATTTGTTCTCTAAGAAAACAACAAAGATAAGTTTTTTTTTGCTTAAATATCTGATAATTTTTAGACATTTTCTATTGTTTTCGTTTAAAACTTTAAATTAGAACTGAAGTAGTTATGTGTTTTACGATTATGTTTTTGAGATGTACCAATTGTGTTTGAAAAGGTTTAAAAAGCGCCAGTTACTATTGCATAAGTAATTGTTTCAATCCTCAAGGCTGCCCGACTGTCAATAGGCGCATTTACATAAGCCATCGAATCCATGGAAGGCCGAAATCCCCATTAGATTAAAAAGAGGGCGAGCAGGATTTATAACCCAAATGATAGTCTGTGGCCGAATCCATGGTATGAAACATCAAACCCTTCTTCATTGAAGGGTTAGCGAAACCCCATAATAAACCTTGCAATTCCGGTTCTATCTAGGAGAAAATACCTAAGATGGAAAAATTGCTGAGTTTTCTCTTCAATCCATGGATTCGATGGCTCATGTAAACGCGCCTTATCCTATTATGCATCCGTCACTCGCTTTCGAAGCAAGTTTATCGTCTCCAACAGCATACGCCAGTTCTAGTACGACACATGCAAACAACCAAACTTGAAAATACGTTTCGAAGTTATATAAAATTTACCAAATAAGTTACTGATTTGCAGTGTCTAGAATAGGCAAATTTAACCTAATTTTCTGCGTCATCGTCTTTTGGTACAGCCAATAATTGATGATAGGAGGGAGGAGTGAATATTTATAAAAGGCTGAGTTTAGCTGCGGGTTATTCGAGTTTTCAAGCATTGTCAAATTACTATATGTTATGAAATATAAGATATGGAGTGTTCAAGTTAGTAAGGTAACGTAAACATTTTTATTCACATTTTGGTGCGAGTTAAAGTCTTAACTATAAATTAGGACCATTTCGCGATATACATTTCAGCCTCCTCCTATCGCTTTTAGTAAGAGTATTAATGAGTTTACAGTTTACAGTCGATAGTCGACTTCTGTCTAGTCGACTTATAAAGCAGCCCAATTTAATCAAATGAACTGCTGTTAGAACTGCGTGAAATTTAACGTTAGTATTAAAATGGCAAAACTTCTTAAATTAACAAATTTATTCGTATCCTCACGTTTTAATCGAAATAATGGTTTTTTTAAAAAATCCACAGTAAGTTCGAGAGTTCATATCTCGTTGCTTGGAGATATCGTAAAAAAGTTCTTGTCTTGGATATTTGAATTTATGTAGTTATTTGTTGGTGATCGTGACACGGAACGGATTACTTATCTCGAGCCGTGTTTATAATAAATTTAACTTATTAGAAGACTCTGTGGGTTTTCAAAAGTAGTTGAAACACAGCTTTTCCTAACAATTCGCCGTGGTTGGTTACTAAAACTTGTAGCTTTAGCTTTAGTTTTACTTTGATTTATTAAATAAGTTAGAGTCTTCTACACTATCATTATTGCAGTTCTTGTTCGAGTAACGAGTAGTATTTTAACGGCTTGACGCTTTCCGTATAATTTTTGTACTGGTTTTAAACATTTACTACGTGATGTATTACAAGTATCTGTTTTACAATGAATTATTTTAATAGATTGGCACACCACTAACTCTTCAACCTCCGTGATACCTACGTGAAGGTATGTGGATTCTGATTCAACCAAACCAACTAGCTCAAGATGGCTTCTCGGAACTTGATTTACCGGCCAGTCTTCTATTCTGCCTGTCATGGTGAGTAAAATTGATTTGTTTTACCGGTGTGAAAGTTTATATTCGTGACTATTACGACCTATTGAAATTATCTTTTCGTTGGTAGCGCCGAAGCTTGACACTGATGTAGAAATAGGCAGTCATTAGTGCCTCTTGGATCTCGTCACTTCACCAGTAATTGCTCCAGAGCGACGTTCCTTCAACGAATCCGCAAAGTAACAAAGAGTACAAGAAGGTAAGACTATCAATATTTTTACTCTAGAGATACAAACCGGGTTAGATATCAACCCTTTAGAATTGTTTTGCTTATAAAAGTTGTTCTGAAAGCATGCATTTTACTCCTCAAAAATCCGACTTGCTTTTTCATGCCGAAGAAAATTTAAAAAAAAATTGTGAAAAACCTATGGTCTATAAACTTTCCAGCTTTACCCTAGAAATATAAATTGGCCTGTGTTCAATATATAATCACGTTTAGTTTTAGGGTTACGTATCGACAATCTATTCTTTGTAATTTCCCTTCCTCGAATAGCCTTTATGTAGCTGTGGTGCGATAATTAAAGAAATAAAAATTCAACACTTCCAGCGTTGATCTATTTAATGTTTATTAGCTTCAAAATTCATAAATTTAAAAGGAATTTCTTAAGTTATAATGTTTAATTAGCTAGTAAACTAGATTTCAAGCAGGGGTTGGCAGTTCCGGTGTATAAATTGCAGTTGGATCTAAAATAAATCCTTTCTCGATAGTTTTACTACTGGATGTTTGTGATCTAGTAATAACCATTCTTGATACATGTAGTAAACAATTAGAATGTAAGTGAAACTGGATCTTAAATTGCAATCTATATTTTACAGATGAGTTGCAAGACCAGAAAACTACACTATGGAACCAGCAAAGAAACTACTTTGTCTGCGTCAGTGGCTTCCTTCATCTTCCTTGGGTGGATTGCGTCTTCATTTAAATGTGAATCGTCACTGATTGCGTATCTTCGAGGTACCTCTTGTATACTATACCTTATTTTCCAAACACTTTAAGTTTTGTACTTAATAACAATTTTAAGATTGCATCCCCTTTCCCGAAATGGTATATCCTCTTATCGTGTATTATACTTGGTCAAGATTTGGGTGCTCTTGAATTCCTAGTGTTCAGGATTGGGAAATTAGTGTGAAATGATTGCTCCATGTCATTAGACCAAAATATCTCTCCGTGGTTAACCATAAATATTCCGCACGTTATATATGGTAGATATTAATTGTTTATCATAATTATGAGATTGAGATTTTCCTTTTATCTTTTCTTCATCTTGAAAAGTTAAGTGATTTCCTCAAATTTTGGAACTGTTCTAGTAATAAAACATAGGAACAATTTTTGAATACTTGGCTAACGCTATTACTTAAGCGATTATAAATTTAAGCCTGCTGCGTGAAATAAGTAAACTATCTCCAAAATTTCGCTGTCGCATCTAATTTTTTTTCGACTGCTGGTTGGTTTAGTATTAAAATGTTCATTTGGAATGACCAGCGTCTTCTAGTTCCAAGGGGCAAAAATAGTCTACTTTTCACTGCATTCTCTCCAAAGTTATGTAAACTATTAACAAATACCTTATGTTTGACACTTGGTATCATGATTCGAAACTGGAAAGCGTGTCAACAATAAGCAATCTCAAACTTTGATTTAACTCAAGATCTAGATTGATTATCAATATCTGATATACAAACATTTTACAAGTAAACTCTATTTAAAATCTAGTTTTAACAGGGCTATTAAAGAACAGTCTCGCAACCGAAATTTTAAAATTTAGTATCATACTTGTTCGTTCACTAATTTTAATTAAAGCAGTGTATTGCCACTCTGGTTATTTAAGGGGTGGGTAGGGTACACAAATTCGTCGGCTAATCATTTGATATTCTCGAATGCTTTCCCTCCTTGTCAATATCTACCTTTCTTCTAAATGAGAATTATAGATTTTCCTTAAAAATAAATTAAACATATTGTTACAAAACACTTGGTTCAGTTTCTAAGGATTAATTTTCATGTAACTAGTTTATAATTTTGTTTATTTTAAAATTATAACGTGTAAAATGACTGGCAAGAGTGATTGTGCTAAGAGTACTAGTTTTGTATAAGCTATTAAATCCAGCGAGCGATAATGTAAGATTCTACCTACCTCTACATCTGTGGAATTAAACTTCATTTTTATAAATTTCCTCTAAAAAAATGCTATACCCACCTTAGATTACTTGGTGGATTCACTATTTTATTAATTGACTTTCTAACCAATAGTTCAGTTTCTTATGATTCGTAACCTGCTTAAAGCATTGGGTATTGATTAAATAACCTCTTGGGAGCAATTTACAATATCACTAAAACCTAAACTGTACAGAACCTCTAGATGTTTTAAATTCTTTAATTATTAAAAAATACTAAGTGTTTTCCAATATGACTTTTAGAATCTAAAATTCGTCACAAACGAATGTGCAAAATATTTATAAATTATTTGATGTTTGGGTTCTTAAGCTATCGTGTCTTTTAATCTTCATGCGTCTCGAGTTAAATTTAGAAAGATCGCATTCGTAGAATATCAAAATATCGGTACTAAGCGTAAAGCGGTATTGTTGGAGTTATGAATACTATATATTAGTGGACCCGCTATTGGTGAGAATTGGACTTGAATTCATGCGTGCAAGGGAAAACTTGAAAATAAAAACATTTAATTTGGTTTCAGGCTTCTCCGTTATTAATTAATCTTAGTTTCCAAATCGAAGCTTAAATTAGAAATTAACCAGAAAACTAAATACAAATAAACTAGAAATCGTTTAGATATCGTCATTATTTAAAACTAGTTACTTTCAAGCCAGATGATTTAACTGTATAAATATCAGTCATTGGTACTTGCGTATCTTCAAATTTTTTAATACCAAAAAGCCTTTAGTGTAAGCAAAAGATACTTGTATTCTCAACACATTTTGCGGAGAGAATCTGCTTGCTATAAACGGATATTATGAGCAACACAATTTAAATGTATTGCCTTTTTAATTTGTTAAATACGGTTAAATAATTTTAATCGGTCTTTGATTAGACATGCATTAGCAATTTATTTTTTTAAATATGAAACGCTTTGCGCGCAAAAAATCAGAAATGGTCAATTTCCAAATTCGTAACTAATCGTTTTACGATTTTCCTAAACTCGATAGTAGGTTACATACAATTCACTCCATGTTCTAATTTATCTGAGCTACACCAAGCTGATACCAACTTAAAGATGCTAAGATATTTGTTAGTAGCGAATTCGAGTGTTCTAGGTCTTATTTTTTTCTCTGGCGCCAGTAGCTTTCGCGTTCAAAGGTAATTAATCACCTTTGCGAACGCTCGATGACGTTACTATCGAAAATCCTTTTGATCTCGAAGTATTTAGAGCTTGCTAGATTTAAGTACCGTGGGCAATTAAATTTAACGCATCCAAAATTAAGCTTTTTGACTAAGTTAGCTTTGACTAAGAAGTACGCTATTCAGATACATTTAGGGCAATAATACTTTTGCAAAATCTGATGGTATCACTTTTGTACAATGTTAACTGTAAACAATACTTTCGATAATAACGTTGATTATTAGTAACTGCGAAGATAGATAAGTACCAATGACTGCCTATTTTGACTACTTTCGCTACGAAGGATTCTTGTTTCCGCGGTACGACTGGTATATCGTCTTCAAATCTTTAGTTGTACGGCCGACTAAGTCGTTTTAGAAGTGAAAGGGTTGAAATGTGATAAGTTTCATTGCGATTTCTTTACATTTCTTTAAATTCGTTTTTATGGAATAATTTTAAATGCTGTTAATCATTAGTACTTTGACGCTGTAAAATCTATTTTAATAGTGAGAAATGTCTGCTAATTTTATTCACCTTTAATCGAATTCAATGTAAAAAAATTAAACTTAGCGGTTTTATTTCTTTTGATACTCAACTACACTGTATAAAAAAATGGAGCCTTCTTGATTACTTAATGAGACTAGAATAACTGTTAAACGCCCAAACTTGATATTCTACGTATGTGATTTAAAATTTGGATACAGTAGCACTCCTAGCACAGTTGAAGTTTCAATATTGAACTTCAATATGTAAGATTGCTATTCAGAACTACCAGGTCCCCTCTAGGTTTATCAATTGTGTCAAATCATTAATTTTTACTCTAGTTATCGACAAATGTTAAATTTGATTTAAATATGTGAAGCTCGTTAAAATTTTTGAAAATGCATGTATTTAGCTGGTCTTGCTTAAACGTGGGGGGGTTTAAATTATATTAATTTTGTAGAATCGAATATCAATAAAATCATCAAAGTAAACTTATTTTTCGGGTTCTAGTACTTGTATGTCTGAAATGCTCTTGTAGTTTCTTTAGTAGTTAGACTTTAGTAGCCTCATTTGTGAATTATTTTAAATAAATTTAAAATTATCTGTCAAAATGTTATTGATGGTCCTTTTGGGTTAATTGTTCTGAACTTAATAAACCATGTCGTTGCACCTATTTTGCAGTAAATATTAGGCCTACATTACAATGAGTCGCTGCATTTCTAGTGATTCAAGGCGAGTTATTGGGTTATCCCAAGAGTACGGAAAAGGTAAATCTTTAATTTTTTATGCAATTACTGTTAAACGTAATGCGAGCAATGACTCGTTGGCTGATTTTTTTTTGTGAGTGGAGAGCTAAATAATGCTTCTTTATTCGCACTTTACTCCAACATACGAAGCACAAAACCATTGCTTTATGCAAGTTAAAATAAATTACAAGAGTCCCAAGTGTATTGGAACAAAACGAATTAGTTGTATAAAATCTGCTTACTGTTCGGAACGTTTTGCGTATTTTCTCCGACGCATACTTTTTTCATCTCAAAGTTTAGCCGTTTTAACTGTATCGTAAATATTTAATTATTGACGTAACTATGAAAAAGATCACGATATTTCAAATATAGTTTTTTAAAAGGATAAAAAGCATTGGTTGACGTTAAAGGAACAGCAATTTCGTGTTAGGCTTGAATAGCTTTTTGACATGGGTACTTTTCCGAAGATTATTTTAGGTTTAAAAGTCTAGTTGGTAATGCTATTTAACATGAAATTTCACAAGCCATGAATGAAGTTTTTAGTTTAAGTTTCCAAATTGCAACACGTTTGTACAGTCATTGTTACTGGTCAAAACGGTTATTCAATTAAATTTCTAATAGTTAAAAGCTTAAATACCTGCCGCCGAAGCTAATTTAGTTATACTCGACTCGCTTGCTAAGGTTTACACAATCCATTTTTCAGATATCAACTAGTATAAATTAATCTTAAATTTCAATATCTTAAAGCCTAGTTTGTAATTTATTCTAGCATAATGTATCAAAGTTATTTTAGTTTGATTAGACGCAATCAATTTCGGATATCACAGGCAGTTTGTCGGTGAAATTGTATATTGATATTTTGCAAAAAATGTTTGGGTTAAAATATAGCTAATAGCCAAAGTAACTAGATAAAAGCAAATACTTTTTAATTATACCAATTTAAATGGATTGGGTTGCACACAACCCAGTAAGTCAAATCAAAAAATTTTGTCCAGTAAACAAACCATTGACTCTTAAATTAACAGCCAAAGATTGTAGTTTGTAGTGAATTCGAGTGTTCGAGGTCGTATTTTTTTTATTTGCCGCGGCAAGTAGCTTTCGCGTTCAAAGGCGATTTAAAGCCTTTGTGAACGCTCGAAGACTCTACAATCGAAAATCCTCTTGGCATCTCATACTTTTAGTACTCTAGAAAAAAATCAAAGTAACTATAGTTTAACTTGCATCTAATTTTATATTTAAGTGTATAATATTTAATCTAAAAAAATACGCACTCTGATAACTAATGCAATGTTAGTTCATCCTTTCGAAACCATTGTTATTATTTAAAAAATAGCTGAGTAATCTTGTAAGTTAAACGCAGTTCAAAATCACAAACGGTTTCCAGGGCTTTTATCTAGCTACTTTGGCTATTAGCTATATTTTAACCCAAATTTTTTTTGCCAAATATCAATATACATTTTTACCAACAAACTGCCTGTGATATCCGAAATTGATTGCATCTAATCAAACCAAAATAATTTTGATACATTATGCTATAATAAATTAAAACTAAGCTTTAAGATATTAAAAATTAATATTAATTTATACTAGTTGAGAATTGTAAAATGAATAGTGTAAACCCTAGCAAAAGAGTCAAATATACCTAAATCAGATTCAAGGCACACATTTAAAATTTTAATCATTTTAAAATTTAATGGAACAGTTTTGATCAACTCCGATAACTATACAAACATGTTGCAATTTTTACACTCAAACAGCATTAATGGCTTGTGAAACTTCATCTTAAATAGCATTAGCGACTAGACTCGAGTACTTTTCCCAAGATTATTTTAGGTTTCTATGTCAAAGTTATTTAAGTGCTTCAAGAAATTGCTGTTCCTTTAGCATCAGCCAGTGCATTTTATCCTTTTAAAAAATTATTTCCGTATGAAATTTCAATCTTTTTCATAGTTGCGTCAATAACTGAATATTTATTAATAAATATCTTTCCAAATGTAATGAAAAAACGAAGATGTATTTTTCTAATTTTACATTCGGGAGTGAAATGTCGTATTATACAAGTCTTTTACTTTTGCCGTTTTAATTGGCTAAATATCGTGCAAAGTTAGACTACCCAGATATCATGAACACATTAATTAGTACTAAACATAGTCCTCTTACTTAACAACCTGTCCAGCTAAATTAAATGGTAATCTTTGTTTTTTGGTGGAGTAAAACTGTTTCGACCAAACCTTTTTGAGAGCTTTAGCCTCAAATATTTTTCTTAACTTCTAGCTTATTTCTGTAAGATCTCGATATTTTCCGTCAAACTTGTGTTATTATTCAATCAACCTTGTAATATTCCGTTAAAAATTTTCAGCTACCGTCAGTTCAGTAACTAGACTAAAATGCTATGTAGCACCTGGAAAAAGTCTCAATAATATTTTAATAAATAAACAGGCACGTAAAATATAAGTCTAAAATTCGGAACATCAATCCAAAAGAATAGTTAAACTGAAAACTATATTAATCGTTAATTTTAAGTTTTGCTTGGAAGAATTCGAAGGTGGATCAGTTAGGAACAAAATAAGGTTAACTAATTATGCTTATGAAACTTGACTCTTCAAATATTAACTAGCCGTGATTTAATATTTGCCCTTTTCCCTTCCTCTACATTAGCAGTCTTTGATGGTTCTATAACTGATGTATTATTTAAATTTTAACTAGACGTGATACTTTACTTGAGTTCTTGTTAACCTCGAATTGAAACTTTACCTTATTTACAAAGAATTTTCACTCTTTAGTCATTATCATTGATCGCATAAAATGGCGACAACGTTTCAGAATAAAAAGGCTAAAACACACGTTATTGAAGGCTTTGGTTATTTCTGTTAGTCTTAATTCGTCAGTAACGAATTGGGTGCATCTTTAGTGTATCGATTTAGCATACTTTTTAAGTTTGGAAACATCTTAAATTATTCCGAATAAATTATTTTGCACCTTCAAGGTGTTTGTTTTGTATGACCTCAATTTGAGATTTACCTTCAAAAAGAAATTATTAAATAAACTTTCATTGCTTAATCTTGAATCGAAAATTTATTTTTGAAACTTGTCCCACAGAGTGAACCGTAAAAACAGTTCCCAAAGGGGTAGAGAATGCGGTGAAGGGGTCGAATTAATATAAAAATTATTTAAACGCAATTCTAACAACTTCATAAATTTAAGTAAATCCTAAGTTCTAGATGGTAGCCCTTAACGATTGCGTTGGATGCCTATTCGGGTGATGGCTCGTCACTTAATTGTGGTTCTAAAATACGACGCCCGTCGCCAATAGCCCTCCGAATTCATCTCTATAAATCAAAACCTAACCTAAGAGTTCTTAAATTTAAATGGGTTCAAATTTCTGCTAATTTATACAATAGTACGATAAGTCAGAATTGCAGGTAAATACTACAATTTTGTGTCGCCGTATACATGTCATAGTTATGATGCATTGGTTTTAAATTTCGAGGTAATTTTAAGAACTTGCCTTGTTGATGCAACAAAATACAAATTTTCCGTTAATGCATTTTTGATAAATGTCACACAACTAAATGCAAGTATTTCAATAAATTTAACAAGATTCATTTGTAGGGATTGGGTACTTTTATCGAAGCCTTACTCATTTCATTTGAAACTTAAGCAAATTTGCTGGACTGTTATAAACCTAAAGTAAATGCGATAGACTTTTAAACAGTCAAATTCATCATTAGAATTTGAAGTCCACACTTCATCAACCTTAAAGTTGCTGAATTCACTCTTGCTAGATTAGTTGCGTAAAAGTTGCCTCGATATTACGGCGAACCACACTTGCAAGAAGTTTAATGCTCTATGTTGAGTAATTTAATCCAACTCAAAAGATTGAAGGTGCACTAACAGCTTTAGCACAGCAAAGTTCCAGTTGAGTGGTTGAATATTAGATCGAATGTTTAAATATGATTAAATAACCTCTTTTCAATCGAAGAGCTGGCCTTCGTCTTATACTTCGAAGCTATTGTAAAGGAATGCTTTTAATTTCATAGTCGGTTTTGTGAAGTATTAAATGTGTAATGAGTTCGTAGAAAAATTCAAAAACTAGCTTCTAACTTCAAAATCCAACTACAACATCATCGCAGTATTAGTACAAATATCCTTATGAAAATGGGATAACTTAAAGTGTTTTGAAAATTTGAGTTGTAATATACAAGATGGTACCTTTCAGTTGAATTGCAACTTGTAAATATTCATTTGTTTATAAGCATAGTTAAATTGTAAATATGCTGTGTTTGAATGCTATGTAGTGGAAGGAGTTGTCTTCATTTATGACTTGTGTTTATTGCAAAATTATGAATCTTTATGTTGTATGTGAATAAAAATGTGCATTTTACCCTGGTTGAAATTGGCAGTAAAAGAGAACTATGGTTTCAGTTTGGTGATATTAAATGTATTAGTCTTTGAGCTACCATTATCATTTAAGAATATCATTTATAAATCGGAATTTTGGCAACCGATGATAAATGATAATGATAATGGTAAGTTAAGTTTTTGTATTAATCAGAATAGAAAAATACTGTTGAAATTCTTTACATGATTCAATGGTGATCCTAACATATGGTTGAAAAGGTGACCAAAATTTTTGAAGTTTTAATTGTGATTTTTTTTCTTTTGCGCATAAACATATTTTTATTATAGTTACTGCATTTCAATTTGTATAAAAATTATATTGGAACCTGGCCAGGTAGTTTAAGTTTTACTTCAATGTATGAAATGTCTGTGACGAAATAATTGTAACGTGTGTAATATTCTATGTGAGGTTCAGATGTGTGATTATACAATAATTTATTACATTAAATTTACAACAATTTAAAGTAATTGTAATAAATGTAATGCTTGTAAACAATCTAGCTCTTATTGTTAAATAAAATGTAAGCACCTTATGGCTATTTCATCATTGCGTTTGAATACTACCCAGCTTGACAGCAAATTGTTCAAAATTAGTCTATTCGTGTTCCTATATCGGACTCCCAATATATTTTCATCGTTACAAAGTGGTTCTTTGTGAAAAGTTAAATTTTGCATACTAAAATAGGTAAAATCTACTTGCTAAAAATTAAAGTGCTTACTCGTTCTGAAATGTCGGTTTTGTTGCATAGATTCAGTTTTGGATCTCAAATAGAAAATATTTGTATAAAACCTATGGTTATTTTGGATATTTTAGGATTTGAAGTAAAATGTAAAAATAAGCCATGATGGCAAAATTTATTTTGTAGTTTGCAATTAAACAGGAAGTCTTCAGGGCATAAGTTTTCTCTACTGCTTGAATGGTCACTTTTCCTGAAAGCATTTTCATTGTTTTTAAAATTTGGCAAGAGTTTGACAATTGAGGTACTGGTTCATTCGAGATTTAGCATTTCAAATGGTAGTTTTATCGATTTAAATGTGTCTAGTATTTGATACTCCAATTTCATAATTTAAAATCTAAAGAGTTTAGGCTATTAAATATATAAATTAGATATCAAAAGAAAAACATTAAATAGTTCAAAACTAATTATGGTATTTCAAATAAATATTTAAATTGTAAATTATTAAAGAAATGGTAGTAGGGTAAAAAAAATTAATTTAAGCATTTAAATAAACAATTGACAACATTTATGAAACATTTTTTAGTAATAGCAGCATATTTTATGTACACTATTTTTAGAACTGAAGACTAATGTCCCAATATATTGAATCGCAAGTAAAATTCCAACGTTAGAAATTAAAGCAAAACACTTCTACTTCACTAGGTTACGTAGGCAACTTAAAAATAGATAAATTAGTTTTTGCGAAATTAGTTTGCGTAGGAGGTTAAACATTAACTCATACTCTTTAAATAATTTAATTTTAAAATTTTCGATGAATACAAGTTTATTAAAGCACTCTATTCAATCAAAACATAACTTTTTAAAAAAGCAAGATTAGTATCAATGAATACTATTTTTAATACTAAAATTAATTTCTTTAGAGTACCTCGTAAAACATTTAAAGCTACACTGCGATGCAAAAGTTTCGACAATGATGTTTTTAGCTGAACAATTTAGAATGGCGATAGTATAATTACAAAACAACCCTAAATATATTAAATATTTCGAAATGCTATAATTGAATCATAATTATTTGATTTGCTATAGCAGTTTTTTCATAAAACAAAATCTTATGTTGCAAAACTTAGACGCAAATACGCGATTATGCTAATTTAAAGTAGATAACGGCCTAGTTTCGCATTTTTAATTTTTATTAATTATCAAAAAATATAAAAAAAAGGTATCCGTGAACTAGACTGAATCAATAACGGTATTGGTTCCATTTTACACCAAACAAACATTAGATCCACTTTGAATCTATATTCAAATCGCATTTGCTTCAAATGTACGATTTTAACATCGCTAAATACGAACCAAATGCCTACCAATCCATCACCTTAAAGTTTGGCCACGAATTCGTAGATTTTAGTAACATGCATTGATCTATTTTCTTGATGAATAGTGTTCATTCAAATATAAAGTCACAAAATGGCGACATTCTATTTTGCACTTTAGTACAATGTAGATAGTTACCTCTTCAAAAATGTCTGTCTCATCAACGTAATTACCTCCACCATTACAAACGTTCTACCTTGATGCGATAGATTTTAGGAAACACCGGTGTTAACAAAAGCTTATTTTTTAATATTCGGTTAAACCAAAAGTTTAAATAGCACGAAAGTGACAGGTTTTTCTCAAGAAACTTCAGAAAAAGAAACTTCCGTAACGGTGCGGAGTGAATTTACATCAAAAGCTTTTTTTTTCTTTTTTTGCAGAGCTAGATTATCTCTGCATTGAACTAAAGTGCACAAATGAATAATAAATCGCTATATTCTGATTTCATATGAGAATGACTGCACTTTTCATCAAAATCGGTTAATGGATGTCACTAAATCTACAAATTTGGCAAAACTTTAAGGTGATGGACTGGTAGGCATTCGGTTCATATTTAGGGATGTTAGTGTATTCAAATCATTTGCCTCAAATTTAAAGATTTAAAATGTCTATTGTCTGTTTTGTTTAAAATTAAACCAATATAGTTATTAAATCTGTTTAGTTCACCAGATATCGTTTTTTATATTTTATCATAAAATATAATCCATCAATAAAATTTCGAAATTAGGCAACTATCTACTTTAAACACAAATACGAGATTATGCTTATTTAAACTTTTACTTAAACAAAATTTTATTTTAGGAAAAAAGTTATAACAAATCAAACAATTATGTTTCAATTATAGCATTTCAAAATATTTACTTAATATATTAAGGTTTTTTTTTTTGTAATTCTACTATTACAATTCTAAACTTTACAGCTATAAAACGTCATTGCCTAAACTTCTGTATCACAGTGTATAACATTTCATTGTTGCATTATGCTTGAACTGAGTGAAAGCTATTTTTTCTGCAATCGACAAACTTCATCATTTGCATCAACCTGCATTCCCCTTGCACTTGATTAACAGTTCTGATTCGTTGGGGCGGGTGTTCAAGTCTCGTATTGTTCACATAATTTCTCCCACTAGCCAGTGGTGAGGCTTTGACCCCTACTTACTATGCTTCCGCCCAGATGTCTGCCACGGACTGTCAATCAAGTGCAAGGGGAATGCTGGTTGTGGCACCATTCAGCTAGATTGCTAATACTTTCGATTGAAACAGTGTAAATGAAATATTAACCGAATAGATATTTCGGAAATCTTCACAAATGCAGATCATTGTTAAACATATTTATTCTTTGAAATGTAAGTACATGATAATGAATAACTGAATAAGGGAAGAAAAATTTACAAGAAATTTGAATAGTACGACACGGCATTTGAAAGTGTAAAAGCAATAGGGAAGCTATAAATGGCGAATTTTTCCTTCAAACAAAGACAGAACGACACATCTACACATAAAAAATTCCAAAGTGAAAGTTTGTTAAATCTGTTAAAATAAAACTAATTTAACAAACCCCTATAAAAATTATATATTTTAAAATATATTATTTTTTGGCTTAGTGATTTAACATTTTATCTGCATATAGCTTCTCTACCCAATCCGTTTCAAAACGCCTATCCTCAACTACATCGAAGCAATCTCAAGCAATCGAAAGAAATTCCGGAAAAGGTTGAGCTCCCAAAGATTTTTTTTTCTTCCCTTCCTCTCTTAAACGTGAAACAATGAGACGAAAACAACAAAAGTCATTGTTCCCTTACATTACTGAAAAAACAATTCTCGGAGACCGAAAACTTGATGAAAGAGCAGCATAGAAAGAATAAAGAGAATAAGAATGGACTGTTTAGAGGATCTTTTCGAATAGCAGTTACTTTTTTTCTCTTGCTATTTCTCTAAAAACGTTTTCTTAACTTAAAAAAAAATCATGACTCGACAGTAAAGGGGAATTTAATATGTTCTACTCTTTAACTTCAAATGTTTGGATTTGAACGAAAATAATGATACTTTGTATTTTGAGGTTATCAAATAGAAAATAAATACTTCAGACTTTTTTTTAAGCAGAAGCTTTCTTTGCGAAAGGAAAATACTTAGATTTCAAGGTCAAGTTAAAGATTCCCTTCGTTTAAAAATATATTTTAATAAATATATAATCAGAGGTAGAGACAACTGGAATGACCTCCTTGACTTAAAATAGATGCTTAATATCACATACACTATTCATTAATTTAAAAAAAAAATCTGATAGCTATACAGTAACTTTTTGCCGGGTCTGAAAAATATATAAAACTCGAGAATTTTTATCTCGTTATTACTTTTATTTTTGAAGTTTAAACTATTCGTGTTTTATCTCGACAAAGTACACTATATAAGTTTGTATACATTATAAATGAAACCGCCCGGGATATATTTTTAATTTAATGTTTGTTTTTTTTTGTACTCAATTAGATTTTTCCCCATTACTTATCAAAATTATAAAGACACTTACTTAGACAGATTGCTATTTTAAAACTTATGCATTTGGTACGTGGGATTAAATCTTAAAATAATTTCTTTCTTGCACTTAGTGTTAAGTTTAACTCCTTTAAATAACGTGGCTTTCGAAGTATACAACAAGATCTAATTTGTGTTACCTTTTTAATAAATATCTATATATTCTTATTGCGTATTAAAATTTAAAGGAAAATTTCTTTGGTGGGCGAACGCTAGCGAGTAGGGGACGTAGCCCCCTTAGTAGCAATAAATACATTATAAACATTATGTGAAGATTTTAAGGCATGAAAAAATCAGCAATCGTTCACAAAATCATAGCCATTGAAATATTTGAACCGCATCGATATGATTTAAAGTGATTATTTTTAATAAAAATGTGATTACTAATACAATAAGAAAATTCTAAAATGCATATTAGGCAGGAGCAGTTTTCAGCAAAGCTTAGAAGAACGCATTCACCTTAAATTTCATACACTGACTTTGCAAAACAGGTAAAAAATATAACACTACTACTTCCTCAATATCCTTACATAAAACGAAATAGGGCGATGTCGCATACAACGGGCATCGAAATGAACACAAAAAGATAGAACATTCGAACGTTCTCCCCAAAACCTCCCGGCAGACAGAAAACCGGCGTCCATAACCATCGATGTGGCGGAAGGAAGTGAACGGCCCTGCTTCTGAAGAATCACTCCCAAATGAAAGAGTTTCACCTCATTTAGTGAGGTCGTTAAGAGAACCCGGGCCGCAATAACATTGGCCCCACGCAGAGAAACAAAGGGCGAATGGAACAGAACTTTTGGGGGCGATGGGTCAGTTTGATGGAGAAGTTGGAATGGGCTGTAAAAGTAAATGTGGCCGTGAATGGGAATGAAGGGAGGTAATAGATTAGTTTGGGTGGGTTTTTTTGGTTGTTGACTCGTTTGAATTTGGCGTGGAAAGGTTATAGAAATATTTTTCAAAATTTAAATATTATAAGTATTGTCCAAAGTCCCGACAGCGTAAGCGTACGATGTCGCTCGAAGTTACCGTTGGTGCCCTCTTAGGTGTCGACCTCGTCACTTGACAAGGGTTCTAAATTACGAGGTGTTTATTGGCTGCGTTAAAGCTCCTACGAGCAGGCTAAAAATAGGCAGCCAGAAACAATTACACTACACTAAGTATTGTAGAAAATTGTGTGATATTAATGAATTTAAAGAATAAAATGAAAGTTTACGTACATTTTTAAATACGTATACATCTTAATGTATTTTCTATCATAGGTAACATTTACTATTAGGATTTTGGAAGTGTAACAAAAGCGGAACTCATAGGGGCGATGAAACAGAGCTTTAGGGCGGGCAATGTGTCATTTTAATGGAAAAATAGGAATGGGTTGTAAAAGTAAATGTGGTCATGAATGAGAATGAAGAAGATAATATATTAGTTTGGGTAATCTTTATTTTTCACTTTTAGCTGGTTTTAATTTGGCGTGAACAAGTAAATATTTATAAATTTATTATTTTGATACGTAGATAAGAATTACTGAAAGTTTTGTTACATTAAGGAATAAATTTTACAGCTAATTTTCTCATTTTTGTCACTTAGTAAGTTCCACGTTTACTCTAAGCTATTCAATTTACAATTTGCGAACAAGCGATCTATATTTTGAAATTTGACATTTTTAAAAAAATGTATAGGGGAGACCGGGGCATGATGGACCTAGGGGCACATTGGACCACCCCCTATTATTTATTTTGTATATATTCCAAATTAACTCTTATTATAATTCATAGATGGTATAATGGTCTTGATCTAGTTATTATGAAAAACCATGTTTTTATCTCACACATTTGCCAATTTTTATTCATGATATGTATTAACCAGGTGAAAGTAAAAAAGCTTTCTCCTAGAAATTATCTTCTCATCATTAAAGTAACATTAGTTGGACAAAGTGACTTAGCATAGTTGCAAGATAAGATATTTGTCTTTCTATATAATCTATAAATTAATTTCTGAAATTAAAATACAGCATATTTTAAATTTGTTTTTTGTTCAACTACAATATGGGGCACTATGGACCACAAAATCTGGGGTACAATGGATCATGGTCCATCGTACCCCATGCAACTTTAGAAATACTTTTAGTTTCAAAATAAAAAAAATATATATTGATGCAAGTCATTCCTAATTATCCTAATTATTAAAAGTTAAATTTGCTATAGTAGTAAAATATTTCAATAAATATTCTAATATGCACTTTTGAATGTAATAGATCCCCCCCCCCCATCTACTAATAGTGCTTGTTTTTTTTTAAACCAAAAGTAACAAATTATTAGTGAACTGATGTTTTAATTCATATCTGATTACAAAACAATAGGTGTTTTGCATGAGAAAAAGTATTTTTAAAATTAAATGTGATATTAGAGTGTTAAATTATTTATATCAAGAAGTTTAGTAATTTGAGTTGGTACAAAAATAAATTTACATAACAGAAGTACACGTACAATATCATAAATTTTTTAATTAATATTTGATTACCGTTGATTTTTTTACTAACAAAAATGTGAGTAATTTGGTTCAGTTATAAATAATTAAGTACCTAACAAACAAATTTTATCAGGATTGGTAAATTGCACAAAATTGAAATTTTTTTAGTAAAATGTTTAACCACATTGATTAAGGGAAGGCTTTAAAAAGGTTAAAAAAAATAATCTCACAATAAAACGAAGATTCCTTGATAAACAGTTTGGCCCTACACTTTTGGTGTTGTTTTGTATAGCAATAAAAAAAGTTTTTATACTTTAAAATGATCTTATAAGTTTTAAGATAAAATTTAATGCTTTTACTAATTTTTTTTTATCAGAAATGCCACGTAACAGAATTAGAAATACTAGTAAAGGAACAGAGCTAAAATAAGTGATGGAACAGGCTTCTCTGTAAAAGAAATTTTAATGCAATTGGATAAAAAGTCAAAAGAAAATTATTATTGTATAGTATGTTAATCTTTAAAAAGTGCAGATTTCAAAGTGAAATTTTTCCGGCAAAAGTACCATGGTCCATTGTACCCCATGATGTGGTCCATTGTACCCCGAACCTGGGGTACAATGGACTACTTTCTCACTTGTAATAAAAAAGTGAATTCAGAAAAAAATATTTCAGACAGGCAGGCCAGCTACGTGTTCTTGCCAAGGGACAGATACATACATTTTTAACAGCAACTTGGCATAACAATTTAAATATAAATATATTTTCTGATTGGTTTCATAAAAATGCATTAACGTTTAAATGCTTTTTTCAGTTTAAACTTACAAATGTAAGAGTTTTACATACTTTCTTGCAGAATACATTTCATATATCTAAAAATTAAAATGATTTTGAAAGCTTTACTTCTCGCAGCGTTTTTATATGTCAAATTTGCAAAGTATATTTATTTTAAAAATTTGAAAGATTCGCATTTTCATTGATAACTTACCAATACTTAAAAATGTGCAATCCATCTCAATTTTTCTTATACATGACAAATTATCTCACATTTCGGAAACTTCCCATTGTTTCTTAAGTTCGAGTAATAGATTTAAAACTACAAATTTTCTTTGAAAATTAACAGATTGCGTGCAGCAAATAATAAAATCTTGACAGGCACGAACATAGGATTTCAAATTGTTTAGACAGAGTTTTATGGATACTTCTGAGAACAAACGAAAGCTGTTGCATTTCAAATTTAATGTATTTATCTCAATGAAAAGGAATGATTCTTGATAATTTTATTCATTTACGATTTTTGAAGTTTAGGAGAACCTGAATGCCATGTTATTCGTTTAATTAATTATGTGATGTTTAAGTACATAACTTATTTATTTAAATCCATTGAGGCATGCACGTGTGGAAATGAAAATTGTCGGAATTTGGTGTAATTTTAAAATGTGTAATATAAGTAATTATTTAAAAGCATAATTATACGATATGTATGATGTATATAGCATTTTTATAGGATATAGCAAATATTACTTATTAAATGAAATCTAATGATAAACTAAGTTTTATAATTACATAGACATTATAATGCTTTCAAAAAGTTTTCTAACTAGTAAGAAAATGTTTGCAGTTTAAATAATATACATCTCAATACAATTTTTGCTTTTAAAATTATGTAAAGGACTCTTTACTATTGTGGTTAAAATATAGATGCAAAACATAATGCTGCATATATTTACACATGAGTATGGGCTCAAAATGAAACATTCATTAGCATTATTCAAGAAACTTGCTTTCTTTCAATATTTTTTTAACTCTTTTTTTTTTATCCACATTTCCGGTGTAGCATATTTCCTATTGGTGTTGCATGTTAACATTGTTTGCGGGACAAAAACCTTGCTAGAGCACGTTCAAAGGATACAATTATATTTTTGTATCTGGTTTCTTTTCTACCTCGGTTGATATAAGCGTGGGCTTTTTTGTTGCAGCTGAAAGTCAGGGGTGGGCAACACATTGATATATAAAAATGAATGCTTATGTTTCACAAATAACACAACTAGCATTTGATAAAAGCTGCATTAATTCTTATTGTATACGGCAAGATATGAAATTTATCGCTACTCGTAAAAAATACTTTTATACTCAATTAATCTGTTTATATGTAATTCAATTTGAAAAAAAAAACTTTAAGTAGTTTGTTTTAAAAAGTTATAATACTGGCATAGTGTTAAGTAGCCGAAATCTTTTATAGGAAAGCTAAAACAAAAGTACCATTAATTCAGTTATTAGTTCTTACGGAACATTTACGATACATTTCTGAAAAATATTAAACATGTTGAGTTTTTTCTGTTTAAATAAACTAAATATTGGTTATAACAATAATTTCCTATTAGTTTTCACACACTCTTGGATTTACTCCCCAGGTTCATTTCCAACCATGTAAATAAATAGACAATAAAAAGCAAGTTAATTAAAAAAAACAAGTAAGTTTTATTGAATACTGAAGTTGTATTAGGCCTTAAGAAGTGATTTTATATCTTAGAATCTTAAACGGGGAGCGAGACCAACCCAGGTGTGCTTATTTTTTTCCCATTTGAAGTCAAATGAATAATATCCCATGAAGTAGTAGTGCACGCTAAATATGCCCTAAAGTCCCGACGCCCCTAAGAGTTACCTTGGTTGTCTACTCGTGTGTCGGCTCTTCACTTCAGTGTAGTTCTAAATTATGTGACGCCCGTGATATGTTATAAATAGTCCACTTATGTATCTCAACTGCAACGATATTTCAATCTAGATAATCCAAATTGGAATTTGAAGTTCTCCGATAGCAAGATAATATGCCCCCAATATTGATCAATTGCAAACTGATGAAAATATACATACTTGAGTTTTAAACGTTATTTCAGAGTATGTGTGCCTAAGGAGATTTTTTTTACTGCCCAAAAGACGATTCTGAATGTGACATAACTTACCTAGCAATAATAGGGCTTGTTTCGTGTAATTTTTATCGAGAAATTACGTACCTCTAAGAGTTACGTTGGTTGTCTACTCGTGAGTAGGTTCGTCACTTTTGCGTCATAATTTAGATCCACACTCATCACCAGTAACCCACATGTATTGAAATATCATTGCAGTTGAGATATAACTCGCTATAATTCAAATTGTAGTTTGAAGTTTTCCACTAGCAATATAATATGCCCCCCAAGGATCAATTGTAAACTGGTGAAATATACATACTAGAGTTTTAAAAGTTATTTAAGAGTATATGTCTCCAAGGAGATGTTTCTGCCCAAAAGACGAATATTTTTTTGACACAAATTACCTAGCAATAATAGGGTAAGTAATGTTTCGTGATAATTTTTATAGAGAAATTACATTACTTATAGCATTCATATTTGTGTGGGCGACCCAATAATAAATTGACCAACTATTCAGGCCTTGAAGTTTAAAATCACGATGAATCAAGTTCATGCCTTTATCAAAAAAATAAGTGCATAGTATTAACAAATTGTTCATCAAACAGTCATATTTATTACATTTTATTGATTCAAGTTATGTTGCTTGTCCCTTTATCCCAAATTAAATAACATCCAAGCAATATAACCAATATTAAAATAAACATCAAAAATCAAATGGTAAAATTAAACATAAAAAAATTGCACGGAAATTAGTGTATTGATGTTTTTAATTGCGAAATAACACAAATCAATAGCAAATTAGATATCACAATAATTATTTTGCAATATGCAACCCCCAACTGCTTCTCAAGACGAAGTATTGAAAACCAATAGTCAATACACATCTGTTGTTGCTGATAAGACTTATCCGCACTTTTTTAATACTAAGGTTTCCATGGACTAAAAAATAAATATGTACAGTCATAAATTGTTTTATATTCGTTAAATGTATAGGAAATGACTTAATTAACTTTAACACGATCTGTTTTTTGCAACTTAAATGTGTCATAAAAATTGGAGTATTTTAATGACTTCCTGAACTAGATATTGGATTCTGGTATTTAACGAATGAACTGCAACAAGTTTATTTATTTATTTTAATTTTATGTTATTCTCATTTTGTATTTCCTTTCGCGACAAAATGATTTTGTCAGTTAGTTTTCTTTTGACTTGAACTTTAGACAACCTGAGCTTAACATAATACATTACCAATTAATTTTGATTGACTTTAAAAAAAAAACTTGTTTTATTCATTATTTAACTAGGCGAACTTAAACTAGTTGTTCGATAATTAAATTTGCGTCTGATAAAATGCATGATTATTAATTTAATAAACTTATGACAGATAAAATACCAAAGTTTCAGATAAAATAGTGTGTTTTAATATTTTGTATTTTAAATTATATAGTTTATTTTACCTACAGTTATAAAAACAAAAAAATATATGTACAGCTGTTTCCATATTTATCATAGTTGATAAAGTTATATATCATAAATATGCATACGAGTTAAATGCATTTTACCATGATCAACAAACTAGAATAGGTATACAAATAAATAATTAATCATATTTATAACGAAAGAACTAAGTTATAAGACATCGAATGAACCAATATCAAAACATTTTGCTTTTTAATCAATAATCTTGTAATCAAGACCCACAAATGGTATCGCCAGTAAAATGTTTGTTAAGGTAAAAATTAATCTATATAAAAATAAAAGTTAGCTTTATAGAACAAGTATAAAAGCGGCCTTAATAGTTGCTGAAAGTGGGTAATTTTTTAGAATTGTATATTATATTTTATGACACAGAGACTGTATCAAATTCAATACACTTCTATGATCTAATTATTAACCTTAAAAGAATTAATATTTAAAACTTACTCAAATATTATTCAAAACAAGTTTTTGATAAAAAAAAACTTTTGAAGAATCTATATATTTTGTCAAAAATTGTTTCACTTAAAACTATGTTACTTATTGCTTGAAATAAAATGTAAAATATATGAAGCTGTGCTTTATTTAAGCTTTTAACGTCAGAAACAAAGAAAATCATAACTCTTCAACCCCTATCATCGGACCTGACGTCTGAATCGAACGTCAAAAACTACTATATCAAACATAGAAACGATCCCCTCGATTCACAGGAGTTCGTACGTTGGGCGGTAGTAAAATTTTTGTTTACATAAAAACTAATCTACAAAAATATAATTTAGCTTTGCTAACCAAGTATAAAAGTAGTTTCAATTGTTACTGAAAGTGGACAATTTTTAGAATTGTTTTATAACACACATACTGTATCGAATTCAATACACTTCCATGATCTTATTATTAAATTAATTAATGTTTAAAACTTGCGCAAATATCTTTCCCAACAAACATTAGATAAAAAAAACCTTTAAAGAAGCAATGTATTTACGATCTAAAATCCTCTTTCACCTAAAACTATGTTACTTATTGCATGAAATAAAACGTAAAAATCAATGAAAATGGGTCTTTATTTAGCTTCTAACGTCAGAAACAAAGAAAATCATAACTCTTCAACCCCTATCATCGAACTTGACATCTGAATCGAACGACAAAGACAACTATATCCAACATAGAAACGATCCCCTCGATTCACAGGCGCTCGTGCGTTGGATGCCTTCACTCCGGCTCCGATTTCGTTTCACTCCGTGTCCCGACTCTGTAATTTACTCGGCCCGACCGATGCTTAAAACTTCTGGAATACATACCAACAAGTAACAAAAAAAATCTATAAGAGACACTTTTTTAGGTATTATTTGTAAAAACACTACATAAAAAGCTTAAAAGAATCAGCGCATTTCCGATATAAAATTCTTGTTTTCGTAAAACATTGTTACTTTATTGTTTGAAATAAAGCATAACCATATAAGAAATTGGGTTTTTATTTAGCTTCTAACGTCAGAAACAAAGAAAATCATAACTCTTCAACCCCTATCATCGAACCTGACATCTGAATCGAACGACAAAGACAACTATATCCAACACAGAAACGATCCCCTCGATTCGCAGGCGTTCGTGCGTTGGATGCCTTCACTCCGGCTCCGATTTCGTTTCTCTCCGTGTCCCGACTCTGTAATTTACTCGGCCCGACCGATGCTTAAATCTTCTGGAATACCAACAAGTAACAAAAAAAAAAAACCGTAAAAAATACGGGCCCATCCAAAACACTGTTCATTCTTCTCTGTCCATGGGAGTGTATCTGGTAAAAGTATTTTTTGTTTGTATTTCGGGTGTCGGTTGAGCTACATCGGTGACTTTGCTGTGAGTAGAATAAATAGAAGAGTTTTTTTTGTGTCGCTTTTGATGTGATGTTTTGTGCGGTGTATTTTTTTGTAATGTTTTATGAAAGATATAGAGGTTTTTGTATCGATTATGTGTAGAAAGTCGGCATAGTTCTGAAATGTACTTATAACAAAAATATATGAAACTACAATAATTTAGATACAAAACCTGTTTAATGCTAATGTACATTTTTGAGACTCGGTTCGATATGAGTGCAAATTAGGAATTTATTTTCATTATATAATGACTGCTCATTCTTCCCTGTGTATTCGCTGTCCATGGAAGTTATAGTGTATCTGGTAAAAGTATTTTCTTGTAGATTTTTTTTTTGTGCCGGTTGAGCTACATCGGTGACTTTTGTTGTGAGTAGAATAAATGCGGGAGGTTTCTTTTTGTGTCGCTTTTGATGTGATGTTTTGTGGGGTGTATTTTTTTGTAATGTTTTATGAAAGATATTGGGTTTTTTATATCGATTATGTGTGTAAAAATAACGACTATGTTCTGAAATTTATTTGTAATAAAAAAATATCTCAAATTGCAATAATTTAGATACACAACCTGTTTCTTGCTGATGTACATTTCTGAGACTCAATTTTATACGAGTGCAAATGTGATATTTATTATATAATGTTGGAAATTCATCGTCTCTTCAATTAGAGGTCTATATAAAGAACATTTGCAGTTCATAAATCAATTATGTGTATAGCTTGAGAAGTAATTAACTATCATTCCGAACTTTACCCATTAACATCGATTAAAAAGAAAACTTTCCGCCTGAAATTGAGCTTTATTTAATAAACAAATGCAAGACGAATGAAGATCATATTCTGAACAATTATTGTATGACTAATTAAGTTACACAAAAGAACGAATTATATAACTTAAAGTTAACTTTTTTTACTCACTAAAGTTCACTATATATTTGTATTAACTTAGTCGGCGATAAAGGGATAATAATTGTTGAAACGAAGTTTTGTAAAATTACGTTTTATTATTACAGTTAAGTTAAAGCGCATTAGTGTGGAACATTTTATCTTAAGACATCCGACAGAAGTTTCTGTGCATGTTAAAATTTGCATATCGACAAGTATTGAAAAACCTCCATTTGTATGTATTTTATTCGCTTCTCTTTCAACTGTATTAATAATTTATTCCTTTTGTATAGCTTATGTTTGTAAGTTAGAAAACTGTCCTAAAGATTAGGAATGATATAACTTTCTAAAAATAAATTTCAAATTTCAACAAAACCAACAACTCAAATAAATTTTTTATTCTCTAGAAAAATAAACACATTTTAAAATTCATATCTCATAAAGTTTTCAATTTATATTAGTTTGGTAAATGCTTCGTGTTTGCTTTGAAAATAGTTTCGGGAGAAAATCGAAAAGCAATATTCTGACATTCGACGCCTTCGAATTCTCTGTCTGAAGGCAACTAGATATAACGGAAGATCTGAAGAATATATTGGTGACGCCGGGCACATACAACGAGAAAATATAACGTGAAATGTTGATCGCGCAAAAGACTCAATAAAAACTTCATGACCCACTTTTGAGTGACAAGGTAAAGGATTCTTAAATTTAGCAATATAAGGGACCGAGGGGAGACATACAAATATTAAAAAAATAAATGTCTTTCAAAATGATAAAATACCAGTGTTAAAATAATACTATTTATGTTCAATTATTAAAAGGTATTTTTAAAAAAATTACTTTAAAGAAAACAAAAGAGTCAAATGCAATGAATTAATCTAAGTTCTGTGATTGTCTACTTAATATTAGCCTATAGTAAAATAAAAATTAAAAAAGTTATTTTGTTCTTAAAAACATACAATACAAAAATTTTGTAAATGTGTACTATTTGTAATGCTTTAACAAATTGAAGTTTACTAAATTATATTTTCATAAAAAATAAATTGGTTAAAAAGGTAAATAAACATTTAAACTTGTTTTATAAAATGAAGCTACAAACTTCAATATAAAGATCCGAAAAATTGGAAACTAATTTCATTATTCTTACTGATTTATCATTCATTCGTAAAATGTAGATCAACTTATAAAATGACAATACGAATTCAATTTAAGAACCTTATTGAACATCTATAAAATTATTTTCCAAAAATAGTGTAGTTTTAACAATATCATAAAAGCCAATGAGTAAACTCTTATTTTTCATGTATTTATCTTCTACGATTTTCCTTAAAGTGTGTTAAGGATTATTGGAACTTGAATCCTGTTCCATTTCTTAAGAAAACGCTAAACACGAATTTTTTAAAGTTAAATATACAAAAGTTTGCTTTGTTTTTATTTAAAGAGCAACTGATTGGAGTTTACATTCAATTAGCTTTATTATTACTATCTAACTACAAGTAAATCTGTATCTCCAATTACATCCTGTTATTTTTGTGCAGTTCCCTTATAAAATAGACGATTGCAGGAACCAATCCGAAGTCTAGAAATATTTTATTTCTCCAAGAAGTATAACATCTCAATCTCGAAACTTGAGGACATTGAGAAAAGTGAAATCGCAGTCAACAGCGTTCTATATCCCGAGAAGAAAAATAAGCCGTATGACAGAGAAGCAGTGAAAAATGAGCCCGCGACCCGAACTTGTTGACATTTCTTCACTCGCATGTAAGGCGTCGAAGAAAGTTCAAAGAAATGGTTCTTAAGATACTTTTATGGGCTATCGATCTTTTTCTAGACTTTATTACTTTCTCTGGAATCCCATTTGCCTTAGACAAGTTTATTTTTTTCGAAGTTTGGAAATATTTTTTTTTTCCAAAAGTTGCATATATATATTTTAGTAGTCATCGTATTTGAAGAGAGTTCTTTTTTTTTTTAAATATTTCAATCAAAATTTGTCTAACGCAATAAGCTATAGATTACAGAATTTTACTGAGAGTATCTATAATAATAAAAGAAAGAGTCTGTCTGTATGTCTGTGTGTATGTCTGTGGATCGCAAAAGACCTACTTAGACTGCTCTAAAAAAAATCGAAATTTTTAATATAGATTCCTTTTAATACACGCGTGTGCACCTGAGACTTAGTTTTTTCATATTTGATTGTGACTTTTTATTAATATAATTAGTTTCAAAAAAACGTCATCCACATGGGATTGTGGGACCATAACAGGGCTTGAAAATACATGGACCGGGCCGAAACGGGTTCTTGACGCCATCCTCTATTAGTTTGATTGATTCAGTTTGGTTGAGATATGCGCTCGCCCGAAGGCTGCTTCATCCTTTATTAGTTTTTGCTTTTTTAAGTGCGCATGCGCCAACGCGAATTTAATTTTGTTTTGATTTTGAGTGTATTTTCACAAGTAAGCATGCCTGTAGGCCTCTCCGTGGCCGAGTGGTTAAGGCATGAGCCTCAGGATTCAACCTTCTCTGGTTCGAATCTCACTTACTACCAGTCATCCTATAAATCGGATATCTGTACTGGAAAGAGTAGAAAAATCCAACTCGTGACGGATGGGCCCGAGTACACTGGGACAGACGTGCTCGTTAATCGTACACTGGGACAGACGGCGTCAGCGTACGATGTCGCTTGAAGTTTCTGTTGGGTGCCCGCTCTGGTGGCGATCTCGTAACTTGACCAGGGTTCTAAATTACGAGACGTTATTGGCTGTGTTAAAGCTCCTAACGGAGGCTAGAAATAGGCAGCCGGAAACGATTACATTACCCCCTTACCCCATGCATGTAAAAGGAAGCAATGTGAAGTTAATGGGTTCCCAGTAAGGCGGGACCATACCGCTAGTGCTTTAATATTTTCCATGTTTATTGATATAACGGAAATTTACTTAAACTTCATAAACGACTCTGAATTACGCTTAAGTAGAGGTAAAGAAGTTATCAAATTTCACTTGGCTAAAGGAAATACTGAATGTGACTAGTTATTAATTACAAATGTAATAAGCCTTAATTATTTTAAAAAAGAATAATACAAAAATTATTAAAAAAAAACCTTTAAGTTTTGTAGTTGAAGACATTTTGGCCATTATAACACCTACAGGCAATAGTAATATATTTTTTAGAATCCTGAAAATTAAAATTTTCTTAGAATTATATAATTACAGTAGTTAAATAATAAAAATGTAAAATAAAACCAAAAACTGTTGTAGTGCTTCCGTTCAAGCAAATATTTAAAAATTATCTTTTTCAATTTACTCTTATCAACAAAAGTTTCATTAACTTTAAACTATTCAATTGCATATTGTTAAAACTCATTACGGAACTACGTCATTTAAATAATTGTCATTGACATCGTTAGTGTAACCGTTATTCAGAAGATAATAATACACCATCGACATAATTTAATAAGAATACGCGCACAAAATATTTTTTATCGTTAAGTTTCTTTGTTCATTATAAAAATAATTAAAATTAATTACAAATTTTCCTAAATACAATGTTTGATATTTAAATCAAATATCAGGATTATTTAATTATTATAATATAATGATTCATTTTTCAAAGGTATAAAGTCAAAGAACTTAAAACTCTAAATGCTATTTCTTTTTGTTGAAGTTAAATTTTAGGAAATTGAATAAGTATATAGTTTGATTTGAATTACTGTCGCACAAAAGATACGCGCCTGTCGCCAATAGCCCTCATGTAATTTTGAAATCAAAGTCAAGGGAAAAGCCGAAACATGAGTAGGCACCCAACGCAACCGTTCGGGGCGACAACGTACGCAGAGTTTGGACTTTGAACCATATTTAAAGGTGCACTCCCTCTACACGGGGTATTACTTGTCGGGCTTTTTTTGGCTGTACGGGTCGTTTATAGGTCAGCAGTTATTTTGGCAATGCCCGGACCAGAACCTGGAACCTTCCTCATGCAAGGCGAACGCCGTAACCGACTGGGCACCCCAGCCCAAACTGAACAAGTGAATAACAATGACTTAATAATATTTTTATTTTTTCAGTTTAATTTTATATTGAAAATTAGCATAGAATTATTTAATTAAATGTTTATTATAATTTTAATGTAACCAAATTCATTTATGTAGTGAACGAAATATACAAATGAAGTTTTATATTTGAATATTTTTCTACAACATTTATTTATGAAAACAACACAAATACCACCAGAAATATGATGCGATTCTCAAAAATTGAAGGGCACATTTTTATTATTCAATAGAAATCAATGTACCTTCAAAAATACTTCAACCAGGATGAGAAAAAAATGCATAGGAATTCAGAGTAAAATAGCATCAAACCCAAAAATAAGCATTTACTTTTCATCAAAGGAACTAGAGATTCCTTTTCGATGAAGAATGTTTTCAAAAATGCATTCATGCAAATGTAGTCGAGGGACATCATAAATTTCGATGGAAAAAATAAATCTTGGGAAAATAAAAATACGTGATGTATATTCAGAGATAAGAAATTCGAATCATGTTTTAGCCGTATGAGGACGTAAAAAAATGTATTTTTGTGATATTTTTATAAATATCTTATGCCTTGCTTCATTTTACGTTATTTCACCGAGTGCACGCCACGTGTAATTTAATAAAAAAATATATGGCGTATGTGGAAAAAAGTATAACAAAATCGATGACGAAATATTTTAAGTTATTTTGGTATTTTTACTCCGTGTGTTGTTGTTATGAAGGCTAATGTTTATAAGCAAATGCATTCTTTTTTAGTAAAATAGAAAATAGCTTTGATGGAGTTGGTAATGAAATAAAAATGTTGATATTTTAACCATAGGCACGTTTGTGCACTGAAATGTGACCAGGAATACTAAACTACAGAACTTAAGTTATTCCATTTTTCTTTCCAGAAGTTATGTAAATGTGTAACTGAGTTTTTATACTTTACTTGTTCTTCAGAAAAAATAGTTTCATTATTTAAAAAATTCTGCATCAGATGAAAGGAACTCAGATGATCTACTTTTATCTTAAATTGACCACATACTTTTAATATTTCGTTATTGCAAGTGGAATGTGTTTTTTTTAGAAATAAACATGTGTAGTATTGTTTGAGGAGTAGTTATTTGCTTCATTTTTAAATATCTATTACAGTTTTAACAATATTTAAAAAAAATAATAACTAATAACTTATGAAACCCTCCTAAGATTTAATAAAATTACTTCCAAAAAGCTATCTGTACAATAATCAAAAATGTATACATAATAAATTGTTAAATTATAAATAAGAAACTGTAAAGCTGTTATGCTTTCCTTTTAAAACCTAATGTCAACATTATTCATCTATATTCTTTTCTACCAATTCATAAAATTCAGATTTTCTTTGAAAGATCTACCGAAGGGCTTATGGTTACAATGGTCTATCTCCCTTTCATTAATTCAGTCTTTATTATTTTTAGTATTTTGTGTATTAATGTTAAAGTCGAAGATTTTTGTGTTATTAATAGTGCTATACGTATCATAAACTAAACTTAACTCCTTAGTGCAACAGTCCATTAGTGGGTCAAGGCCTGCCATGCCCATTTCAGCTGTCGTGATCTATGGCTCTGAAGTGCTAGGCATATGACCAGGTAAGGTGGTCAGCCTCACGCGGAACCTTCACTGTTTAGTTGCCAGGGATGATTGGTCCCCATTTATCGACCCATTTAAGGGATGAAAAGATGGGTAAACCTCGCCCAATCCGGAATTCGATCCCCGGACTTGTGGCATGTCAATGTGAAGCATTACCACTAAGCCACTGGGCCTCCTATAAGTATCATGGGGCTCAAATATTTAATACAAAAAGCTTGGTGGTTACGTTTTGCTTATGCTTTTCAACCCTCAATATGAAGCCTCATAACTAGACTGGGGTCAAGTTATGAGGTTGAAATCCAAAATGGCACAACGGAACTCAAATGAAGCTGAGACTTTCTAAGTAGGTAAATTGCCTTTGTTTGGGGTTTTCCATTTACAGTCTACAAAAGGAGCTTAAACACGGCTCATTACGCCTCGTAGTTAGAACCCTGATAAATAGAAGAGCTGGGATTTACACTCCACACATCAATATACGAACACGCCTGTTCTAGCAATCTTGGGAAACCTCGTGCACTTAGTATATATTTTTAACAACTCGTATATGTCCATATATAAGACCAATGACTTGTTTAGAACATATAATCGTTTCCATAAGAGGCTGAAATTTTACGGCTAGGATACAGACTGTGTATGGATATAATGCAAGCAATTGTAAATAGCACAGTTCAAGTGGATTTAGACCACTATTAAAATAATATCTTCTCTCATTCAAAAATGAGCCCTTTCTCTAGGAATCAAGCATTGCGTTTCCGAAACAGAACCGGATAAGCCTACATGCCATTAGTTTTCTGTTTTGGGATCGGGCCCTCTTTTTGTATCATCTCGAAAGGGCGATTGTTCGAATTCGAATTACGAATGGGGTGCAGCGATTCCGCTATCCAGAAACGATAAACGGATCTAGAAGTATATTCAAAAAGAACGTTACACTCCATTTCTGATAAGAAAACGACGGGATCTCTTAGAGATAACTGAGTGGGCCGATATATTTTGGGATTTATGTTAAAGTGTCCTGGATCATAGCGAAGTCATTTTATTTGAAGAAGTTTATTCGGGAAAGTTGTGATTTATCAAAAGTATTAGTTTTGATAGTTGCTATGAATGTGGAGAAATTTTCTGTTTTACCTTAAGTTGTCATGTTTGCTTCAAAATGTTTAGAATTATTTATTTAAAGTTTAATAGTAAGTTTCCTTAATAAATATTTACAACTTTTTTTTAAGGTGCAAACAAAATTCAGACATTAAAAAAATACAGTAAAATAAGATTAGTCAAGATATTTTATTGATATTAAAATATTTCATTTTGGTTCAAACATCTCTCTAATGGGGCTGCAACATTGTGAGTCAAGCCTTTGCAGACTCGGTATATTCCCCAGAACTGAAAGCCATTTTTTGTGGCACCACACAGTAAAAAAAAATATGTAGTGTTACTAGAAAATCTCTAGGAAACTCAGGTGCCATGAACTTTTCTAGTAACCTTACTGCAGTTAACTTAGTAACACATACATTTCCTTAGTAACCATACTAAGAAAACTCTAGTAGATTTACAGGCGATTTTTTTGTATGTTTACTAAGAAACTATAAGTAGCTTCACCAGTGCTTTTCCTGTAAGTTTACTAAGAAACTGTTAGTAGCTTTACATGCACTGATCTAAAAAGTAAAAAACTAGAGGGCGCCACTAATTTTCTGTTAGTTAGGTATTATTTCGAATTTCAGGACGAGGACAGATCTTACGATCTCTTGATCCGCGCTCTTTTCTTGCAACGAGGAACGCACGTTTGACCTCGCGGCCATGGCTGACTTGCAATATCGATGCGCTTAAATAAAGAACTTAAAATGTTGATCGTTAAAGAAGTTTTATGTTATTGTTTAAAAAAAAAATGTTATTGATTTTTTTTGCACGTTGCAAATTTCTTTTAAATATTACTTTATTTAAGTTAACAATACTAATAGAAATATGTTAAATTTAAAAATAACTCTTGGTAACTTACGCATTGAAAAGTTTTTTGGTGCATTATATTTATTCAAAAACCTATTTTCTTTAAATTAAGTTATTAAATTCCAAGTAAATAAAAGAAATAAGTTATCACACAGTAAGCATATTTATCTTTGCACGCAATTAAAAGTGTTGTGTGTAAGTAAATGAAAAATAACTATTAACATAATAGTTTTCGGATATGAAGTTTTAGAAATAATTTAACACATTGTATGTACTAAAATAAAAAAAAGTCACGTTTTTTCGGTTTCTTGTCGTTGCGATATCGATTCGTCATAATTTTCCTCTAAATCCGATGACCGATCGAACAAATTTCGAGAAACAATGCTACTAGAGAAACTAGAAAATATAGCCAGGGGGCGTTGTAAGGCGTTACTTCAATTTACTTAGTATTACTACAGCAGTTTGTTTAGTATATCTACTATCAGAGATTGGTTACAGGTGATTTTCTAGTAAATGGCGTGATACCTGTAAAGCTACTAAGTAATCGCTAGTAAATTCACGCCAAATTTTTTACAGTGCATCTGGCGACTCTCGCTACCAATTTTAACGCTTAGATTTCAATGAATCTGAGCACTCTGTGGATTAGTTTTTCCCAAGCCAAATGGAACCTCCAGGGATCTCTTACATGCCATATAGTCAAATGACATTGTGTGCCCAACATTTTTACATCCAGAAAATCGACGACTCAGCCGGTTTAAACATAAACATCTATTTTTTTTTCTAAGGGACAAATGTGTACTTACAAGACAGTGTGTACTTACAATATAGTGATAACACCCATTATTTAATTTGATGATACAATTATATTAACACATTTTTAAGCTGTTCAACAAGTTTTACGAATCCGTCAAAAGAAACAATCAAAGAATAATATGTTTTAGTGGTCATTTTTACAAGTCGAACGTATTGCAATGAGTTTTTAAGTGTTTTTCATCCCATTACCAATTTTTAAACATTTTTTGAGACACATGAGTCCCGTTCGTAGCCAAAGGGTTAAGACACATTTTTTGTCTCTTAATTTTCTATTAAACTATTTTCTAAAAAATATCTCGTCGTCTATATAATTATTTTCTAAAAACTATTTTATATTATAGTTTATTCTTTTAATAGGTGAGATGTCGGCTCTTTACCTCAGTTTGGTTTTAAATTACGACACCTTTCGCCAATTGTCCTTGCGTAGCTCAAGTCGAATATAATCCAACAAAATGTTTGTAGGTAAACCAGCGGGCCTCTGACCAAGCCCACAAACCTGAATATATATGAAGAGTACAGGGAAAGAACCGATTGATTTATTAGGCGGCGCCCGCAATTGTCTGCTTGGCGGACATTGGCGGCAGAAAACCAGTTTATATATTTCTTCTTTGCTTGGTCCTAGCGTCAGGATCGTCAATCGTCTGAATCTTGGTATCTAGGAACCACATATATAGTAGTTAAAGTATTAGAGTGGCAGATCATGTGACCTACAACATTGGTTTCATTGGGGCTCTTTTGGGAGCTCCTTGCGCGTCCCGTCGTTAGCATCGGAGGTCACGTGATCTACCACTCTATCACTTTAACTATGATCTTTGTGGTAGGAACTGGGTTTCCTTACACAAGTTTAGGCGATCACTCGCTATCATGTGCCTGCTAAGGAAAATTCTCTACAAAATCAATCGGTTTTCCCGTGTACTCTTCATATGTCTACCATCCAACCAATGGTTTGATGATCGCATAAAACTTTACATTCACTTAGTATCAGTTTCACCTCTTAATTACTCGAGATTACCACGATATTTGTTTACAGCCCCTGCAGGACCACCAAATCCTTTATTATGCGACGCTATCTTGACAGAATATTTTGCTTTCTTGGTGTTTATGATATCCCCATTTCGCTGGAAAGCACTGTGTTTATGACACATAAATTCTACGTAGCAGCAGCCAAACTAAGGTGTTTACGATCTGCAAGTGGTAGCAGATATTGCGAATGTCAGGATTGCGAGACACTTTACTAAATAAGACCCTGGAGGATAAAATGTTAAATTGTTGTCGGTAAAACGTTATGCACGAGGTGATCGGACGGTTTTCGTCAACAAATTTTATAAATATTTTTATTAAAGTATAAGTTGTATAAAGAATTGATACTATTTGAAAAAAAACCTTAAGTTTCAACATCATTAAACTTGAGCCCCTAAAGTTGATCATATTTTTTTCTTTATATAATAAATTAGTATTGCATTTTTACGACAGCATCAAACGTTTAGTAAACGGTTTTGGTACAGGTTTTAAAAACACGGTAATAGGATTTTATCGAGCATTTATTTTATTTGTTTTTTATTCGACACAGTTTACTTTATTGAATTTATTTCACTTTATTAATAGTAAAGTAAAATAATTTGCATAACAGATAAAAATCACCTTAACTACTTTTATTTTTTGACTTTATTAGTTTATCTAATAAATACTTAGACACGGCTGCCATAAAAACACCCTCTAACCTAAATAATACTTAAAACTAAAATTATAATTTAGTTGTATTAAATATTATGCTATGGGAAACAGATACATTAAGCATTTCAAACGTAATAATCTAAATTTTGAAATGTAAATAGTTTTTTAACCCACCTGAATAATTTTTAGTTAAAATTTTATATTCAAAATATTGTGTATCTAAAACCTAAACAAAATAAACACACGTGACATTTTATGAAAGTAATTTATTTATAGAATCGATATGCCTTAATAATACTTCAGCAAGAATGATGTATGGGGCTTGTCAATACTCCCTACTGAAGACTACACAATAGAATTACCATGGCCTTTAATGCGTTGGCCCTTGACATAATCAAAGTTTAAAGACTCAATTATTTACCCGCCTTATCAAGGGCCGATGCCTCGCACAAAAGTAATCCAATTTCCTGTTGGTGAACTATAGGATTGTTTCGGATCGTCACAAACTGTTGGAGTTAGGACGTTTAATTAAAAATGAAGTTCATGTGATGGGTGACGTAAAAGGAGGTATTTGGCTTTGTTTTGTGATAGAAAATTATGAAATTCGTAGGTATTGGATAAGGGTATTATTTTAAAAAATAGATTGTCGATAAGATTTACTCTTATATTTATTGAACGTAATTGTATAATAAGATAACGTGCAAAAATAGCTTGTGGACACAAATGTGTATTGCTTGGCCAAGCCGTCTTCATTATTTGTTAAGCTTGCGTGACATATTATAGTCTAAGAGCTAGCAACGTTTTTGAGAAAGAATTTCAGGTGGGCCAGTTTGAAGATATGCTATCTCTCTCACTCTCCCAGACATCATACGGGCTATCTGGCTGGCGGTAGTGGTTGCGTTCCTCAGTGCGCATCCTACTAATACAAGTAAAAAATTGATTTTTCAAATCATTTTAGGACGTTTTATTTTTTTATTATTATTTTTGGTGAACTTTTTGCAACATAAATCTATTATTGCCAAACATTTTTATTGTTGTTTAAGCTGTGCCAGACGCTAATTTTGATTTTAAAAGCTCAAGTGTTGCCCAAATTATCAGCTCATTACAAGTATTGCCACATGGTATTGCGCAATGAATGACGATGACGTAATTACAATGATCGGTGAATTCACACCTGAGCTGGTAATTTGGGCAACACTTGAGCTTTCAAAATCAAAATTAGCGTCTGGCACAGCTTAAACAACAATAAAAATGTCTGGCAATAATAGATTTATGTTGCAAAAAGTTCGCTAAAAATAACAATAAAAAAATAAAACGTCCTAAAATGATTTGAAAAATCAATTTTTTACTTGTATTAGTAGGATGCGCACTGAGGAACGCAACCACTACCGCCAGCCAGATTGCCCTTATGATGTCCGGGAGAGTGAGAGAGATAGCATATCCTAAAACTGGCCCACCTGAAATGCTTGTTTTTCCGACGTTGCTAGCTCTCGTACTATTATGCATCAGTAAATATGCTGTTTCATAGTAAGTGAAAATTTAATAAGACCTATTATTGCCAACAATATTTAGTAAATTTATTACCTCATTACGTATTTAGTTATATCATTGCCACTCTAATATTACGAACATTTATAACAACGTTAGCAAGTCAATTCTTTTCTCGTTCATTTTTCAATTCATTTGATCTCTCTGAGGGTTATGTGGTAACAATACTTACCTTTATATTCTACTTATGCATTTCTAAAATAGTGTTCAAATTGAGGCTCATAAAATTTACTCACATGGATGGTTTAAAATACAAGCAACCCAAGTCCGCAGCCGGTCCACTGGCGCAATGGTTAGTGTACTAGCCTTTGGAGATGCTGGGCTCGGGTTCAAATCCCGGTAAAGGCATGGATGTTTGTGTTTGTCAATAAATGTTGTTATTTGTCTATGTGTTTGTGGCGTCCTTCTTTGTGTGTCTCTAGTGACTGTCTCTTCTGGGCGGAAGGGGTAATGGGCTATTTAGCCTACGCCCTTCCCTTCTAGAGCGCGCAATCACTGTCATTTGCCATTTGCCAACCCAAGTCCGCTTTGTTTATTACTCTTTAGTTAGATCAATATCATGCACTAACTATGTAGAATTTTAGTGTAACAAATAAAAAAAAAATACTTAGTCAGATAATATCCGCTAGGCAGCAACAAGTTCTAGTGTTAATAAATAATTTTGTTATCAAGCTACAAAAAAGCTTTTTATTGACTTGCGGAAGAATGGTCCATTTTACGGATAGCAAGAACTATGAATTAGAAATATTAAATGCAAAACATTTTAAATAACGTTGTTGACTATGATGAAACATCAGTAATTCCTCCTTTTTGATGTGGTTGAAGTGGCTTAGGGGCACTAAAGTTGCTCCGCAAATTTTGTTAGTGGAGCTTTATTTTCTTAATATGGTTAGTCTTAATTTGCAAATAATATTTTAAATGGTTTATCTTCTAGTGTTTGCTCTAAATATTACTCAAATTTAAAATATTGACTTACTGAAGATTTTGAATTAAAAATAAATGCACGTTTTTCTTTGGTTATTTCACGGTATGTAAAATATGAATATTTCGTATCGAAATACTTATTTTAAAACATTTATAGTTGAATTACATTTTATTTACACTACCTACAATTTCACAAATACATATGATTTCATACTTTAAACAAAACAACAACAATACAATATAATGTACAAGTTTCGTCAGAATGCATTCTCCTTGGCGAGTTCCATTTAATGTGTTGGTTTATTATTTATGACGACAATGGTTCAACAAAAAGTTTGAACCATAAATAATTCAAATGACTGAAAAGTTTTTTACACTAAATATTTAGGAATCACTTGATGATGGGGAAATGAAGCTCGAACTTTAAAAATTTTTAAACATGCTTAATTAGGATAAACAAACATTATGTGTATTCACTTGAAGGATGTTTCGAGATTTCAGACCTGAAAAGAAACAAAAAAATGTAGGATAATTGTTTTAGCCTTATATAGTAAACAAAAGTCGCAAATTGTTTAATTCAGGGTTGTTTATGCAATATTTTTTAAACAATTTTTATGAATAAATATTCGTATTTTATTGCTTTGTATGACGAAATAATGTACTGCAACATTGTAATTACGATCAGTGACCGAAAAATACTATTTTAACCATGCTATTTTCATCCCATTTTAATAGTTTTCACTTTAATAGCTAGCACAAAAACCTCCACACTATGACTGGGTCAGAAAACTAAACCTACTCTATAAGCGGACGTTTTGATTTTTCGGCTATTGTAACTTAATTTCTATGCAAATAAATGCATTTTTTCTTCATTCTTGCGGCAAGCAGTGGACGTGAAGGAATCTTATTACCACGTGACATTTGCGAGCCAATCACAACAGGGCAAAAAGTTTGAGTTTCCCTACTCCAGAATGCAACCGTAACTTTGTTGGATTCACTTAAAATACTTTAAATCTGTAAAAATACGGTTTACTTGTCATTCCGCTAGTTTTGATCCTATCACTAAACTGGTGGTGGCACATAAATGTTCTTTATTTTCTAAATGGTGGATACATAGCAGAAACATCGCTTTTCAATTTCCGTTGCAATATGTGCTCTTTCATTGGAGTTGACTCAGTTGGTACTCTGTTATAATAAGTACTATTTCAATTGATCAATTTCTCTTTAGTTGATATTTTGAATTTGGAATAAATGTTTATAGTAGACTGCTCGGAAAACAAGAGTTCTTTGATAATGAAAGACATTTGCTTTTTACAAGTTCAAATTCATTTTGCAAACTTTTCAATTGGAAGGAAGGAGGACGGTTTCTTATAAAATAATTACTCTGTCGAGTTTTAATAAATTGAATTTCGTAATTCAAAATTTATTAATGGAGACTAAATAATAATGTATTTCTAAACTAGTGTTTACATTGAAGCTCATGGAATATACTGAAGTTGGAGTTTAAACTTTATTTTGCTTGCACAAACTATCAAACACAGTTTCAACAACCCTTAATTATTTTTAGCATCACTACAAGAAAAAACTAAAACTGGAAATAAAATCGTGTTAATATTGTACAAAACATAATGTAAATCCTTTTATCACAGCACACAACATCGATCTATATCGATCAGTTTCAAAAATGAAAAAATACATTACAGAAACATTATAATCTTCAAATAAGTAGCCTTTTTATGCTTATGTGTTACATCAGCAGAAAATAGATCAAATCCATTGACACCTGAAAAAATGGGACGGCCACTTACGATAGGGTTTGTTTTCGAAACGCGAAGTAATTATCGAGCTTCAATTAGTGTAATGCACTGTAAATGATTATTTCCTCAAAAATGTGACTGCAGGTAATTATGATGAGAAAAGATTTATTATAATTTTTTACGGCCTAATGATGGGTTAAACAATAGAAATGGAATGCGTTATGGGGTGGTAATAGAATATTTCTGTTTTGCTGCATCGATAAAATAAATGGAAAGCATTAGCATTTTCTAATCATGTATGGGTGAATTCATGAAAGAGAAGCAATAAAATGTGTGCTGTATAATAAGATAAAATGTAAAACCTTTCGTATTTTATTATTATTTTCTTTTTTGTAATGTAATAATACCTATTACTACTTTTTATGTGATACAGTAACTAAATTACTGTATCGCATAAAAAAACTCACAAATTTGGATTAAAGTACTTGTTTTAATAATAAATTTTGAAATAAGTTATCTTTGACGAAATTATACCTTGAATAAAACTTTCACAAATGGTAGTCATAATTGCAATTAATTTCATTGTGCTTGGATTTTTGTTAGAAAAGTAATGAATATGTTTTGAAACTTAAATATGCAACATTTAACCTACCATTTCCTAAACATTATATCATTAAAATCGTTATCAATCAGAACTATTAAAAGGGTATTATACTAAATGTAGTATTAAATAATATTTGTGCTGTAAACTCACTGTAAAAAATGTTACTACAAAGCCATGATACAATATATTTTCGATAACACTAAATGTATTTGAAGTTGTCAATAGTTTAATATTTAACAGTTAAGTAATGCGTGGTCCATTTTGGATTAATCATCAATAACGCTTATTCAGAACACTGACCGATTGCAAAATTACATTATTATTTTTTTTTAAATATATTATGTGGTTTACAATTTTTTTTTCTTATTTGAGTGTCCTTAGAATTTCTTAAACGAGTACGTACCATTATCCGACATAATTCTTAAATCCCTGTCGCATTCGGCGTCGGATAATTCTTGTCCATCACTAGCAAATGTTTGAGCATGGACATGTATTGGACTGTAACTGCCTTCATGAGCTAATACTTCGTTTGCCCGCCATCTTAAAAATAAATAAAAGAACATAAATGTAACTACATTTTATTGAAAAACTCAACATATAAAACAATACCCCCTTTTAATAATGATTTTTAAATGTTTAAATATATGTTAATTTTAATGATTTTTTTGTACGTAAAATAACTAATTTTAAAGTTCTTTAAACAACGTTCAAACATCTGATCTGACTTTTGAATTTAATTTGTTTGGTTATAATGATAACAATTTTAAATTAAATGCTACTGCTTTTTTACATAAAGAAAATAATAAAACCGTAAATGTGTATGACTAATAGAAAAATATCTTGAATATGTAATAACAATGCACGAGAAAAAATATATTGAAATAACATTGCTATTTTTTTATTTATATAATTATTTGACAATTTTTACAATGTAATTATAAGTTTATGCTAATTTAAGAAGTATAAAATCGATTTTTATTGGAACCAATTCAAAAAACGTGTAACTCAAATAAATTTTGCTGATTGATAATGAATGATTTTCGATTTTGAAGGTGGATGTGCTTGTGTATTCCTCAGAAGGAGAATTGCTGTCAATTGCATACAACATTCTACATAGCAACAAAGCATGATTGAATAATTCAGATGTATGAAACTTAAAAATTCATTTTCGTAATATTTTGTAACCAAAACGATGTTAATTCAATGATTTTTTACTTACCGATGGTTATGATTCCACATGTTTCCCAAAGCCAATTTTTCGTTTAATATAAAATCATCAATATCACAAGGTGTTATCCCTTCCTCCGTTATGCTTTGCAAATGATGCGCTTTACTTGTACCTGTTAACACAATAAATAATTGGCTTAATACATACTTTAATATTAGAAAAATAACATATCAGAATTGAAGAGCTAAGTGAGCGAACATGCCAAGTGACTTTTTGATAGCATTGAAAATATTTTGTCAATGAACATATTACTTACTTCTTTAACGATAACAAGTTTCCCCTTCTTTTAGAGATTTGATAGTTTTACGGTTTCCATCTACCAATTTTGGCACATCTAAGTGCAAACTAAAACCTTTAAAGCTCATTTTCTAATTTTCAGCTTTTTGTCACTTAGCATGCTCTTCCACTAAGCTTTTCAATCGTTTTATGCAGTATGTAAAGGATTATCTGTCACTGTTTTTTCGTTACTGAAAAGACTGTAGATCGCACAATACATCTAAAAGTTACGTAACTGACAAAATTAACTTTTTTCTATACAACTAATACTTCACCGATTTCATTTAAAATCACTAGAATAACTATAATTTTCATTTCAACTTTTTATCTACATTTTAAGTAAATGTACTACTAAATGTACCATTGAATAGCTGGTTGAATATAAATTTTTCATTGTGTAAATGGAAGCGATGAATTTTAAACGAATGTTTGAACATTCGTGATTTTTTCGACATTCTTTCTTTTTGCTACACACGAATGAAAGATTAACATGAAATGAAAAGATCGTTTTATTTGTGAACCAACTTTCTTTGCCTTGAGTAGGCGAACTTCCATAAACGTTACTTGAAAAATTAAAAAAAAAAAAAAGAATTGCAACCGATAAAAAAATCATTATAAAGGTTGACAATTGAAGGCAATAAGTAGTTCCAGCTTTTTCCTACAATACTGCGGGCATTTTTTCCAAGTAATAATTTAGATCCAATTATAATGTTTCATAAAATCAAAGACTTATTATTTTATTAAAGAGTTAAATGTATTGCGGTCTTCATTAAACTACATCTAATTGCACAAACTTGTTTATATTTGATATTTTTTATGAGTTGCTATGGGCAATACAATTATAAAAAGGTTAATAACGTGATTTTGATGTTGTACCACTATTTGCATGAAAACTCGATTGCTATTCGGCACCTTCGAATTCTCAAGCACTAACAACATTTATCCAGAATAAGAAAAACAAATTTAATATAAGTTGCCATTTTACCCAGCTTATTTCTTTCGTAACTTCAATAATATACTTAACCTGTAACAGTGAAACAAAGACCCGAAACCAACGTTTAATTAAATTTGTCTTTTCTATTGGGATAAAGCTACAGGCTTGTTTCCGAAAGATTTAATTATGGATTCACGTACGGTGTGTGTTTCCTTAGCTCTTAGATAACGGTGCTTCTTTTAAACGAAAAGTTTTCTTATAGAAAAGAGCACATATTGAAATGAATATATTTTAATTAAGTTTGAGAGTCCTTTGTTTTGAAGTTATTGAAAAATACATATTTATAAGGGCTGATTTTGGGACGTGGCTAATGCAACAGCCAACACTTTATTTAATTAATTTATGCTGAGAAGTTAAAATTATTTTTACCCGGTTAAACAAGGCGATAGATTTACCTAAATTTGTGTTTTCAATATTTACTTGTTAAAGTTTTTTTTTAAATGCAAGGATGATATTAAGGGTAACCTAAAGGTATCCTTAGGGTATCCTTAATATAAAGTTATTAAATTTATATCAATCAAAATTGGATTGTATGCATAATATAATTTTTAAACGACTAAAAAAATAGTCAACAAAGTAATACTTAATGCGAAATTAAGTTTGCCTTGTCTACATAAACCATTTATTATTGACGTTTAATACTTGCATGTGACTAAAATAAACTAATTTATTTTTTTGTTCAGTATTTTTTTAGGTTATCATTCATATAGTCAGATTGTACTTATCAAATCGTAGATTGTTATTTATAGTATGGAATTTAAATCCTTTCCAACAATGATGTTAGGATAAAACTGTTTTGAACGTTTGAAGCTAAATTTTACAAACTTTTAGCACTATTTTACCTTTTGTATAATTAATGATTTTGTCAATTTAAGGAAAAAATATTTGCAAATGTTATTTAAAATAATTTGTAGAAAAAAAATAATTGATAGATTATAACTGTCTCAAGCATTTTGCAAGACTGAAAAATGTGAGTGTTTTTGCGTTCTCTAGTCACGAGTAAAAATATCTTTATTTTTTTCCCAGTAAAAATACAAATTTATTTTGAAGCGGAGAAAACCTGTGAATTACTTTTGTGACTGATTAGCTTATCATATATATATAAACATAATATAACTTGATATAAAGTATTTATGGAGCGATACTTCCTATTTGCCCCAAATCAAACCTTCCTAGTTCAGTGTTAAAAACGACGGTCATGCAACGTTCAAACATATTGAAATCTAACTAACAAATCACAAAAATTAAATCATAAATTCAATCTGTAGCATTACTAATCAAACATATTAAACATTTTCATTAATATTTGCTCTCTTCACGTATCGACTCTCCTCAGTCATTCAATTTCCAAACATTACTAAAAGCCAGCGAATAGAATATCATTGTGAAGGGCAGCTTATGCTCTAAATGCCCATTACAGAACAACAATGCGTAAAGCTTCCCCTGGGCCCAGTGCCGTAGTTACGGAATGTCCAAAACACGCTGCAAACGCGTCTAGTCACATATTCTGTAATTAATTGTACACGAGCATCGTCGAATCAAAACACTGTCCGGGGCAGCGTTAGCCATATTGGACAATTTTAGAAGCATTCTTACAGTATGGCTTTCATGGGGATCTGACATGGTAACTTACACTCGATGTAATCAGTCATAAATTGTATGCCCATTCGTAAACGGTTGAGCAGTTTAGGTGGGAGTTTCGGAATGGTTTAAAGAGTTATGCAAATAAGAGCTACGCTCATATTGTTTAACTAGAAGTCCAGTTAGCTTTATGCTTTTAAAGGCCAGCTATATTAATCTTTATTGTATTTATTTTATTTAATCTTATTAATAATAACTGAAATCCAGAAATCATGACAAAAGTTTTAAAATAAATATCAAACCTATGATTTTCTTCGAATTATTTTTAATCAAAATGACAAACATAATCTAAAGTAAAATATAGTTAGATCTAGATATCCGATAACTTATTCCATAACAAACGGGCATACAATCTATGGCTGATAACATCGATTGTATGTTACCATGCCAGCCCCCATTTAAGCCATACTGTAAGCATGCGCTTCTCCATTAACGTATGCCCTTCCAATAACGTATACCAGGAGTTTTATCAATCATAATTTAACTTTCTTGATATTTTTCAAGATTGAAACGACTGATTCATCACTTTGCAGACAACAACAAATTATGGTCCTATCCTATTGTGTTTATAAAAAAAATCTTATCCGAATAATATGCTTGTTTTAACAGTCGCTAATTGGGCTAAGCGTCAGGCAAAGTATAAAATAAAAAGCTTACCGTAATCACTAATTTCAATCGTTCCATCTTGGGCTGGCATGTGATAACTGTGCCTCCTCTAAAAAAACAATACCGTATAAAATAAGCATAAATGAAAATTCCATGATTATATTATTTTTTTTATTTCCTCTTCCTAAAGGAAATTTGATTTAAAAAATGGATTTTAGAATAGTTTTGGATACGAGGAATGTGTTTGTTACCGTTAAAAACCCAACCAGTTTTAGCTTCCACACTACGTTTATAACGTAAAAAGTGGAAGGTTTTATAATCGTTCTGTCTGTCCGTCCGTCTGTCTGTCCGTCCGTCACCCACTTTCACAGAACGAACCGCAAGTCTCACAAACAAGTGGGATACGTCATTTTGAAGCAAAAAATCAGTTCAGACTACATTCCAAATTTCATTAAAAAATTTAAATTAGAAATTTATTTAAAATTTAAATAACTAAAAATTTAATCTACATTGAAATAACATGCGAATTCCATTTTATTCAATATTTTCACTGTTGCCATGACATCAAACGTACGAGAAACTTTATTTAAAATAAAATTCTTGAAAAAAATATTTATTTTTGTGTCATAATTCAATTTGGATTGTTGTAATAGCACAATAAAGTTATTTTGATGGTTCGTTATATTTTTGGGAAGAAAGATGCATAAAAAATTCGAAATTTGCATAAAAAATATGCAAATTTTCGCTTTTATTTTTAAAGCAACAATTTTACTAATTTATTTTTCGAAATGTAAGCTTGTGACTGCAAAAAGATATAAATTAAAAAAATTCATCACTATTCTTCTAAGTTCAAAAGAATTAGCAAATGATAAAGATTAATTATCAAATTTGCAAAAGAAGATTAAAGAAAATTATTAGTTTTTGCTTATAAAAGTTAGAATTAGAACTAGCCAAAGGCCCTTGTTGGCGAACTTCTTTTTGTGGTATTAGTGTGTTTCCTGTTGAGCGTAAAATGTTGTGTGGAAGCAGTGTAAGTGACAGATTCTGTAACAAACCAACTTGTTTTTTAGTACAAAACAGTTTTAAATAAGCAATTTACTTAAAACTAGTTTGTAACAGCTGAAACTTTAAAACCTTCCCTATCTTAAACTAATATTAACTCAAAATATTGGTTAAAACTCGTTTATATTAGAAAGTAAGTTGCCAATTTTTTCGATATCATTGTTGTACATTTACTACAACGTACCTACACATGTTCCATTTGAACGACCTTTAACACTAATTACATTCAAATATTTAAACACCAATTTAATCATGTTAAAACTAGTTTCAGCTAGGGAATGCTGATTTTAACTGATTTCAGGTTTTAACGGTAACATACTCAAACTAAAAAGTATTGTTAGTATTTATTGTTTTAAGAAGGAAGAAAATTTAAAATAAAATCTCAAGTTAAACCCATTGAAGTCTTACGTTAAAAATCAGCTTCAACTAAAAAACGATTCCCGAACAGTTTTCAGTAGAAGTTTAACATTTAAAATTATATAGTAGCAGTTACATTTTTTACTACCGTTCTGCTCATAAAACTAAACTAAACTCCCAGGCGCAACAGCCCATTAGTTGGCCAAGGCGCCTGCTGTGCCCATTTCAGCTTTCGTGACCTAGGGCTCTGGGGTACTAGGTGTATGTCCCGGTAAGGTGGTCAGCCTCATGCGGAACCCCCAGTGTTTAGTTTCCAATCATGATTGGTAACCATTTTATCGACCTACTTATGGGATGAAAAGATGGGTCTACCTCGCCTATTCCGGGATTCGATCCCCAGACGTGGCTATTTATAAACCAGGTAAATAAATAACTTAAAAAGCAACAATTTGCAGTCAATTAAAAGAAAACCCTCTCTTACTGTAATGACGCGACTTTCTCATAAAAATAAAGTTTTTCGTTAAAACTGACTTTCATAATTGAACTTTAGTGAGTTGAAGAATGTATAAAAATTCGTGGTTGCCTTGGCAACATATTGGTCAAAACTTGCTGAGAATTAGACTGTTTAACATCGTTTGTGCTAGATCTTACAGAATTCTACCATTTCGACTTGTACGTTTGTGTTGCCCTAAATTAAAAAAAAAAAATGAATCGTCCTAAGAGCAATTCTGCAAACACAAAATCATACACTCACCATATCCTCTCTCATCTGCTGAGGTATATCATACAGATGATCACTCTGCCTGCTACTATGGTGATGTAGGCTCCTGCAACCATCCCTCTCCATGCCAACTTCGTCTCTGTGTAGTCCAGGAACTCTGCTTGTAGCATAAGGGGCCGGGAAGTAGATGGACTCCCTGTTCTGGTCGTAGGTTTTCTCTAGGTCAGTCATGGCGAGAGCATCGCCTTTGCCTTCGTCGTTGCCTCTCACACCTATATAATAAAAAGAAGATAGCATGGGCATTTTTTTTAAACTTACTTTCCTTTTTTTTTAATTCGAAACATTTTTTGAAAAAAAATAAAAATTAGCTCTTGGCATGCGGTTGATCTCCGTCTGTATGCAAGTCCGTACTTTGTCTGCCTGTCTGTACGTCCAAACGGACATAAATCTACTATCTGTTTACGAATCCCTTATTGAATAAGCATTGAAATTCAATTTTAAGTCATTTAAATAGCTGTTGCTAAATCAACAATGGCCTGAAAAACTTTATTTATTTAAAAATATGTTAAGTAAAATTTTGTTTTATGAATCTATTTGGAATGACTCAGTTTGAATATATTGTTCCAATAAAAAGATTATTTTATAAAGGAAGAGTTTATGACGTTCGTTATGACAAAAAAAATTAAAAATACAAATTAAAAATTTTAGATTTCACTAATATCCATTGAAACCGTTACTTGCAAAAAATAAAAAAATACACATACTTTAAGGTTTATGACCAAAAAGGGAGACTTTAAGAGAAGTGAAATGAATAACATAATCATTGACGAATAATTTCAATTTATCATACTGAAACGTAGCACGCCAATGTCACAAAGCACGTTGGTAACCACTATACTCTTCAAATATGACCCTCATTTAATGTATCAATTAAATAAATTATAATTTAGTGGAATTTTAAACGATATTACTTAGTTATATTTTGTAAGGAATATGTTCGGATATCTTGTTCAACATTGATTTGTCTCTTGTTACAGTTAATAAAATATTAAATAACCCATATTCGAATTTTTATTTTACATATCCCAATACTTTTGAGTGATAAGAAAATCAGTTTTAAAATTCATATTATTTGGTTTTCCTAATTCACTGACTAATATCAATTCTAATTTTATCAAATCTTACAAAATTCAAAACATCATTACAATATTTAACCCAAAGCATTCCACCTTGTTTTCCGTTTGATGATAAAATCTCTAATATCCTTTTGTGAAGAACAAAGTATCCACGAAATGTTTTATAATTACATTACAGACCAAGATTTTCCATTACAGTCCTTATTTTTGCAGACATTAGATGATAAGACCGAAATTGATCCCAATTCCTTAGACGATTTCCCTTTCACCACTCTCATACCCTAAGCTTCCTGAAATCTGAACCGAGTTCCCGATATATATACTTACACAAGTGTGGGGCACGAGTATATATGCTTAGTCAGCGATGCGGGCGAAATGATCCCTTTATTTTTATATACTTTTTCCTACTTCGAACGTTGGGTCTCGATTTCTTTGCCATCCTTCACCGAAATCAAATAAACGGCAAAGTCAATAAACATTTTGGATCTTGCAGTAAGATTTATTTTTCCTTTTTCTTATATAGGCCGGTGTAAATATTTCTTTGTTTGACAAAGAGGTAAGTGATATTATCGTTAAGAATTACAATGAAAAAATATCTACATAAAAACAAATGGATTATCAATAAACAGAGTTGGATTGATAGTACACTCTCAGAAATAACACGTTCATTTTTGACGATTCATGAATCCTCAAGCATCATTTCGTTAATTTTGAAGATTGTTTCGTCAAACTATCACGTGACTTTTGAGTAAACACGAATCCTCACTTTTACAATCGTGATTTGACGCATCTGTATCTTGATTTTGAGGAAACTGAATCTCATTGTTGTACTCACATGCTCAAAAATGACGAAATATTTCTTTAGATTAGACGACATTCAAATCCTCTTAAAAATGACGATTCAAATTTCCTCACTTTGAGGAAACGAAAACTCGGAGCATTTGCCTGTAACGGAATCATCAAAATTAAGGAAAATTTCGTCGGTTTTGAGCATTCATTTTTTAGAGTGTAGTACGTATTAAAAGTGTTAGTTACAACTTGTCATGACTTGACATCTTGACCCCTTTAGTTTGATTGACAGGACAACATGAGTCACCATTTCTAGGAATCGTAATTAGGAGGTTAGAGGTTATTGGGTCGCTACTGTCTACTGGTTATTCTCTTAATCTATACGGGAAAGACGAGTGCTCAAGATCGTCCCTCAACGAATGATTTCCGTCCTTTGCAAGCCGAGGGAAAGAGCAGTAATGATAACTCTCAAAAGTCCTCCCGATCGTTCTTGTTGTCATCCGTGTCAATAAATTGTCCAGAGAGAAAGGGTGTAGAGTCCCATCCCCTAAGTCTTCCGTGGAGGGACGGTCTTAAGAGCTCCCCTTTTCAGCATAGATTAGGAGAATAACCAGTATAGATTCTCTGACCCCTGACTTTAATATTTACGATTCCCAGACAAGGTTACTCACGATGTCCTGTCAATCAAACTAAAGGGGTCAAGATGTCTAGTCTTGGCACAGCTTACTTTATAACACTCAAAATAAACATTACTAATACGGATTGTTTTATTTCATTCGCACATAAATAGTAATTTTATATTGTTTAATGTATAAAACAGCCAAATATATAAACAGTGCATCTATTTTAAGTTTTTTTCTTTAATTTTTATCAGCTCCCAAATCCTTAACACAAATAATTAAGTTATTTATGTGTATTTATAGGATGTATTCAATGTAATTTATAGACGTTGAAACAAAAGTGATATGCACTAAAGACTCAATCAAACACCTTTATTTGCTTAACAAAACACACTACTAGAATTAAAAGGTTACCATTTCGTACCACATAAATAAACATACGAGACTTAATTAACCCTTTCAGTCCCAAAAATTTACTACACTACAGAAACATCTGATATTCACAAGATAAGCTTATTTTAGGTCAAATATACGAATTGCATAAGAAAAAAAAAATCCATTTAAAATTTTTATATGGTTTTTGAAACAATGTCAAAATTCTCTAACTGTGGAAAACAACAAATTAAAAATATATATATATTACCTAAAAACACTTCGAGTTATATATTTTAAGGTATCTGACCATATTATTAAAAAAAATTTAGTAATTACTTTAACCGAAATAGTTTAAATTGTGTTTTAAATATGTGGAACTGAAGTGAACTTTTAAAAAATCAGGAGAAACGCTTGTTGACTATTTTCTAAATAAAAAAAATAGTAGTTCTGACTTCTATTGAGATTAAAGTAAAATTTTGTCAGGTAGAACAAAGTGTGAAGAATCGAATGATGTGTGTTTGGATGTCATAGCGGGACATAAACATTTTGAAAAAAATATTGAAAGTGATGATGCCAAATGGCATCACTGGGACTGAAAGGGTTAATGTTTCTAAGAACCATTTTAAATTAACATTGAAAAGTTTTTTTTTCTTTCGAATTTCTATTGAATGGGGTTCGGTGTCTCAAACTAATTTCACTCAATATCTACATATGATCAGTTACACTAATGTCAAAGCAGAAACATTATGGCGTCGGGGCCTAAAAGCTATCATCCCCCACACAAAAACTCATTTTGATCAATACAATAAAAACCGGAGAAGTTTTCTTTTTGTGTTTTTTTTTTGTTTATCTTTTTTAGCACTTTGGAGAAAAGAGGAAGCCGAGGTGGTGTTATAGTAAATTGAATAATGATTTTATCTACTTTGCGGAAAATATATTTGCTCTTTATTTACAACCCCCTCGCTCGAGAAATTGAAGATTGTAGTCGTATAAATATAATTATAATCCAAATGTGTTTTGTTTGATAAAATGTTTATGGATATTTTCACATTTTCTTATGGAGCAAAACTATGCAAATATATTTCAGTTAAAAGATTTTTAGGGAGTTACTAAAATATTTTACTTGTTTTATATTGATTTTACGGAAAACCAAATCATGTTGTATTTTGCAACGAAAGTGGATTTTTATTTATTGAGTTTCCATGGAAAAACTGCCACTTTACCAACTTCCGCACGTTTTTATAGAATTTGAAGTAGTTTAGTAGGTAAAAACTTTATATTAGATTTTGATTTAGATACATCATTTTTGGCAACATAATGTAACTTTGTTTTACTATTTCTCTTATAGACTTAGATTACTAATAATACACTTGTTTTTATCAAGAAATTTTAATACAATGCATATAAATGTATATTTGTACTCCCAACCGCATCCTTTCGGTGACAAACAGTCGCCCAGGTAAAGTGCTCCCACATAAACTGTTTAGTCATCACATTTTAAAGTTGACCTTTTTAAACTTTCTAATAAAAATCTTAGCTTCTGATTCGTCAGTCGAAGAACATATGCAATAACAATCTGTAGCTGTAAATCACTTTTTAATTAGACTCCGAGATGAAAGGTTGTGTGTTTTTGTTTTTAGCTTCCGAGCTTTGGCTCCGTCCCCGTTCCTTACAAACTCTAAAATATGCTTTCTTTACAATAAACCACCTTTGGGTGTCTAATATTTCTTTATTTCATGAATTAAATAATAAGTATGCTTTACTAAGTAGATGTTAATTTACTTCGTGTATATTTGTACAATATTGTATTTCCGGTTCCCTGTTTTCTATTTCACCGTAGATTGAAGCACTGGTATTTAATAAATTTACTTTTTAGTTATATATTCTATATTACTTTAAATTGCCTAACCTGAAATGTAAATTTATGAAGGCCTTTTATCGGGATAAAAATTCGAAATAGAGATTTTGTGTTTTCTACTCGTTCTGGAAGGTGCTGAATCTGAAAAAGTAGTTTTTGGGCATTGGGACTATCAAACTTTATATCTCTATGAAACCAATCTACATCTCAAAATAAAAAAAACTGTTGATTTACACTTCAAACATGAGTTCTAAGCACCCTTCTGAAGATAAAATAAGTTTTTCGAAAAAATAGCAAATGGTCAAAGGTTTGCTGCCATAATACCCTTATGCTTTAAAAGTAGTGCTGAAAAAAAAAGGAGCTACGGACTTATTTTTCAAAAGAACAAAATTTTTGCAAGTTCAACATAAATATAGTAATCGTTTTAATAAATTGGGTATTCGTAGAATCTATACAATAATTTTTGTGCTATTATTCTGTATCAGGTTATATAACTTATAGTGGTTAAGAAACATTTTACTTTAGATTTTTACAAATATTAATGTTCCAAATTATATCCTTGATTATTCTGTAGAGTGTAGACTCATAGAAAAATATTAAACTATAAATATTATGCCATTACATCCAACCAGTCACTAATATTGCATGCATAACCCTAGGATATGCAAATTACTGACTTATCAGAGAATCACGTGGATACAAGATATATAAAAAAAAATAACGAAGATATAAAAATTATTGGTATTATTATCATTATTATTCTTATATTGCCAATTATTTGCTATACACTCTTAAAACAAAAGAGTGAAATCCACTCCAGTAGGAGAAGTGCATTTTCGACACCCTAAAGGCATGCATATTTTCTCAGACTGAGTTAAAATCACTCGTTTGGAGTGATCCTGTCGGAGGTTTAACACACAAAGGATCCACTCCAAAAGGAGAAGTGCATTTTCCAGTCTGGAGGAGTGAAATCCACTCAGACTGAGGTAAATTGGGAGTGTTTGTTTTAAGAGTGTACGTATATTTTAAGTCTTTAACGTAACTGTTATTTTACCTTATGATTTAAAAATAAACTATTTGTTCTTAAATGGTTCATCAGAGTCAAACCGAAAACTTCTTTATGATACCTAGAAGATCTGTATGAAAACAAATATAATCGCTTTTGCGAAAGTAATATATTTCTCGAATATTTGTTTTTACTCTGTCTCATACTTAACTGATTATTCCTTAGATTTTCATAAAAATTGTTGTGTTTGATATGAGAATACAAGGCAGGATGAAGAAAGAGGTTGTTTTTAATATTGGTATCGAGAAGGAAATTGTTTTAGTAATATATTCATTTTGCATTCAATTTCTTTTTCAAGTTTCTAGGGAGAAAATTAAATTTAAGGGATGATACAGTTTATGATTTCAAAGTACTTAGGTACTTAAGATCACGACTTAGATATGGGATTTCTAATGCAATTTATAAAAGGTATTTACAGAATTTAAAAAAAAAAATTACAATAAATATTTTTTTTATTATTCATTTTTGAAGCAATAAATACTTTTTATGTATAAAAAAAGTATTTCATTGAGCTGTATTACTTTAATAAGAATTTATTATACAATCCTTTATGTTGTAATATATATTAATCTAAAGATGTTGCAATATTAAGTTATTTTCCTGTAATATATGTAAATGTTATAGAAATAGCTCAGTTTTTATTTTATGATATTTTACTTGGTTTTTATAAAAGGCTAATTTTAAGTTAGCATCAATAACTATGAAAACGTAAAGAGTATATTGGTTCTCTTGGCCAGTAGTTATTAAAAATTAAGGATTAAAAGTTCGTTAGTTGAATATTGGACGGCTGTTTACGAAACATGCCAGGTGTTACCAACTTCGATAGGAATTTGGGGGGAAACTTCAAAAGGAAGTCAGGGATTGTAAAAGGCGACTTTTCTAAGCCAGTTCTATATCGGATCAAATTGACCTTTGTAGAAAATAGCAGCTACTCAACTCAAATTCTAAAGTTAGAGGAAACCCTTGACGTTAAAAATTCTATAAAAACCAACGGGCTGTAAGACGCTTTTGTGTAAAAAGTTGGGAAAATTGTAAACATGTGTAGTATTATGGTTGTGTAGTACATGTAGGAGTATTATGGTTCCAGGAATCGGAAGGGTAGTTTGACCCCAGAAAGGATGCCGCTGAACCAATGGCGAAGATTTGCGTCACTGGTCGAAGTCCCCCCTCGGGCAAATTAAAAGTAAGGGGAAGGAAATGGGGAGTAATATTTGGTCCAGGATTCGATATTAAAACCGGAAGGGGTTTGAATTTAAAACCGGAAGGGTGGACCTTAAAAATATCTGACAGGGGTCGGTGCAAAAACGAGGAGCAAGAGGCAGAACCTATTTTAGATTGACAAGAGCATAAGCTCTCCCTTTTGGCTCGCTCCCCAGAGAGCGACTCGAGACTTAAATTAAAAGAGCACAAGCTCTTATTATCATTATTATTATTGTCCCCAGTAAGATGTTTCCGGAAAATAGTAAGTCCATTTCTTTATCCCTTCCAACGTACGGACTCCGATCATATTATTATTTAATATTAATATTGAATTAATGTAACTTATTGTATTATGAATAATGATATTGTAAGGAGTTGAAGTTCGTAATAAATATTGTAGCCAACTTCCTGTCCTCATCATTTAAGGATTATTGCGGTGAGGTAATTAGATATTTCTAGGATTTCATAATAGAGTCTAATTATTTATTAGCAATTGACAGTTAATTTCGGAATTATTATCATAACGATTGTACTAAATTGTAACTCCTATACGATCAACCTTAAGGAACGATATTCTCTAGCAACTATAACATTTTAATTATTCATTAACTTCAATTTAACTCATGCACCATTACGAGTTTAATAATAAATTGTGGCCCAAGATTGGTGCCCATATTGGAACTACCAGTTCAAGAATATTGAACCAAACAGTTCAAGAGTTCCTATTGAACACTATATGGGAGGAAATTAAAACTACGTTTGACTAAAAAGCTAAAAAAATATATGTTCTTCGCACTTAATGGAACATATATATTAAATGTTGTCAGTACTTAAAATTTTCAATCAAATAGTATTTACTACTGGTTATATATTAGATTTCTTAAAAAAGGCGAAGGGCCTGCATGGAACACTATGTGAAAATTTATGTAAAAATAAATTAGATAGAATTATCTTAGTATTTGTATCGAATAATCTAATGTACATACGTAAAAAATCTTAATTTAATGAAATTGCTGATTTGCAATAAAATAATATATAAATATATATACTCTGTATAATTGAAATATTTTGCACAAAAATAAAGTTTCATATTTTTCTGTTTAATATCTAAAGTCCTGAGATTTGGCTTGTTTTTAGTTAAGATGAACTTTTGCAAAATATTTGGCAACAAATTAGTGTCGATTTGAAGCTTTAAGACGCTGGCTTCAAGATGTTTGCTACTACGTCACAATTATACAACTTTATTACGTATTTTTTTTACAGGATGTCGCTTTCCAGTATCAGTTCATGTATTTTTTGATAATATATGGTTAATTCACAAAAAAAAAATGCAACCAATTACTTTTCGAGGCCCAGTGTCTTAGTGGAAGTGCTTCGCATTGCCACGCCACATGTCTGGGGATCGAATCCCGGATTGGGCGAGGCTGACCCGTCCTTTCATCCCTTGAGTGGGTCGATAAAAGGGGTACCAAGCATGCTTGGGAACTAAACACCGGGGGTTCTGCGTAAGACTGACCACCTTATCGGGGCATATGCTTAGCACCCCAGAGCCCTAGGTCACGAAAGATGAAATGGGCACGGCAGGCCTTGGCCCACTAATAGGCTGTTGCGTCGAGGAGTTGTAATTACTTTTCATATAAGTGATCAATCATGAAGGCTTACATTAAATCATCGGGATAAGTGAACCAAGTCCAACAAAAGCATCTTTGTGCTACAGAAACTTAAAAGTCAAAGCTTTTAAGAAAATTACGCCTTATTAAAAAAAAAATAGCTTCATATCGGATTTATATCTACTAGGATTTTTCTTTATTGCATTCAAATTCGACATAGTGCATGCAATGGGGTTGTTTCACGGCGAAACTGGAAACACCTCTATGGGTTTATTTTCCTCGACTAGAATTTAATGTATCTGCTCTAGAATTACTTTGCTGACCCGGCAGCACAACAGTTAGGGAACCAGCGCGCGATAGATGGCAGCATCTGTCACGTATGTGTAGATGTGAGTGAGTGTGTTTTGTTTGTCTGTCCTACTTGACGAAGGTTTTAAGCGGCTCCCTGAACTAGCACACGAGCCTGAAAATGTATGTCTACCAACCAACCAACTTTAGAATTTAATTTAGAATCAGACCCGTTCCTTTCGGACCGACCCATCCCTAATTTGGAATTACCATTTACTGTTTATGTTTTGTTATTCGGCAGTGAGTTTTCGTAGAGAATATTGAATTGTTAGTTTTTAAATGCCAAATTTTTGCTGCGTTGTTGGCTGTTCTAATAATTCATTAACGCAAAATTGTGCAGAAAGAAAAGATTCATTACACGTAGGGTAAGGTGGGGTAAGTGGGCCACCTTTTTGGCATAATTCGACTTTAGACCCTCATAACACTGGATGTAAACGGCCTAACAACTTATTTATTTTTGTGGTCCATTCTCTCATATGTTATTACTGTACCCATGACAACCTTAACACAAATTGGCAAAAAATAAATTTAAAAAATATGTTTTTCTTTTTGGTCATCCGAGTGGCCCACTTGCCCCGCACGGTGGGGTAAGTGGGCTACCCCCCTAATATATTTTTACACATAACTGGTAGAGAAATGGTTGGGCAGGTGGAATAATCTACATGATTTTTTGAGTGTTTGAAAAAAAAAAAGTAATGATGTATCTTTAACAGTTCTCCCAAAGCAACTTTTTCTGGCATGCAAGCTTACTACAAGAAAAAATACGTTAATTTTCATCTTGTCATTTTTGCATGTAGTGTAAAAAAAATGTTAGGGCTACAGATTTTTAACTGGCCTGTGTCAATGAATAGGACTATGAATAGCGAATATCACTAACCCTATGAATCAGTAAATATGACTTTTTTTAAGTATATTAAAGAGTTGGGGCAAGTGGGCCACCCATGGCCCACTTACCCCACCAATGTGGTGGCCCACTTACCCCAAACGCGGGGCAACTGGGCCACCCCAATTTTCTTTTAACCTTATCAACATCACAAGTACATGGCACTACAAAAAGATACCATGTTTTATACACTTTCAAAATATATAACATTTTGTTTTGTATCATGAACCGTTTGGAAATAAATAAAAAAATAGTATGATGGCGTGAATTACGAAAAGATGCAATTTAAAAAATTTTCACAAAAAGGATTGTAACTTGTTACATACTTGAATTTAAATGATGCCATAATGTTTCCTGCATCTATTGGGGTAAATACGTAAAAATATTGTAACAGATTTTTTTTACGTCCATAATTCGGGAAATGCCAGGGGGGGTGGCCCACTTGCCCCAATGGCCCACTTACCCCACCTTACCCTATTTCCCCATGCTGATCCTGAATTGATGAATGAGTGGCTATCTCGAATTAAACGAGTATGGAGGCCGCCATCATTGAAATTCTAGTTAAGGAAAACAAACCCACAGAGGTGTTGCCAGATTCGCCGTGAAACAACCCCCATAGCGCTACTAACTCGAAATTAACAAAAAGTGGACATGGTTTATTTGTACTTTTAACAATTCACACACACACACATATAACACATTATATTTTAGATAGGGTTTATCCTTAAAGTGTCAGTAATTGAAACTGCAAGCGATTTCACAGCATGCTTTCCACCCATGTGGAAATCGCTGGTTTAGATGATTTATATCACCTCTTAAACATTTTAACAAGAGTTTTGAATGATCATGTATGCAATAACTACACTGATTAAATAATACTTTTGAGAAATATGTACTTTTATGCAACTATACTTTAATAAAATGAAAGGATTAACCTCCGAAACCTGCCTCAGAAATTGGTTAGGGAAAGTTTTAGGTTTTATCACTTTTTATTTTGAACGCATAAGAAATCCTAGAAAGAAATGAAATAAGCTATGACCTCTTGAGACCTGGCATCCATTTGAATGGACGTTTTGTTTTACGCTCTTGTAACTAATCACATTAAACTTTAGATACTGAAATGGTTAGGTATAAAGAGATCTAGAAGAATAGAAAGTTACTATTCAGCTTTTAATACACATATAATTCGTACATTTCTAGAAAAATTGTTTTACTAGGAGCGACATGATTTCGAGGAGCGACATGATTTCGGATTACTTGCGCGCACAAAAAAGAAAAAACTTTTAAGTATAGCGATAAATTATAAAAACTCTTAAAATTTTTTTTCCTAGAAATATACAAATAATCATTGGTATATTTCTAGAAAAATTGTTTTACGAGGAGCGGCATGATTTCGGAGTACTTGCTTGCGCACACACACAGACCAAAAAAAAAACTTTTTAGCATAGCAATAAATTCGTTTTGTGTTAAGTAGATTATATAGTGGGCTTTTAATTATAAAAAAAATATAGAGCTTATTTGTACATTCATAGCACTAAGCCATCAATAATTTTACGACCTAAAACCTCAAAGTTCTGTAAATTGAGTTTCAAAAATAATAATGATTTTTTAAACAACTTGAAAGACATTTATAAATATATATTTGTTTAAAAATATGTGTCTTTAAAAATATATATACTAAAGATTATACTTTGAAGTGAAGACATTATACTAGCTTTATTTCGGAACCCTAAGACAAACAGTCACCAACAAAACATAGTAAATCAATGGTACAGTCAATATTAAAACTTTTCCAACTTACCCTCATAATGATTCGACAGCCGTGTCCCCCTTTTTTTGCAAACGAGGAAGAAAACTGCTAAAGATACAGCTATGAGAACAATCACTGCACAGCTGACCGGCACAATAATGGAGAGGTTTTTGTATTTCTTTAACTGTTCCTTTTCACCAACTATTTCAGGCTCAATGGTTCCTGATATGAAAAAGAGCAGATATTTTATATTAAAACGATACGAATCATACGAAAATATTACTTTTTTTAAATAAATTTTTTAAAAAAATTAAGAAAATAATTAAAAAAATTATTGTACAAAGTAAAAGATAATATATCTTTTTCTCTTCTATGAATTATTTTTTTAATAAAAAAGTATTTTTAAGGGGTCCTGGCACCTCCTTAGAAGCCCATGTTAAATTGTCCAACTTTGGGGGCATCTCAAGAATTAACTAGGTAATATATCTATTTCAAACTTTCACAGTTTCATCAATATACATTTTTAAGTATTTTAACTCAAGATTTTTCTGAAAAACCAAAATCTAGATGAAATATGATTTTTTTAAAAATATCTTTGTGAGTCAAGTGTCAATATTTTTAACCTAAAAGATTTTTTTAAGTATAAAATTTACAGACTATTCACTGTGTTAAAATGCTTAAAGATACTTGTGAATTACACATAAGAAAATTCAAGTATTTAAATGAATAACATTTTTAGTGATGTGCCCCCAAACATTCACATTATTCAGAAATTGTAAAACCGAGAAAAACCAATTTAAAGTTTTTATTGTTTACCCATTTCCTTACGAAGGATTTTTGCTTCCTCGTAATATTTGATAGGAATAACATTATAAAATCCTTAGTCGTTCAGCCGTTCTGGGCCGTTTTACTAAGGAAAGGGTAAAATAAAATGGCCTTTAATGTCAAAAATATTTTTCCAATCAATCTTGGTACTTTGTGATACTATTAATAAAGGTTGTTCTAGTATTTTAAGCCACTATTTTTTTTTATTTTTTATTTTTTTTTCACTGTTTTTGGGGTTCCCGACCCCTTAATAGTTAGCTAATTTTATTTTTAAGGCTACTGTTTAAAATTAAAATTTCCTTTTAAATAAAACTATCTCGTAATTCACAGATAAAAATCTTTCAGTTTTACGACATTTCGACTTAAGCCAACATTTCGAATTAGGTGAACTCTTAGCTGGTTGTTGGTATAAATGTAGATACTCCATAATAAAATAAGAATAGAATAAAAGTCAACCCAAAACAGTAATTTCTTTCTCTCAATATCACGGACCAGATTTCCTGGTGTTAGATACTTACAGTCAATGACCAAAGTGCACACACCCGCAACTCTTTTTGCCCACACAATGACTGTCGGCTAAAACAAAACATGCAACTTTTGGCTAGAAAATCGCCTATTTTAACCAAATGTGCGATGTTTATGTATCGCAGAAGTGTCAGAAAAGTCAGTCGGTGTTCACTGAGTAGCTACAGACAGACATCGGTACATTTTCATTTAGTGCGAAGTGCGAAGCCAAATATACGCGATAAAACGTGAAATACTAGCGAAAAATAGCACTTTTGGCCAAGTAAATTGCCTATTCTAACAATGCTCGGGTTCTTATATAGCGTATGAATGTTTTCATTTTACTTTTTGTTCATAATTTAATTTTATTTATCTCGAAAGCAGATCCAGATACGTAATTATAGCTCCATATGCGAAAAAACATGAAATAACATCAAAAAATAGCGTTTTGGGCCAGAGAAGAACCAGTTGCAGGTTGTTTGTAGCCAAAAAAAACGTCAAAAAAAAGGCGTTTTTTATGAAAAAAACGTTAAAAAATCAGTTTTTTGATCTCTGACGAATACCCCTATTAAACTTGGGCTAAAAATGTTATTTCTCTATTATTGGACCACCAAAGAAGCAAAAAATCGCCAAAGTAGCTTCGGGACAAACACTTGCATTTTTTTTTGTCGAACTGTGTTATCAACACAAAAACATCAATTACCTCCCATAAGTGTCAAGGTCGACGACACATATTCGACCTCAGTCGGTCCCACGCTATTGTGCGTTGTCACCATAATGCTGGTGAATGTTGAAATCCAAACAAAAAGTTCAAACAAGCCATTTTCATCAGTATAATGTATGTTTCCCTTTTACACTTTTAAAACAAAATAGTGAAATCCACTCATGTAGGAGAAGTGCATTTTCGACTTTGGAAAGGAGTGAATATTTACTCAGACTTAGTTGAAAATCACTCATTTGGAGTTATCCTGTCGCGCAGGTTTAACATACAAAGAATCTACTTTTATAGGGGAAGTGCATGTTCGACACTGGAGAAATGAGAAAATTAACTCATACTGAATTAAAATCGCTCGTTTGCTTTCAGAGTCTACTCTTAGTCCCTCTTTTACTTTTCCTATACCTACTAACCTAGTAATGCAACACCATACACCTAATATCCCTTATCCCAAACAAATACAATCTGACATTAAACATTCCTAAACATTCATTACCACCAAAAAAACATCAATTACCTCCCATAAGTGTCAAGGTAGACGACACATATTCGACCTCAGTCGGCCCCACGCTATTGTGCGCTGTCACCATAATGCTGTACCAAGTGCTGGGCAGTAGATTGGTAATTCTGGCGAATTCCTCTTCGGGTTCTATGCGAGAAGACAGCACGTTCCAATCCAGCTGTCGCTGTTGTTTGTATTGGATGACGAAAAAAAGAATGGGACAGCCTCCGCTTTTCCATGCACTGAGACGTAGAATGAATGTGGTGGCGTTTCTTGTTATGAAGGAGTGTTCGCTGGCAGCTATTGGAGCTGAGAAGTGAAAATAATGTATTATCGATACAGTTTTTATTTGTAATTTTATTTGTTTACAGTAAAAGAATGTGTGTTTAATAATGATGTAATGAGAAAATATTTTTTAATAAAATTTAATTAAGAAATTTTTTTTAATTTTTTTTAAACTTTAATTTAAATTTTAAAAAATAATAATAATAATAATCAGCTACCTAAAAAGTAAACCTTTGAGACTGTTATTGTTAGGAAAAAAATGCCAATTATATTCAACGTTATTTTTCCATACTCAAAATTGTATAGAAATTCAATGCATAATCAATCAGAGGACAATTCTATAATTTAATTATGGAATTATATAGTTTTTAAAAACTTGTATATTCCACCTCTGGAAATTTAGACTCATTAATTTTCTTTAATTAATAGGTTTAAGCCAAAAGAAAGAGATATTGAATGATGAAGGAAATATAAGTATTCATTTAATCATGTTTTAAAACATATTTTTAGAACTAAACAGAAGGAAAAAAATATGATTATAAGAAATATAATTCTTGAAATAACGATTTAAGCTATTTTTTTTTGAAAATATGCATTTTTTTGCAACTATATTTTAATAAAATGAAAAGATTGGAAAAAAATAATTTTGGAAGGTAGTTTATTTAGTAAAAACGCTGTGTTTTTATTCTTTCCTTACAGCATAAAATTTTATATTATGTAGGGGTAAGTGGTGTACCTTAGACGTATGTGTACCTCGAACCTATGCTAATTCTAGCTCGATTAGCTTAGATATTGAAACAACACCACATGCAGTTAAAGTGTTTGCTACCAGGGATCTCAGTGAAGTTCTATCTGTTTGTTTAAAAGGTCGATTTATTAAAGAGGTTTCGAAAAACTAAATTCACAGTTCAAAAGTAAATTTTTGTCAGATTCTTTAGTGCAAAATTTTACTCAAACATGTAGTGTTTATTCAGAAACGATGGTTATGCAATATAAAGCAAAGTTTTAGCTATAAAACAGTGTGCTTGAAATTTAGTTAAGTCTAACCTTAATTTGGTGATTAACTATTTTGTTTTTAATATCCAAGTGGTGTACCTCGATCCTAATACAAGTGGTGTACCTTGGACTGGTCCAAGGTGCATTACTATAGGTCTTATGTGATTCAGATTGTTGAAAACCCTTTTTAAAATTCAGGTAAATTCATTCCTTTGAAAAATTAAGTATTTTAAGCTATTATTATGCAACCCTGATTTGTAAAATCTAGAAGAATGGAAATTTGTAAGAAATTTTGATATGGTGTGATAAATAATTTTTTTTGTGTAGTTAATTATTTAGAGTTATGGAAGCCTATAAAATTTTAACCATATTGATATAATATAGAAAATAATTATTGCATGCTCATCTAAAAAGATATTTTTTATAATAAGCAGAACATCCTTTTTACGTTTAGGCCTAGTTGAATAAGCATAGGGGGAAATATTTGAGTGGTTTTTTTTTTCAAATTTAAGACAGAAAGATAGCCAAGTGTTTTTCTATGGCATGAAATAACAGTTTAATTTTATGCTGCATTTTAACGGATATACCCGAGAAAGATTGCATTGCAGCTGAAAAAGCCAAAAGGGCACTAAAAAAAAACTAAGGCAATAAAACCCCTTACTGAGCCAATTGACCTAACATAACCAATTACTACAATCATGGGCTAGAAATAAGAGTAGGTTGTAAAATGTATTTTTGAATTTTATGTGGCTAATAAATACTGGTTTTCGGACTGTAAATCGAGTCTCTCTACCTGTTAATAACTGGTCCAAGGTACACCGCCGGTGGTGTACCTTGGTCCTAATTACAATTTTCTGTATTTAGTTTTGTAATAGTTGAAATCATTTAAATAACATGTTAAAATAAATGTATGTTGTATATAACAACATAAAGTATTTAGTAAAAATATTTTTATTCACTTTTTGCAAGTAATTAAGAAACTAAAAATTGAAAAGTCAAAATAGGTCCAAGGTAACCCACCTTCCCCTATTCTGTAAAAAGTGATTGTAAAAATTCTGCTAATACATTCGGAAAAAATAATTTTATATGCTAAGTTAATTTTTAATGTGCCAAAAAATGTCAGAAAATACAATTACCAATTTTTCTATATATCCAAAAATTAATTAATTTTTCTTTGTAGCAGTTCTCAGAACTACTTACGAAACTTATAATTTATTTTTTGTTGGCGCCATCTATTGTTTAGTTTGTTTTTTAAAAAAATATTTTCATTCTCAAAAACTCTAGATATTTTATTGAATACGAGCTTTTTAAAGAAGAGCAAATAGCCAAGCAATTTAAATCTTTTCTAACCTTAAACATCATTTATAGTTATTTATTATAAGATGAAAATTTTATACTATTGCAAATATTTTCTATAGTATTTTTTTTTCATCTTTAAAAAATATAATTGCACGTGAACAATGATAAGAAAAGCCTGCGAAAGTACAAATATTTTCAAAAGTAATAATACTAACTACTTTTCGTAACTGCTTTCAGCAGTCTATGTATTCAAAATTGAATTTAATTTTTTTTTTTGTTTATCTGCTCCGTTCCAAGAACTTGTTATGAAATTAACTTTGTTTCCTTTTGGCGCCATCTATCGTTCGATTTATATAAAAAAAGAATTTAACTTATATACTCGAGATTTTTCGGAGTGCTTTAAATAAAAAATACTTTAAATTAATATATTTTGTAAAATTATAGACGTAATAGACAATGATTGTGTGTGCGCGCTGGTGTGTTAATTTAAGTTTTATTTTTAGTTTTCGAAATACCCTTAAAAATTACCTGAGCCCTCCGTCTTTGTGGAAATAACGTCACTTGGCTGCCCTTTACCCATGCTATTAAATGCAGTAATGTAGAACTTGTACGATGTGCCGCAGTTGAGCCCAGTGAACTTGTGATTCGTCTTTTCCGAAGGAAGTTGCACTTCTAACCATTCAAGACCTTGTTCACGCCAATGTAAAACATACCCTAGTATGAAAAAAAAAGAGATTTTTTACAGAAAAAAAAATCATATGAAAATCTAAATAAATATTAGCAAAACAAATGTAGAAAGATTTTTAAACAATGCAAGCAATGCACATACAATTTATTTGGTCCAGATTTTACAAATTTGTAATTAATGATAACAAGTTACTACGTAAAAAAAATTCTTAAAATATAATGCTGTAAAATTGTAAGTCATGTTGACCCATTAAAACTCTTTTTTTATGTTGTAAAAATCTGAATTAATCATCATTTTTTTTAATATCAAAGTATATAACCTTTTTTTTTTTTTTTTTTTTTTTTACAGACTACAGATTCGATGGAATTTGGTGTTGCCATCTAGAATCTCTTTTCCGTACTAATCAAAACGAGATTGAAAAAATCTCTATACATAATACTTTCACACAACTCCCAAATGTCCTTACGTTTCTAAATCTGCGATGGCAACTATCGAGTTTGTTTACACTTTCGACTAAGGTAAAGAGGTATCTTTTATGAAATACTCAAAGTTTTAAACACGAAAACTAAATGTTAGCATTTTAGAATAAAGTGGAGTCAGACGTGGATGTTTACTTTAAAAAACTGATTGGAAAGGTAAATTGCGGCCCATAAAATCAAGTGAGACCTCTTTCCGCATTAAGCGATTTTTAATTGCTGAAACAAATATTTGTTTTTAATACTTAAACCTGTAAGTAAAATGGCAAAATGATGAAGATTCATCTTCTTTAAATTACCTGACACGGGAGTTTCTTTTCCGTTTGTCGTTTCCCACATGAGGAGTATCGATGAAGAACTGACCTCTGTGATTTTTAAGACTGGAGGTTTGGGAGGATCTGTAAAAGAAATGCAACACCTTGACAAAAAGAGAACACTCATTTATTAAAATGTTTGATCTATATTTTATGTGCTTTTTTTTATCTATTTGAATTCTAGTTAAAATGAATGTTCATGTTTCAAAATTGGAACAAATAATCGAAAATTTCTGGAAGCACACACTAAAATAACAGAATTTTCTATGAGTTTTATTCGAAAAGAAATTAAATTACTACGGCTAAACAAACGAACGGACAACAAGTATAAAATATGTCATGTGTATTTTTTTATTAAGGAAAATAACGTTGAAAATTTTACAATTGGAAAGAAATTTATAGTGGTTCGGATATAGTAGTGGATACGAAACGACGGACGTATTGAAGGATGGACAAAAAGTACAAAATAAAGTTCTATGATAAAAAAAAAATCCATATGAAGAAAATGTTAATAAAAAGTTATAAAAACAGACCGTTGGAAGGATATAAAAATAGACTGACAGGCATATGGTCATCTATAATACTAAAAGAATGAGTCGGTGTGAATGTATGTCTGTGGATCGTAAAAGACCTAATTAAACTGCTCTCAAAAACTCGAAATTTTTTAACATAGGTTCCCTTTAATACCAACATGTGCACCTGAGGCTTAATTTTTTCATATTTGTTCTATTTTTAAAGAAAATTTTAATTTTCTGATAAAAGTACACCACTTTTGCTCAAATTCGATAATTTTTTCCTTTCTCGTTGCCATCGGCTGACAAAATTAAACTAAACATTTACGAAAATAATTTAAATTGAAAATTGAATTTTAGTCCGTGCGAAAAACAGGTATTTATTTGCAAGAATTTACTCAAAAATTTCAGAACTTCGGCTCAGTTTTAAATGCTTTTGTGATTTTTCTTCAAACTCATGAATTTAAAAAAAAAATTACGAATTAAAATTTTAAAGAGAATTTTTATATTATTTTTTTTTATCATACGATATATAACTGAACGATATTATTTCTTTTTAGAAGGCACGCAAAGTAATCAGTTAATTCTAGAGGTAAAATTAAAAGGAGCTGATTTATGGCATGTTTTTTTTCAAACTTCAATCGCTCACGTTATCTATTTAAAAAAGCCGTTAAAAATTACTAGACGAAGGAAGCTGAGCAGGAATTTAATTTCTGCGCCTTTACTAAATCTAGTGTATCGATGTTTCTTGCATCGTCAGTTATATGCTGGGTGTTCGAGAGTGGGTATGTCTCAAAATCTTCATATATTGGTTCCGAAAGGAAGGACTGTAAACATTGTTTATCCAGAAGCTCTTATTCATTAAAGAATAAATATTTTTGATGATGACATACACTGTTTTAGGTAAATCGTAGGTACTCTGTCAATCTAATTAAAAAAAGAACCCCATTTCAAAATTCTTTATGATAAAATTTTCATTAAGTTAACGGGTTCCCTTCAAAGCAGGACCATGCCAGCTAGTAATGCATATACAACAGGTATCTAATGTCATTTTATGTAGACGTAAATCTCCACGATGATAGAAACAAAGTTTAATCAATAATAATTTTATATTGTATCAAACATAAATATTTCATTATTTTGAATATTTGTATTCTTAATATGGTTAAAAGGTAATTAATATATTTATCAATCGTTTTCAATATATATCAAATATTAAACTAAGTTTATTAACCATTGTAATAGTTGCTGCAATTTATTAACCAATAATTATTTTCGTGTTCAACATTAATGTCTTGAAGGATATATAATACACTGCGATCCAAAAGTTTAGACAATGACGTTTTTTAGCTGTAAAATTTAGATTTGTGAAATTAGAATATCAAAACATCCCCATATATATTGAATACGTATTTAGAAAATGCTATAATTGAAACATAATTGCTTGATTTGCTATAACAATTTTTAATTTCATAAAATAAAATTTTGTATGATCCCAAAAGTTTAGACACAAATACGAGATTATGCTAATTTAAAGTACAAAATTGCCTAAATTCGCATTTTTATTGTTGAATTATATATTTTTTATGTGATAAATTTAAAAAAAAACGATATCCGGTGAACTAAGCAGATTTTATAACGATATTGGTTCAATTTTACACCAAACAGACAATTAAGCCATATTAAATATTTATTCCAATCTCATTTGCTTCAAATTTGCAATTTAACATATCTAAATACGAACCGAATGAATACCAGTCCATCACCTAAAAGGTTTGAAACGAATTCGTGGATTTAGGGACATGCATTGACCAATTTTCTTGATGAAAAATGCAATATTTCCCATATAAAATCACAAAATAGCGATTTATCATTCTATTTTGCACTTTAGTACAATGCAGAGATAGTCACCTCTTCAAAAACGACAAAAAAGGTAGGAAATTTTAACGCAAGTTCACTCCACACAATTACGAAAGTTCCTTCCTCATACTAAAATTTGAAGTTTCTTGAGAAAAACCGGTTTCTTTGAACCGGTTACAATTTAACCGGTCTCTTTAGTGCTGTTTAAACACGTTCGGTTTAACCGAATATTGAAAAATATGCTTTTGAAAACACCGGTTTTCCCCCTCAAAAACCTAGCATCAAGGTGGTAGTTTGTAATGGTGTAGAGTGAATTTACTTTGGAATAACCGAATTTTTTTGGTGTTTTTGAAGAGGTGACTATCTCTGCATTGTACTTAAGTGCAAAAAAGAATAATCTGTTGCTATTTTGTGATTTTATATGGGAGATACTGCACTTTTCATAAAGAAAATCGATCAATGACTGTCTATAAGTCTGCGAATTCGTGGCAAAAATTTAAGGTGATGGGCTGGAATTCATTCGGTTCGTATTTAGATATGTTAAATTATAAATTTGAAGCAAATATGATTTGAATAAAGATTTAAAGTGACTATATTGTCTTTTTGGTGCAAAATTGTACTAATATCGTTATTAAATTTGTTTAGTTCACCGGATATCGCATTTCTTTAATTTATCATATAAAAATATATGATTCTTCAATAAAAATGCAAAATTAGGTCATTATGTACTTTAAATTAGCATAATCTCGTATTTGTGTCTAAACTTTTGGGACCATACAAAATTTTATTTTCTGAAAAAAATATTTGTTATAGCAAATCAAGCTATTATATTTCAATTATAGCATTTCAAAATACTTCTTTAATATATTGGGATGTTTTGAAATTCTACTATCCCAATTCTAAATTTTACAGCTAAAAAACGTCATTGTCTAAACTTTCGGATCGCAGTGTATAATAATTATTTGTGAACATTGCTTTGTTCACACATTAAGCGAAGTTTATAGTGCTGCCATCTCTTGGTTTCATGCAAAAGTAAAGAAACAGACTAGCTTACTATTTTCAAATTTATGTTTTGAAATCAAATAACAAGGAGATTCCAGGATTTTAAATATAAATAAAAACTTTACAACATTTCGTATCACTATCGAAATTTACAAAATTATTTTTAACATTTAATTTAATAGCATAATTTATAAAGCTAATATATACAAATCCAATGCATTTATTATGATTCGGTTATAATTTTAAATTTAGGTATACAAAAGAGAAAATAAATGTGACTCAAGTATTTTTAAACAAAATTTGTAACATTGTCAAGCTTTTAAGACTGCATGAAAATAAAAATAGGAATGAGAGGCAATGAGTTTTGGTGCTGTCATCTACAAGTATTTCAAAGAACCAATACACCGGATTGAAAAACGGAAAACCCAACGGGTCTCCGCCGCTTATTTTTTTCTTTTTAAGTACAAACAAATCACGGATTTTGATCGAAATGTTTAAGTTAATAGCGAACAACCGTGTAATAGTTTCCAGATACATATATTTATTTTTAAGATATTAAGCGACAAGTGGAAAAATGCTCTGTTATTTGTATATTTGTAAACTCTCGGGAAGAGGGACTTGGTTACGGTTAAAAAATGATTTTTTTTTTTAAATTTTCAGTCTACTGTCCTTTCTTTTAATTCTAAAGAATTAAATAATAGAAAGAAGGTATTGCTATACTGGAATTGCCCGTCTTTCCGCCCACACACCTTTCAAGATTAGTTCTCGAAAATCTTTTTTTTTAATATTTTTTTTAATTTTTTTGTTATGTGTCACACGTTATAAAATTTAGCACAATGTGATTATTTCACTGTTTATTATTTGTTTAAAAATAAAGCGTAGTTGTTTAATGTATTATTGCTACAAAATATTTCGGAAATATCTGTGTTTTTTTTTTTAAATTTTATTTAAAAACAAATTTGTATGTTGATAACTATTTAAGAATATTAAACACGCGGTATTTAAGGCAATGTCAACAATTTCACTGCGTCAAATGTCGACTAAATGGATACTATGATTTGACTCTAGCAACTTTAATATCTATTGGTCGAATCGCAAAGGACTTTGAACAAATTATATAGAATAAAGCGGAAGAAAATAAATGAAATGAGTTAAGGTTGGTTTTAAATGCTTAATAACATCTTAATGCAATGTTTATTTTTTTTTCTCAATCTTGTTAAAACTAGGCGGGAAAAGTAGCAGGTGTGAGCTTGAAGTAACAAAAAAGTTCAACAGTGTAGTTATTTTAAAATTTCCCGTTTCTGAATATTGAGCACAAGAATTTAAGAAAAAAACTAGGCAGAAATATTTTAACGGAGTTTATTAAAATACACTTTCTTGTGCAATTAATGTTATGTAATAAAAACATTCATGATTAGATACAAAATAAACCAACATGTTACACAACATTATATTTTTAATAAATTATATTCTTTTCGTTTATCATTTAAACTTTTCTTTCTAGTTTCACAATTTTATACATAATTTTATACACTTAAAATTCATTTTAAAATCACTTTTATTTATTCAGAATTTTTTAAATACATTCTTGTGATTTTGCATTTTTTTTAAATATGCGAATTTAAAAAAATCTTAACATGACGAAAAAAATATACATTTTTTTTAACAAAAAAACAACATTTAAAACATCAAAAAGTGCATTGCACTACGCAGACTAGTATTAGCAGTTTGCCACAAATAGTGTCGCCATCTGTATGTAGAAAATGAATTAAATATTAAAATACTTGTTTATAAACTACAAATGAATCGGTAAGTGCAGAAACAACGTCAGTCACAAATTTCAAATTTTTCAGGATGGAGAAAAAACGTAATTAGTCCTCCTCTATTTCTGCTCTCAAAACTCGAAACAAATGTCCTGTATTTACGGAACTACTCAACGGACTAACGTAGTTTTTGCACCCAACACGCATCTTGCCTTTCTACGCTTATTTTCATTGAAAACGAGTTTTTGGATTTTTTTGACTGAAGTGGCTTCTGCACTCACCGATTCAAATGAATACCCTTTTTTATTAAGAAAATTGTTTTGCTTATTATATGACTGCATCCAATCAGCACTTATAATATTTCATTTTCTGTAGAGTACCGCCCTTTTAAGTGAGCCTGTCATACACTTAACACTAACTTAAAATTACAAAGGGTCAATGTGATGACATCATAAAGCCTATTAGAATCACAATTTTTAATACATCAAACACGTTAGTTTGTAATAATATAACTCCAATAACTTCCTTGATTATTTTTTGGAAAACCAAGTAAATAATGCACAAGTGTCCTTGGTATAAAAAACAAATATCTTTGACAATATATCAATTTCAAGCAAACCTCGTAATCTCTCATAGGAAAACATAATCTTACTTTAAGTTAAAATTTCAATTATGCGATAATCTGGCTAGCTTGGCGCCAAATAAGATAAGAAATCTCTGTTATCTTCATATTTTTAAATCAAAGAAGCAATATAATTTGCAAAGTTAGGTATATTTTGACGCACCACATTTGCTTGTATCATTTGGAGTTTAGGCTAGACCAGTGGGTGACAGAAAAGTGGACAGATCTTCTTGTGTTATACGAGTAGTGTGAAAACTTAACTTCTCTTTTGCCGTACAAATTAATACTTTTTTTAAAAGCATCATAAGGCGGTTTTAATGGAAGTAAATCATCAATGACAAGCACAACAAAAGTACTACAAACTTTATTTATGTAAAATTAAAAATTTATGTTTGTAAAATAAATCAATGATTTCATTAATAAAAATATCCTTTTAATTATACTTGCGTTTTACGTTAGTTGTTCTTTTCTCGCTTTTACTCATGCTACCAAAACTTTTCTCGATTTTACTCATGCTACCAAAACTTTTACTACAAAAATTAATTAATAAACGTTAGTGTTCACAGTTTTTACGAATTTAGAAAACAATTATACCACTTAATTTTAATCTTATCTTTCAAGAAACCTGTAACGCACAATTTATCATTGAAATTAATCACTCAACAATGTGAAAACCTGGTTAACTTAGTTATACAAAAATCTAGAGCTGCTCCCGCAAACACCATTACTTCCTGGACTAAAGCCAAAATAGTTTCCTAAAAATTTAAGTGTTTCGTAAGCTCACAAGCATTTGTGACCCGAAATTCTTTAAGTAAAAACCATTAAATGTCTAGCTTTAGAAGCATAAAATTCCGCTAAAATGTATGTCCAATTTAATTGGATCATTAAGAGTAAAACTGAATATTTAGGGAATTTAAACGGAATTTCATTGTAAAATATTATGTTATTATTATTATTGAATAAATAGCAGAAATAATTCTTATTTTAATAAAATATTCTTGGAAAAAGAATGGACCCTGTGCATTTAGCGTATACAAGTACCAATTGGTGTTTTGTTTTTAGCATTTTAAGGCCTTTTATTTAATGGTAATCAAAATACGGTGACTTTCTACAGATAATTGAAATTGTTTTAAACAAATCTTTGTGTCATTAAAGCTACGTAAAACTCAATTATGTTTTTGATATTACTTTTGATTTTAGAGGTCAATATTCATTTTTAAGTAAGAAATTAAGGTAAAGTACACATTTCAAAATTTTAAAGTAAGTTAATAAATGTTGAGCTCCAAATTTTTTTCCTGCATTAAGGCGTATGCCATAAACAGAAGTTGGTATGGGATAAGGTCAAGTATGATTAGAATTTTTTTTTAAATAGTGATAAAGTTGAAAATTTAGAAAAAAAATCTTATTTTTTTGACTATTTTTATACATAAATCTACAAAACTAGTTTTGGTTAACTGGTAGCTCAGAATCCATGGATGTTGTGGGAACATTTTGAAAAAAAAATCCATTAAAATGTCTTAAATTGCAGGAGGAAGAGTATTTTGATAAAACGTTAAAATTTTTAATTTTTTGAAGAAACTAACGTTTCAATATTAGTAACTTTTTTGTGTATGTTTATTGAATGTTAGTTCTTTGTAAAAATAGTTTTTTGTTAAAATAGTTAGTATTTGAACTCTAGCGGCAAAAATACTGGATCTAAAATTTTTGGGTACCGAGTCCCCTTAACGCATAGGGTGTTTTTGCAACTAAGATAAGTGGGATTTAGATGAAGTATTACACTCAAATTGTAACGAATGATGTATAAAGTTTCGATTATGCCAAATTTTTAATCCACCAAGTAATGATCGGAAACTTGTTTCCCTTGGCGTATCAATGTATTTTCTCGCGTAAATTGTTATAAGTAATTGTAGTTTATGTTATTATTTAATATTGTTCGACTATTTCAGTCATACTTCACCAGTCATACTTCCGAAGAATATAGTCCTGAAAAATTTATTTTAGATAAACTAAGTTCCATGGAAAACGAAATTTGAAAACTTAAAGTTAGCTTTTTATTGGGTAATGGCGTTAAAGGTATTCACAAAGTCGTAGTGAATAGGTTAATTTATCAATAATTTTTACAATTATTAAGATAAAAAAAACTGCCCTTTAAAAAGAATATGTGAGAAATGGTCTGATATTTCTATTTCGTTCAATGAATGTTTAGTTAACATTCAATAAAATCTTATATTTGAAAAAGTATACAATTTATTCGCAAGTTTTTTTAATTAAATTTAAATTAAGAAAATACTTCATAAGAAGGGTTCGTAGTGACAGTCCATGTCACAATCCTACTTGTAACTTTTACGATCATTTTTTTTTCTTTCTGTTAAAATTAAAACAATGGTTCTAAAAAATATTTTTTTTCAGCAAAAGCTTTGTTAAAATTGTCTTGTACAACAATGAAAACCAATAATGACAGATGAATACTATACAAGATTTCGCCATTTCAAGTTTTGATTTTACGAACTTCCTTGCACTTTAGAACTTATCAAGAAAAATTAAATTTAAATAAAAATTGCCGTTTTAAAAATGATTGCAGACTTAAACATAATTAATAAAAGAAGTTACTTATAACGGTCAGATAGTTATTAAGGTTAATTTTACAATATTTTCGCTAATTTATCAACCGCAGCTGATTTAAAACTATATGCGTGAATTTTAATATTACAATATAACATGCTAGATTTTTAAATATTCCTCCTTTCTAGCTTTTGAATTTACTCATGTACTTTTACCTTACATTTAATAATAAAACCTTTAAAATTTAAATATGTAATACGAAGCTCACTATAGTAATCAAGGTTTAATTTATGATACTATTATAATTCACATAATTTCGAAAATAAAGCATTGATAAACAAGCAATGATATATTTATATCATATTTCATATGGTATTCTCAAAGAAAAATACTTATAATCACTTTATTTACTTGAGATAAAAAAATTACTATATGTTTATTAAATTTTAGCTTACGAGCGATTTATTGAATCTGAATCAATATTGTTTTTTGCAACTTAATTCTCTTTACATAAATTATTCAGGAATACGATCTTCAATTGTTTTATATTTCTGTACATTTAACTAAATACTAAAGCAAAAAAGCTAATTTTCACCAAACAAAGTTTCTCGCCAAGCGTTAAAAGAAATGAATTGATAGACGTTACGTATCGGGAAAAATAAGAAAGGCTTTAATATATTGTTAGAATTTAATGAATTAATTGGGGGGGGGCTTATATGCGTAGTTCATTTTTATTCGCATATTTAAGATTTTTTTATTTGGCTTTGCAGTGTCTGAATCATGGAATCATTCTTAAGTCACAAAATCTTTCTACGAAAAATTCTTTTCAAATATCCTCATATTAAGGATAACCAGTTCAAGAATAGTTCATATTCAAGCAAGCAGCGAAATAGTATACCCAAATAGTATTAACGAGATATGCTCAAACAGCACCATAATTTATACTGTAAAAATACGATATTGGTGGAGTAAGGGGTTGGTTGGTGGGAACCTTTTTATGAATGTTCTTCATATTCAAGCCAGCTGCGAAATAGTATGCCTGATACTATCGAGATGAACTCAAGCAGCGAAATAGTACAAGATACTATCAAGACATGCTTTTGGCGGAGTAAGCGGTTGGTTGGCGGGAACCTTTTTATGAATGATCTTCATATTCAAGCCAGCTGCGAAATAGTATGCCTGATACTATCGAGATGAACACAAGCAGCGAAACAGTACAAGATACTATCAAGACATGCTTTTGGCGGAGTAAGGGGTTGGTTGGCGGGAACCTTTTTATGAATGTTCTTCATATTCAAGCCAGCTGCGAAATAGTATGCCTGATACTATCGAGATGAATTCAAGCAGCGAAATAGTACAAGATACTATCAAGACATGCCTTTTGGCGGAGTAAGGGGTTGGTTGGCGGGAACCTTTATGAATGTTCTTCATATTCAAGCCAGCTGCGAAATAGTATGCCTGATACTATCGAGATGAACTCAAGCAGCAAAATAGTACAAGATACTATCAGGACATGCTTTTGGCGGAGTAAGGGGTTGGTTGGTGGGAAACTTTTTATGAGTTATCTTCATATTCAAGCCAGCTGCGAAATGGTATGCCTGATACTATCGAGATGAACTCAAGCAGCGAAATAGTACAAGATACTATCAAGACATCCTTTTGGCGGAGTAAGGGGTTGGTTGGTGGGAAACTTTTTATGAGTTATCTTCATATTCAAGCCAGCTGCGAAATGGTATGCCTGATACTATCGAGATGAACTCAAGCAGCGAAATAGTGCAAGATACTATCAAGACATGCTTTTGGCGGAGTAAGGGGTTGGTTGGCGGGAACCTTTTTATGAATGTTCTTCATATTCAAGCCAGCTGCGAAATAGTATGCCTGATACTATCGAGATGAACTCAAGCAGCGAAATAGTACAAGATACTATCAAGACATGCTTTTGGCGGAGTAAGGGATTGGTTGGAGGGAACCTTTTTATGAATGTTCTTCATATTCAAGAAGGCTGTAAAATAGTATGACAGATACTATCAAGTTATGCTGAAGCAGCAAAATAGTACTAAATACTATCAAGACATGATTACGGTGGAGTAAGGGGTTGATTGGCGGGAACCTTTTTATGAATGTCCTTCATATTCAAGCCAGCTGCGAAATAGTATTCCGATACTAACGAGATGAGCTCAAGCAGCGAAATAGTATAATTTACTATCAAGACACGATATTGGTGGAGTAAGGGGTTGGTTGGCGGGAACCTCTTTATGAATGTTCTTCATATTCAAGAAGGCTGTAAAGTAGTATGACAGGTACTATCGAGATGCAGCGACATAGTACAAGTTACTATTAAGACGTGACATTGGTGGAGTATGGGTTTGGTTGGCGGGAACCTTTTTATGAGAATGTTCTTCATAACATTAAGAAAAACTATGTATAAATTTTCTTTGAATAAACTGATAATTTAAATTTATTGTTGTTGATTGATTAATTGAAACATATAATTCAACAAAAACTGCACATTTTACACATGCAACACAATTTTTATGCAGTTTGAAAATAGTGTAAAAAGATTCCTTGTTCCACTTGTGCCTTCAGCAGCAACTGTAAGCATCGTTAGGACTTTTACGGTTATTTAACGTGCACTCCCTTACACGGCGTATTATCCGTCGGACATTTTTGGCTGCACGGGCCGTTTATAGGTCGGCAGTTATTTTGGCGATGCCTGGACCCGAACCTGGGACCTTTCGCATGCTAGGCGAGTGCCTAACCAACTGGGCTCCCCAGCTCTTTTCCCGAGTGGGGGGAATATTGTATCAGGAGCGGCAAAGCTATCGTAGCCTTTAGGCATCAAATCTTTAAATGCGGCCCTGACCACTAGCTAATATTATCGTCAATTCTACCTTCTTCCATTGTGCGGATCGTTGAAATATAGAAAACTTCTAGTTTTTTTAAGTAGTAAACCCAATTTCTATAACATACCACGCACTTAATTCAAATGATACATTTGCATATTTAACGACATGAAGGAACAATAAACTTTATACCTCATTTTTGTAAAGAATGCACATTTAGAGCTCAGTTCATACGCTGCTAGTCCTGGTTAGACGGGCAATAGTCTTTTATGACGCCAGATTATATCAAGAGGTATTAGTGTTTTTATTACAACTGTTAAAGTTTTTTGGTTTGTTTATACTCATTTCTGAAACCCAAATACAACAATTAGTCAAGAACACCAAATCAGAGCCAACTACTCACGGTCCACGCACCGAACTCAAGTGTGCGAACTACAACTTCATCCGTCAGCGGCCCGGCTCCCTTCTCGTTGAAGGCCTGCACTACAACCCCTTACTTGGTGGCCGACCTCAGCATGGTGACGTCACAACTAGGGCCTTGGCCATTAATGAACTCGAAGCCCAAGGGAACAAACTATATTTTACAACCATAGGATAATTGTATCGTCAATTCTACTATTTTTATTTGTGCGGATCATTGAAACATAAGAGCGGCAATCTTTTGAAAATAGTAAACCTAATTTCTTTAACATACCACGCACTAATTTCAAACAATACATTTGCATTTGACGACTTGGAACAGTAAACTTAATATTTCATTTTTGTAAAGAATGCACATTTTGAGCTCAATTCATACGCTGCTAGTCCAGGTTAGAACGGGCAATAGTATTTTATGCCGGGGTTTATCTAGAAGTATTAGCGTTTTCATTAGAACTGTCAATGTTTTTGGTTTGTTTATATTCATTTCTGAAACCCAAATACAACAATTAGTCAAGAACACCAAATCAGAGCCAACTACTCACGGTCCACGCACCGAACTCAAGTGTGCGAACTACAACTTCATCCGTCAGCGGCCCGGCTCCCTTCTCGTTGAAGGCCTGCACTACGACCCCGTACTTGGTGGCCGACCTCAGCATGGTGACGTCGCAGCTACGGTCTTGACCTCCCCTGAGTTACATTTACCCCACTTCCTACATTTTACTATCATAGGTTGTATTTATCTCCAATGCTATTTTTTTATTTGCAAATTGTATTGAAATATTTGATAAACAATTTGTTAAGAATACTAAACCCAATTCTACTAAAATTCCACGCACTTAATTTAAACGATACAACTGTGCTTTACAATTTTAGAAATTCCCCTCACACTAAATCCATCATATCCAACCGCCATGTAAGACTATAGTATGTAGTAAACATTATCATATTTCAGTTTTCACGAATACAAATTCATAGTCAACTTCTTACGATTACACGCACTACGGTTAAATGGATCAAAGTAATTTTAAGATCATAGTGTTTTTTTACTGTATTATTGTTATTACATAAACTAGTTTTTGTTGGTATTAATATCTGAAAGTCAAGTACAGCAATTAGTCAAGAACACCAAATCAGAGCCAACTACTCACGGTCCACGCACCGAACTCAAGTGTGCGAACTACAACTTCATCTGTCAGGGGCCCTGCTCCCTTCTCGTTGAAGGCCTGCACTACAATCCCGTATTTGGTGGCCGACCTCAGCATGGTGACGTCGCAGCTACGGTCTTGACCTTCCCTGACCTCGACGGTCTTGTAGACGAAGGGATCGCTGCTGCCGAACACCTTGTATCCGATGTAGTAGCCGCGGATGGAACCGTGGTGAAGCGTCTTGCTAGGAGGCTGGAAATGTTATTTTATGTTTAGGTGTTGAAAGATTAATTGTTTATTATTGTAACTACAAGCCTAACATAATACTTTTCTTGTCAATATTTTCCTCGAACCTAAAAATCTATAAACAAAATATATTGTTTAATTCATTCCATATTATAGCACTTCAGATCAAGAGCGATTTAAAGCCGTCACAAAAAGCCAAATTTGAAATTTTGATTAAAGGTTTAAGATTATACATATTATTATAATAGTTTCGTCATCCACTAATAGATAATTTGAAAAAGTTAAGGTCCTGTCCGTATAGGTTCAATAGAAGGATGGTTATCTTTTGATTGTTCAATGCGGTGTAAGTTGTAGATTATGAGTTGGTGGAATGTTAAATAGAATGGTGGAATATTTTTTTGTTAACAATAGTAACAAGAAGTTCCTAAAGAACTAAAATAGCCTACTTTCCTATTACTTAAATACTTACTAAAATTATTATCTTGAAAAAACTAGGTTCGTAACAGTAAGTGACATAAACAACCGTTTTTACATTAAATTTATATACATTAGAATAAATTTCACTAAACGCAGCATCCAGCTATAATTTCTTCTTTAAGCCAAATCAATTATTTTCATTAATTTCTATCGCCAATAAAACAAATATTACTTTTCGTCCGCATGATTTATATGCTGTTATAAATAAATATTTAATGATTCGTAGAACAAAAACCATAAAGCTACTCCAAAATACACTTAAAATAGTAAATGTAAATTAACAAGTAGGTTTGTAACAGAATCTGTCACTTTACCTGCTTCCATGCAACAGTTGTATTTAACAGGTAAAAAGGCGCCAAACACAGCAATAATTCTATATTAAACATTTACCCGCTCAATTCGGCTTGTTTTATTTATTTTATTTCGAAAATTTACTAATTATTACTTAAATCGTTTGCAAAGATTTATATTTCGAAGAATAAATATGTAATAGTTCCCGCTTTTAAATAGAATGAAAACATTGCATACCATTGTACAACGAAGTGAAAGATATTTGACGTCATTTCAAACTGATCGATGTCGCAAAAGTAAATTTATTTTAATTTATTGTCTAAAAGAATCAAAGTTTCTCGGACGATTGTTGCGATGGCAATGGTGATTTAATTCTAATACAAGAAGTTCTCAAAGAACTAAAATAGCCTACTTTCCTGTTACTTAAATACTTACTAAAATTCTTATCTTGAAAAAACTAGGTTTGTAACAGTAAGTGACATCAACAACCGTTTTTCCACTTTAAATTTAAAATAAATTTCACTAAACGCAGCATCTATCTAAACACAGCATCTTTCACTAAACACAGCTTTATTTGCAGTCATAAATAAATATTTAATTTTTCGTAGAACAAAAACCAAAAAACTACTCCTCAATAAACATTTATTTGCTAAATTCGGCTAGTTTCATTTATTTTATTTCGAAAATTAAATAATTATAACTTAAATCGTTTGCAAAAATTTATATTTCAAAGAATAAATATGTAATATTTTTCTCTTTTGAATAGAATGAAAACATGGCTTACCTACATACAGAATCTTGAAGTGAAATATAATTGACGTCATTTCAAACTGATCGATGTCGCAAAAATAAATTTATTTTAATTCGTTGTCTAAAAGAATTAAAGTTTCTCAAGCGATTGTTGCCATGGCAATGGTGATTTATCTCTAATAAAATGGCTTCCTATGCTTTTTAAATGTGCATTAAATTTTGAAGTTTTTTAAATAATTGAAGTACTTCGAATTCGAATTCTTTTCTGAAATTTTCAATATATTCTCATTTGGATACGCTGAATTTTTTGATGTATATCACTTGTCCGTAGCATTTGTAGTTAAATTCAGCGATTTAAATGACTCGAAATTGAATTTCAATGCTAATTCAATGGGAAATTCGTCATCAAATAGTCGATTTATGTCCGTTCTATCGTACAGACAGACGGACAAAAAGTATAAAAGTTGGGTGTCTGAGGTTATACCTTTCTAATAAAAAAAGAATTTTTAAGATCGGATTGATAGAACTGATTTTGGAAGGGGGGTACGGACAGACGGACAGACGGACAGACAGACAGACAGACAGACGGACGGACGGACATCGACCGCATGTCAATACCTACTTTTTCTTTTTTTTTTAATTCTTCGAATTAAAAAAAAAAGAAAAGTAGGCTAAAAATGTAAAGTTAATTGTAATAAGCAAGGGATTTAGAATATTATAACATTTTGAATTTATAATTATAAAATTAGTCATTATTGTTTATTTTTGTATTACCTCCCATGACACATGGATTGTCCTTGAGTCCGTAGCAACGGCATGGACATTCTTTGGTGGTGCTCCAGGAACTATGCATGATAATAAATATTGATTAATTGAGGAACAAACCATACGAAATTTTATTCAACATAAAAGAATAAACTTTTATAGATTATTGTTTTAAAAACAACAATTTTTTTATAAGTTATTGTCATGCAAAATGTTATTACCCTTGGTAATGTTGAAAAAACTGTTGCAATGGTTTAACAAAACTAAATAAAATTTGTATATCTTTTAACGTTTTCATGTTTCTTTAAATATCATGTTCATCAAAAACTTTATACTTTATACACATTTTAATATTAAAAGTTATTACGATTATTATGAAAGGATCAAACAATTCTAAAATTTATTTTGAAATATTTTAATTTTTCTATTAAGAAGAAATCAAATAGAGTGAAATCCCAAGAAATACTTGCTTTGAAGCATTATGACTTGTATGTATGATGCACATTTTTCATACATCAATCAGAACTATGTCGTTCTTTAAAAATTTAATTTCCGCTCGCGAAACTTTTAATTTTGCATCTAACCTTCAAACCAAATCCTTCCCATACATTAAAACGAACAAAAAAAAGCATTCCCAGACACACGATATTTCAAAGCGAAAACAATTTCATTAAACACGAGAAAGCGCAATCCGACGCCATTTCCTTTTTACCACCCACATTTCTTTTGAGCCGGGAAAACAATAAGAACATTCCAAAAACTTCCACGGACAACTGAACAAACAAAATCCCTAAAAAGAAACGAAAGGTAGAACGAAAAATCCTTCGAAAAGGAATAACAATAAAAGGGATTTTGAAACGTTGGAACCTTACCTTCGCTTTCTGTTACGACGTTTAATGGTATGCTTGGTGGACTTCGACCCACAGCGTTTTCGGCGACTAACCTGAAGCTGTATTGTGTGACGGGTTTGAGATCATCGATACTCATCTGGAGTTGATCGCCGTCCGATGTTAGTTCTTTGATGCGACTGTTCCAGTTTTCTGAAAATAGGTTTTTAAAAAGAAAAGGTTTTTAAATAGAAAATTCCTAAGGGCTCATTGGTACATAGAATTTGGGCCTCTGTACTATGTTAAATTGTACAATTTTAAAGTACAGCAACCCCTTGTTATATCGCGCTTTCCCGGAGCAAGCGAAAAACCGCAATATAACCGAATGCGCGATATAACGAGCGACTTGTTAAATTGTATTCTTATAGTGCATTTATGCTCAAAACGAAGTTTGTAAACTAAATCACAGTATGAATGTGAAATAAGAAACTAAATTATATTAAATGATATAATTGCTCTAAAAAAGAAACAATTTAGAAGGGAAAGAAACATCAATTCATAATTTTTTATTAATAACTAAATATTACACATTTATGCACAGGTAATTCATTCTATAATATTTCACTCATTTTCTAGTCAAAAATTCATCCAAAGTTAGCTGCTTTGATTTCTTTTGTAAAACCTTTTTTCTGTCAAATATCAACGAACAAAAGTTTATTAACTGCATCTCAACAATCAATTTTCGAATCAATTTTAAGGAAATTTCATATTGAAAAAAAAGGGAAAAATTGCGAGACATGATACAAAGCGCGATATATCCGAATGCGCGATTTAATGAGGCGCGATATCTAGGGGTTACAGCATAAAAATAACTTAAAGCTAATGTGTATCTATATAACTATTAGTTGCAAATACAATTAAATAGTTTATCATATAATTTTAATATTTAATATTTTTAGTAACCATCGTTACAGCACTGAAATACCAACTGAATAAAAAATGCGTAACTATATTTTTAAGTAATGGAATAGTATGAAATTAGAAGTGAAAGTAGTAAATTGACTTTTTTTTTCTTATTTATAAATAAAATATTGACAAAGTGTACTTAAGATTTTTAAAATGTGTCTGTATTTTATTCAAATGTGCCTAAGTAATGGCATTTTAAGTTTTAAACCGACGATTTTAGCAAACTAATTATTTTCGAATACACTTTTACTTTTTGTAAAACTTCAAAGCACTATGATTGTATTTATTTAGAATATAAATGCAAGGGAGGATTCTAATAAATCAAACCTTCACAATTTCCATTTTTCACAAAAGCCAAAATAAATTGAAAATAAACTTTTGTTGTTCCATCTCGAGTCTAAGGTATGCGGCATGAAACGAAAGTCGATTTACATTTTTCAAGATTTTCACAATGGGTTTTCTTTCATCATTCATTGTAGTATCGAGGGAAAGTCCGAAATTTAATTTTCGCAAACTAGAAAGCTTTCGACTTAAATTCGACATCACGTTCCAAGAACTGAGACATTTTGAAAGGGCATGCTGTTATATTTGCATGAAAGTAAAAGGAATGTAGGGAACTTTATTAAATATAATTGGTGTTTCAAAATTTAATTTATGCATTGCTTTTAAGATAGTTTTGATTATTCTGTGCTCATTAAAATTCATAACAATAGTTCCGTATCTACACCTTGTTACATTACGGCAGTATCTCGGCTATTATATTTGATTAGCAAAGTGCTGATGATATATAATTGAATTATGATAATATAGATATGAAATAAAGAATATGATATATGGAAATCAATATAGTATATAATTTTTTTTCTATTAAACAAGAACATAAAATCATTAGAATAAATCGTTCAAAATATAAAAACGAAAATGTGAAGGGATGTGATATTAAGTAATTCGTATTTATGCATTTTATAAAGTGTATCATGGATTATTTAAACAAATACAATATTTTAAGCTACTTTTATTGTTTATTATTTAAAATTTAGATTTATAAAATTCTTATAATATTATATTCTTACAGTATACACAATGACTGTTAATATACCTATATTTTGATTGTACTTATTTCATAGATTGATGTTGGTTTCGAAGAATTTTACTAGGGCAGAAAACGTGTAAATGGAAAATTAAAGCTGCATTGAAAACTATACCTACCTTTTCCTTCAACAAATTCCAGAATGTACTTTACAACAGGGCTGTTTCCATTAAAAGATTTGCTCCATCGTAAAACAATTTTTCTTCCACTAGTGTGAATGGCTTCCAAACCAGATGGGGGATCTGGCCGTTCTGTGAATATTTTGTTAATGTTATGCGTTGGACATTGAAAAAAAAAGGAAGAGCTTAGTGGATGAACGTGCTAAGTGACATTTTAGAAACAATTGAGATTTTTATGTCAATAAACATGTTATTCCCTCCTTAAAACCAAAAAAAAAGTGTCCCTTTATTCATAAAATTTAAGTTTAGTGTATTTTTTACCATTTGAAAGTACCGCTTTCAATTGATCTAATTGCAAACTAAAAACTTTTATGCTCATTTTCTCGTTTTTTTATCTTTTTGTCACTTAGCACGTTCTTCCACTAAGCTCTTCTAATGTGCTATCCACAACTAAACCACATTTTTAGTAGATTTTACGTAAAAATTTTAAACTTTTTTTAGAGTATTGATACTTTAAAAAGTATTTTTTCAATTAAAAAAAGTGTATAATGTACTTAGTAATAGCAAAGTTAAAATGATTTTTATCTTTAAGCATTTATTTTAATTATCAATACATGCAACCATTTTTGTTGTTAAAATCATAAATACGTGGCTTTTAAGTTAATGTGGATAACCTTTAATTTTAATGGGACATGGTACCACTTTTACTATAAAACTGATGTTTCACTAGTTTAATCCATATTTAAAAACAATGTATGACAAAAAAAGCTAAAAATTAGTTTATTTTTAAGTTATTTAATTTTCTTTTAATTTTTAAAATGTTAAGACTTTTTTTTAAATACAAATATTTTTTTCTTGTGTACTTCAAACTGCTTTACATACGAATGTTCATCCAAATTTTATTTATCCTCAGTAGTTATTTTATAAAAAAAAATTCTGGAAAATTCCAAATCTTTTTTGCATATTTGAAAATTTTTGACTTTAACATTTTTTTTTATAAAAACAATCTATCACTTTTAAAAACAATTGTTTTGCCAATTCTGAAAGTGAACATATTTGAAAGACTGCATACAAAATCCCTTAGCCTCCATTCAATAATCAAAAAATACTTACATTCTGAAACACTTGTCATTAAGGAAAAATGAACACCGAGAAAAACACATTTAAAGTTTTCATTCGTTTTAGTTTTTAACCTACCTCTCCGCATAAAAAGTGAAATAACTTCCTAAAAATATATCTACACTTTTAAAACTTAGACTTCTTTCGAAGATTCCAAACTTAAATTTTAGCAAATAAAAATATCGTTTTTTTTTCATTTTTGAGGTACTGCGTACCCCTAAAAGCATCATTACTTTTCAAGTGTAAATATATTACTTATTGAATTTTGATTTTATTTTTAATTCCACATTCAAAGTATTGTCAACGTACCTTGCACTGTAAGTTGATTGTGTTTTTCGTCTTGTCCAAAAGCATTAGAAGCCACACAAGTGTAGAGTCCGTTATCCTGACGCTCAACTACATGAATGGTAAGTTCAGAGAGATGCCCTGAGCTCAGCATTTGCTCCCTCAGCATATATCTAAATGTTCAAAATACATATGATGGACATTCCACATTATGATAAAGGTAATAAAAATAACTAGATTCAGATTCTATATTTTTTAAACAAAAGTTCGCTACGGAATAACATTTATTAGTACAAAAGCTTTTTGTTCATTACATTGTTGATCAATAATATATTCTATGATTTTATCAAACGTTTTTTTTTAAATATTTTTGCAAGCATCAAAAGGTGATATAATAAAAATTCGATTTGTAAATAAACTGATTCTATAAACATTTTGGATATTGTTAAAAAGAAAATTCACTTCCATGGTATAAAAGACCAATGTTTGTTATTATTTAAAGTCTAAAAATTTTCAATTGTAATTGAAATAAATTTGCAAAAATACAAAAATACGATGAAAACGTACCAAAGTTCACGTTTTTAGTTAAAATTTCGTTAAAAAATAGTTTAGAGCTAAAAAAAATAGTTACAAAATTAGTCATTTTTGAAAAATTGAAAAATGGTGGAGTTTTACACTCCATTTTTTTCCCCAAGACTTCAGAGCAACCCCAAGACTTCAGAGGTATTTAATAAAGTTCAGTTCACAAAAATATCGCTTATAACGCATAACCAACAGTTGCTAATTTTAAACGTTTTCCTTGTTTTGCTCTTCCGCATTAGAAGTAGCTTTAGGGAAAAATAATTTTCGTTGTTTCTGCAACAAGTACACAAAAAAATAATCTTTCAAAGATTTGAGAATCTTATTAAACAAGATTAATTACTGTTACGCGCTGCTCATTCTCCATTAATTTTCCCAATAAAAAGTTTGTTAGTGCCCGATAATACTTAACATTGCGAAATTTCAATGTTATCTTGCTTGTTCTACCGCATTAAAAGTACCATAAAGGAAAAACAACTTTTACAGAAACACTGAAACATTCTCAAAACATAAATTTAACCTACCAAAGATTTCAAAATATAAATAAACGCAAAAATGAGTAATTTTTATTCAGGAATTACTAGATTAATATAATGAACGTAATCTACCAAATAGAAAAAAAAATCATTAAAAGCAACACTTAACAAAATTTTACCTTAATATTTATTACATTATTAAATTCAACTATTGTACTTATAATTGTAGCCATGAACATAATTAAAGTTTATTATACATTTAAATTCAAATTCTACAAAAAGAAAAAAAAATAGATTTAAAGAAATAAATAATTGACATAACAAATTGATTTTCGATAAAATGATATAATTTAAATGTTGTATTTTAAATATATTTGGAATTTAATTGCAATATATTTTATTTTATTTTACAATCCTTGTAAAGCAAATCAAGATGTTTTTAAACCCAAAAAATGCGATAAAAAATTGGCAAAAAGCATTCGCAGTTTCTAATAAAAATGAAAAATATTTTTTATTACTTAATAAGGTAAGGATGAAAAATTATTGATCAGAAGTTGTAATAAAGATCAGTCTATTTAAGAAATATGTTTTGTAACAAAATTAGTTTATTTTGCATTTTAAAGTCGGCATTAATTACCGTTAATTAAGATTTCATTTTTTTAATTATTAATAAATTTCTTTGCTTAAATGAAGAACTTCAACTGTTCACTATTATATCATTTCGAAATCTTTTGTATAGAAAATGGTAAAACTAGCAAACTGTCTTTTCTCTCTATATCTAACCAATTCTAGTATCTAACTAAGTGCTCGATTTACGATGTAAGCATATGTAAAATTCAACCAAAACACAAACCATTTTCTTAACAACATTCTTATCACAGTACTTCTACAACAAACCAAAAGTATAACACTACACCCGAAATACAAGCACGGAACAAAATATCCTTTGTCATAGCCGGTCGATGCTTTCTTTCAAGAAAGATTGGACTTTTCCAAGACAAGATACCATATCCTTATTCCAAAAACGACCCAAGTCCTTTATTTTAACACTGAACATATGCCGTTTTTCTTCTACAGCTCAGATACAATCTCTCCCAATCTGGTCGGAGTGCTCTCACGGGAGGTCCTGGTCAAAATGAAGAGTGGAAAATAGCCAATACGAAACCGACATCACCTAGAACATAGGGCCCTTTCCAAACAAGGAGTATTTTCTTTCAAGTTTCATGTCTTTTCGTTGTTTCTTTTCTGCTGTTTACGTTCATTTTGCCTTCTTGTTTTGGTTGAGAGGACAGGAGTTTTAGTGCCGATGCCACTTTATGAATTAGGTTTTGGGGTTCACGGTTTAATGACGTTTTAGTTTTTGTTGAAGGGCTTATTGCTTAGTTTTAATGTTTTATTTGGGATTGTCTAATCGAATAAGTCTGTTTGTAGTTAATCTGTCTATTTTTATAGATAAAGAAAGTGATATCATGTTCTACTTTTTACTCTAAAATATAAAAATGCAGTAGACACGCTCTGAACCGGTTTAAATGGGACGGATGGTATAAAGTCTAGCGGAAAATCCAAGAAAACTGCATCATTGATATAAATTGAGATTTACATGTACAGTTGATTGAATATTTGTGCATAGATAATAGTTATTTTATAAATAAAAGTATAATTGAAATAGTTCATCATTTATTCAACGTATTATGATATGTCACAAGTTGAATTAAAATTGAGATAATAGTTTTCTTTTTATTATTATTATATTACAGCTTAGAAATTCGGAATATTGCAGCAAAGTTTAGCAATTTTTTTATCAGAATCAAGAGTATAGAAAGGCCAAAACAGTATTTTTTTTTACACTGTAATTACAAAAAAAAATGTTCCTCTTAAACCTTTCAGTCCCAGCGATGCCATTTGGCATCATCACTTTCAATATTTTTTTCAAAATGTTTATGTACCGTTATGACATCCAAACACCATCATTCGATTCTTCATACTTTGTTCTATTAGACAATATTTTACATTAATCTCAATAAAAGTCAGAACTACTATTTTTTTATCTAGAAAATAGTCAACAACCGTTTCTCCTGATTTTTGATAAGTTAACTTCAGTTCCACATATTTAAAACACAATTTAAACTATTTCTGTTAAAATAATTACTAAATTTTCTTAGTAAAATGGTCAGATACCTTAAAATATATAACTCGAAGTGTTTTTAGGTAATATATATATATATTTATTATTTTGTTGTTTTCCACAGTTAAAGAATTTTGACATTGTTTCAAAAACCATATAAAAAATTTAAATGAATTTTTTTCCTTATGAAATGCGCATATTTGACCTAAAATAAGCTTATTTTGTGAATATCAGATGGTTCTGTAGAGTAGTAAATTTTTGGGATTGAAAGGGTTAAAGTAGAGATTCAAGTAAAAGGTGTGTGGTTGAAAGTCTGCAAACAGTGTAGCGGTAATATTATTGAGATTTCGTCGCCAAGAAGTTCTTAGAAATTATTTTATATTATCTCTATGTGTATCCAAAGCATTTTAATATAGCAACAATCAAGATATTTTGAGACTTATTTATTGATAGGAACTTAAACCTTTTTTTCATCGAAGTCAAAAATCGGTCATTGCTAATGAATTTCTTGTACAAAGTAATTTGATTAGAATATTTCCCCATAATACATATAAGTGTAGTTTAAATTTCAAATTACCTCGGATGACTTAATCCACCAAATGGTTGCTTATCTTTTAGCCACATGTAAGTCATTGGTTTTTCTCCAAAGGCCTCACATTTCAAAGTAACTGATTCTCCACTCCTCACAGTTTGAGCAATAAACTTTTGCTTGAAATGAGCTGGTACTAAAAAAAACATTTGAAAATATATATATAATTTATAGTACATTCAATTTTCAGTCCGAAAACGTAATACATAAAACTCATAATGCAAAACAATATAATATAATAAAATAATTATTTTATGCTTAAAATATTAATAAAATTTCTAGACCTTTTTACACTGCAAAAAAATTGGAAGCTTGGCTTCATCGCATTTGGTTTCGATTAGCTGCAACGGCTGTGTGAAGAAAAGTTTTACCATATTATCGGTATTTGATTGAATCATTTTTCATGTTTTTGTTTCCAAAACTTGAAAAATTGTTTAAATAAATATTGAAAATATGACAAAAAAAATTTCAAACATCCATTGCAGCTACTAGAAACTGTATTTTATTTGAAGTCAATCTCCTATTTTTTAACAGTGTATAAGTTTATCATGAAATTTAAATTTAGTAGCACATATTGAAGCATTATAAAAAATCCATTTATTTCTAGATTTAAAATATATGTAATTCGTATACTAAAAAAAACATACTATCCCTTATAAACAAATTAGATTTGCTCATTATTTCAAAGAAAATCAGTTTATACACACAAATACTAATAATTTGCATGAACAAAAACTCTAGAGTGCAAAAATTGTGTTTTACTTTAGTTCCCCTGGATTATTCAGTTTTAAATAAATTGAATAATTGGAAGTATCTAATTACGAAACTCGACATGAAAATCAAAAATACAAAAAAGCATCCACCGATAAAGCCTCTCAAACAAGCTTGTTAATTAAAGTATCAAATATAAACTAAATGAAACAAATGTTGTTTTTCATTTGGGAGATAAAACACGGAATTACCTAAATGTTTAATTAAAGTTACACGGGAAAAGATATTCCGCAAAGTTGTGCCTTTCGAGAATATAAATAATAAGAAAAATGAAATTAAATCACGTTTAATTTAGTATCATGCTTTGTTAGAGTTGAATATTTCACAGTTACACAGCATCAAGAATTTTAATATTATATGCTTTGCTATTTCATTTAAAAATCTATTACGTAAATATATATAAAGTAAATATTCACACATGGATTTCATATTTTCTCTAAACAGTTTGCATTATAAAATTGAACTGTGACTTTTAAAACGTTTTCAATTATTCTGAATTTTCTTTGGACATATGCTGAGAACAAATACAGATTTACTTGATTAAATTAAAAAGGTTTTAGGGCTATTTTACAGATATTGTGGCAGTGAATGAATTTCCTTTATACACAGTAAAATTTCAATTATCCAAACTTGAATGGTATCAATATTCTCTTTTCATTCATCCATCCGAAGGATTAACATGTATTTTTTTCATTTAATGAAATGTTATTTTCTGTAAGGATGTTTTCTGTATTCCCCAATTTCAACATGCATTACAAAGTTAATAAAAGTAGATTGCTTTTTTTTTAATAAAATGCGATTATCCGAAATTTATATTTTCCGAATTGTTACTGCCTCGATTGAGTAATGTATTGTATTACCCAGTTTAATATTGTAAAACAAATAAAATTTCCTACAAGTGCCTTGAACATGGTTCTCTGAAGAGTATAAAATATACTCTTTTTTGGAAAATATACGGTTATCCAAATTTGTTATTTTCCAAATGTGAACTGCTCCAATGAATTAAGATAATAGGAGTTCTACTCTCTAAAAAAAATAATGTTCAAAAACGACGAAATTTTCCTTGAATTTGACGATTCCGTTACTGGCAAATGTTCCGAGTTTTCGTTTCCTCAAAGCGAGGACATTTGAATCGTCATTTTTATGAGGATTTGATTGTCGTCTAATCTAAAGAGATATTTCGTCATTTTTGGGCATGTGAGTACAACAATGAGATTCAGTTTCCTCAAAATAAAGATACAGAATCGTCAAATCACGATCGTAAAAGTGAGGATTCACGTTTACTCAAAAGTCAAGTGATAGTTTGACGAAACAATCCTCAAGTTTAACGAAATGAGGCTTGAGGATTCATGAATCGTCAAAAATGAAAGTGTTATTTCTAAGAGTGTACTGTAAAAAAATTGAAAATTCTAATACCATGCACAGTGAGCTTGACCACGGTGCTGAGAGGAGTTCCAACGCCATTGCTGGCTTCACACATGTATCTGCCGTCGTCTTCTTGCTCTATATCCCTGATGACCAAGGAACCGTTGACCAGTGTCTGTATGTGGGATCCACTGATTACCGTACGGTAGTCACCAGTCTCCTCTGAATTGGTTAAAATGAAAAGATAATTAGAAAGTTATAAAATATTATGTATCAGTTGAAGTAGACAATGCACATTACTAGAATTCCTCACTGTAAAAAATACCTCTAATTCTTATCATAGTGTAATGGTATTTTTTACACTTTTTTACATCGATAATGTGTAAAGCAGTTTTTACAAGATTTTTTGTTGGAAAAACTATATATTTTTTAATTTTAAGGATTATAATTTTTTTATAAAGTGATTTTCATTGTGTTACTGTTATAAAGTTTTATCGTTGATGTAATATAAATAATTAAACATATAAAAAATAAATTTTACCCAAAGCTAAAAATATAGGATCAACATATTTTATTTCCCTAAATTATTACATTTCATCAAATCATTGAACAAAAAGAGGTTGTTTTTGTAATTGCCACTTTTAATATTAAAATTCCAATTATCATCATTTAAGTTTTCTAAGCAAGCACAATTTTTACTATAATTCAGTTACTATTTACTGACTTACAGTACAATGGTAAAGTGTATCTTTATTAAAAAGGAACAGTAATCCAATATAGTGCAACTCTTTCTTTAGTGGGAAATGTGATGATCATACATCCACAGAAGATTAGTTGAAAGTCAGACAACTTGAAAAAAATCCAAACTATTCCGAGACCACTCTATTCTATTAGGCCCTTTCGTATTTGTCAGATTAAGATATCACACTGCAAAGTGTTAACTTTCGAGAGTAATTTTGTTTTACATTTTTGGGTGCTGTACTGCCTTTTATTTACGAAACTAATATTTGTATTGCTTCACACCTTAATAAATAGATTAATATATGCTAAATTCATTATTACTATGAGTGATTTTCTCACAATGTTAAATTTTGAATATCTCATCAAATATTTTAGGAAAATATTCATTTAAAAAAAAATTAAAATACTCACAAGAAATAAAATTATATGCATATGTGTTTCTTTACTACAATAAAAACTAACTAAGAATAATAATAAAAAAACATGGTGAATTGCAAGTACTATCACGTGTCATGCAACGTACATGTCTAAATTTCTCAAGAAATAACTATGCTATGAAGTTGTCACAGAGATGAAATTATTTATTGATTTCGAGCATTTCTTTGATACAAAAAACGGGCATATCTCAAAAAGTAGAATTGTTTGAAAGTAACTGTTATCATACAGTATTGAAATCAGTGATTCAAACGTTACTAAAATCAGTTTTAAAATAATTGACACCACAACGCATGTTGCCCAATTGCTATGTCCACACTACGACAATCAAAACAAAAACTGTTAACAAATGCGCGCGCATCCACATACAGTTTGCACAGGCATGCGCGCGCACCTACCTCTTTGCGCAAAATTAAATAAAGTCTAATTAAAGTCTGCATTAAAAAGGTTTTTTAAAATAATATTCAAGTAAATGGCTATTTATTTGACTTATTTCATAATATTTTTGAGTTTCATGTGTTCAAAAACATTACCCACCTGTCAAATTATTATGGTTGAATCATATTTAAAAAAATAACAAGGTGCTATATTTATCTACAAAATATAAGTTACATGTAATAACTTATTCTTTTTTTATCATTTTAACTTAAAGATTTAAAATGAGCATATTGTTTTCTGCTTAAATTTTTTCATTGCGAATCATCAACTGTTTTTTTTTTAACGTGTGCTAAGTTATATGTTTAAAAAAACATTTTTGGTGAGGCATGAACATTAATTTTCCACATTTTTTTATTAAAAATTTAGTTTTAAAAGAAAATTTGTGTGTAGAAACTATGCAAAATTAACCTTATACCAATTATATTTCAATAAAATGTGTTTTATTTTTTATTTGGTTAATGGATGTTAGTAGAAACAATAGATAAGCTAGCATAACTTTTTTTTCCTTGCTAAACCATCAGGCCAAAAGCATGAACCGAAATATTTTTTATGCCTTTGCAGACTAGGCATATTCTACATAACTGAGAGCCATTTTTTGTGGCACCATCTAGGCGATTCTCACGACCAATTTTGACGCCCAGATTACAATGAATCTGAGCTCTCTGTGGATGTTAAAGTAAGCTGATATTTAAATTTGCCAAGAGAAACCAAGCCAAATGGGCGCTCCAGGGATCTTTTACATGCCACAAAATCATATATGGCATGCGTGCCCATGATTTCCCCATCCACAAAATCCAACGACCTAGCCGGGGCTCGGACCCTCAATCTTGGGTTTACGAGACGGACACGTTTAACCTCTCAGCCACTGAGCCGCTGTGAACCGAAACATGAGCTTAGAATAAGCATCGTGCACTTAGCACAATATTTGAAATAGGGACGCTTATGCAGCGTTTATTCAAATTGAGACAGTATATATAAAGGGGTAAGCTTGGATACTTTTGATATAAATTTTATTCTTGCTAGATATGCAATTGAAAATTACACCAAATGGCATGAATTCAAAATATGAATGAACCATTAGCATAATATCTTTTGCACAATACTTGGAAAAGTGACGTTTCTACCACATTAACTCACTCTAATAACCCCCCACTATTCAACATACATTGAGATCTTTCATCCCCTCCCCCTCCTCTTCTATACCTCCCTACTGACCAGTAACCCGATGATGAGTGCGTATGTGCGTCGCACTGATTACGGTGCGGTAATCACAGCACTCCTCCGCAATCGTGGATATGTAAACACTCATCAGAAGGGTGATGATGCATGAAATCGTCAGCTTACTCCCAGTGTCCGGGTTATTGATGACGTGTTTCGGTTAGTAGATGTAGCGAATTTGGTTTCGGGGAGTTTATATGACTTATGATGAATTTTAAGACGTTATGGGTTTAGATTTAATATCTGGGTTTCATGTTAAGAGAGTTCTCGTGAAAGCAACACCGTGGTTGGAGATTCTGAGAAAATATTACATTTTCGCATCCGTTCTTCAATGTAACTAAACTTTTAGAAAATTGAAGCGGATATGTAATTAGAAAATTGAATCTTTTTGTCAACATAAGAAAAGTAATATGGAAAAAATGGAATATTTGACACATACGAGACTTGACCTAAAGATTTTTGAATAAAAAAAGAAAGCAGAAAGTTTTGAGTGTCTTAAGTGGTATTTCATATTTTAGCTGATCACATGTTGAAATAAAAATCTTATTATCACATACTGTTTTTTAAATATTAGAAAAAATACTGCTTCACGCCCCAAAATTAAATATTTTGGGTTGAAAACACTTTTTTATTTATTTTTAGTTTAAAGTTAATAGTTAATTAATAATTTTATTTGAAAAGGCTTTTAGCTACAAGATCATTTATATTTGTTCAATTATTTTATTTTAAAAATGGCTGAATTTAGAGTTACTATGGAAACTTGGGTCAGGATAATTATTACCATTCAAATGCATTTAGTAGGTCTCATTTAGTATGTTGTTTTATCTGTTTTGCGCTATTTTATATTATTTAATATATAAAGAAATAATTAGAGTTCGGACTGGCTATTCTGACTGGCTTTTTTAGAAGATATTTTAAAACAGGCTACAAATAGCTAACAGATAGACGTAACATGTTTTGCAGTAGTTATTACTCTTGGTCTTCCACAAAATTTCAAGCCTGCATGCCCAGGGTGGCTACCAATAAATATACTTTCTTCCGTCGTATAAAGCAATAAAATTTTTTAAAGGAAAATATGATAAAATGTCCATCTGTTAGAATTTGTTATGGCTCTCTAAATCGCTGTTTGACCAACTAAGTAAACTATCAAGCTTGGTTACGACTCAACTGTAGAAAAAGAACATAAGGATATCTATAACAAATTGGGATAAATAAAAGCAACTGGGTGCATTTGATTGCGAGGGTCATTAGTAACTATATTGTATTGTCTTTTAGGAAACCAAACGCTATCAACGCATCTTGTGCAATCAGTTTTAGCCTACAAAATTTATCAGTTCTATCTCATATGATAATTGTAAACGTTTTTTTAAACATAATTTTTGTCAGAATTAAAAGTAATCAGTTATAAAAAGTATCCGTATTAAGTTGGTCAATTATCCATATAATATTAAGGAACTTGACCCTCATTATCAAGTTTTTAACATATTATTTTAAATTTAAAGTTAATACTTTGTGTCAATAATGATAAATATATTACAATACTAAATTAAGTATAAATAGACTACTTTTACACATCCAAAAATAGTTAATGGATAAAGCGACTAATAAGAATTGGGTGAAGTATCCTTCGTTTCCACTAACTATTGTAAATATCTTGATTGATGCCAAATAGAAGCAATATATTTAATATGTAGGGGCCAATAAGAAGATTTGTTAATTTTACGGAAAAAATGCAGAGTTTAAAATAAATCAACTGAAAAATATAATGTTATTATACTTATTAAAATTCTTCCCGCACCATGAGATATAGGTGAAGAATAAATTAAATAATTCTGGCAATTTTAATCACCTTAATACATACGTTAATTTTATCATAGTCCATCCAATAATTAGAAATTCAAATTCAATATTCACTTATTTCGATTACCAACCATCCTAACAAATACCACAATTCATTTACGATGCCCCAATATTCTCACAGATAAACTAAATTATCTCCCGAGCTTCGGAATAAACCACATTCTTTATACCCTCATCACAAGTAAGCCTATCTTTATCACGCCCTGAGGAAGCATTTCTTGTCTCCTGTCTTAGACGATGTATTTTGGTCGGAAATTCTCACCTGGATAGATTTATCTCCCTGACAAAGCATTATAAATCATCTTCGATGAAAACACGTTTGAAAGATGGTTGTTTTCCGCAGTTTCATTTTGTATGGAAGCGTTATTTCTATGCATTAAGCAAAAACCGTGTAACATAAAATTCCTCACACAAAGGGTATTGTAACGTGAATTTTATTATCGTATTAAAAGAATGATTTATTATTTTATATGTTCTGTAATGGATTTGCTTGCGATAATTATGTTGAAAAGTTTCCACGCTTATTGTTAAGGTTTATTTTTTTAGTGTTTCGTATTTTTTTAAATGTAACAAAAGTTTGGCGTAGATAATTATAGAAGTACTTATACATTTTAATGAAGGTATTTAATATGTCCTTTATTTTAGGATAGACTTTTTCAAAGCCAAACTGGGAAACATTTTATGAAAATTCTTGAATGCAGCAAAAATAGTTTTATTTACTCTATGTAAAAACATTATTATTAAGATATTTTTAATCGTAGTTTAAATAATTATTTTAAATCAATAATGTAAATGTTTGAAGTAAAATAAATGTGTCTCTTGTTACTTATTTTCAATATTTTTGTAACACTCAATTGTTAATTTTAAATTTCATAAGTAATAATAACTTTATACTTGATAAAAATAATACAGATATATTTTACCCACCGTCACTTTTTTTCCAGATGACCCTAGGTTCAGGTCGTCCATCTGCGGTACAATCCAGTATAGTGGTCCCCCCTACAGGTACAAACTGGTCACCGGGTTCCACTCTCCAACGTGGAGGAGCTACAAAGAACATGTCTTGAATTAATATCATTCTAAACTATAATGTATATCACTTTGAAATTTTGTTATGTCACAACAACCTGAGCATAGGTAGAATTCTTACTTGACCCATTTTCGACCTCAAAATCTTAAATCTTAAATGTTAGCACGTGCAAAGGTCAATACATGGATGTCAAGAAAAGAAATTATGTTTTGGAAATTTTTTACTACATAAGAAAATTTGTAATTTATTAAAAGCAAAGCTTACACGTAATTATTAATAGCATTTAATAATGTAAGAAACTATCTCAAAATACTAATTAACATAGGTTATTTTTGATGTCAAGAAACTAAATTATGTTTTGGAAAAATTTTATTACAGAAGAAATTTTATAATTTATCAAAAGCAAAACTTACACGAAATTATTATTAATATTTTATATTGTAAGAAACTATCTCAGAATACCAAATGACACAGGTTATTTTTGCTCATATACGTCATGTATTACTTGGTTATATATTCCCTACCGCTTAACTATCGTGGATTATATTCCCAAGCCTCATAAAATTATCCTCTAAAAGTAAGTTCAGGTTTGATGATATAATTATTCATTTAGAGAAAAAGTCCATCTATAAAATAATTTCAAAGAGAATAAGCGAAACCCCATACATAGGAAACGACACCCAATAAATCGAAGAACACTATTTTGCAATTCAACAGTCATAATTACATACTGACTATTTAATATTCCTCTTCAAATACAAACCATACAATTTCCATACGTCAATACTAACTATATAACCTCTCTTTCCGAATAACACCCTTCATTATACACCGAGTATGACCGGGTATTCCCGAAATCCTATCGCAACAAGCTATTGCAATCAAATGGCCGGCTCTGCGTACCTATCCGGATTGCACCCCATAACTTATTCCATCAGTCCCTAAGATAAGACGATTATAAGGAACTGATATATTTATAATGAAGGTATTTAATCAGTTCTTTATATTAGGATAATATTTTGAGAATCAAAGTGTGAAACAATTTATGAAAATTATTGAATGTAGCAAGGCAGTATTATTTTCTTTATATAAAAACTATATTATTAAGATCCTTTCAATGGTAGTTTAAATGACAACTTGAAAACATTAAGGTACATGTGTATAGCAAAATAAAGGTAGAGTGTCACTTCTTTACTACTACCACAACCAAACCCAAAACATAGGAAAATATACCCAATATATCGAAGAACACTATTTTGCAATTCAACAGTCATCAATACATATTGACTACTTAATATTCATCGTCAAATACAAACCATACAATTTCCATACGTCAATACTAACTATAGCCTCCCATTCCGAATAACACCCTTCATTATACACCGAGTATAACCGGGTATTCCCGAAATCCTATCGCAGTAAGCATGCCCTTGCAATCAAATCCCCTGCTCTGCGTACCTATCCGGAATGTCCCCCACAAACTATTCAATCAGTCCCTAAGATATGTAATTATAAGGAACTGGTATATTTTTAATAAAAGTATTAAATCAGCATTTTATTTTAATACTATTAAAATAATCAGACTGAAAAACAAGTTATAAAAAAATATTGAATGTAGCAAAATTGTTTTAGTTTCCCCATATAAAAAGTCTATTATTGAGGAATTTTCAGCAGTAGTTTAAATGACCATTTAAATTTATTAAGGTAAATGTTTATGACAAAATAACGGTAGAATGACTTATTTATTATTATCACAACAAAACCCAATGCATAAGAAAAGGCACCCAATATATCGAACCCGCCCAATAAGAATGCCATTTAGCAATTCAACAGTCATCATTACATACTGACTATTTAATATTCAGCTTCAAATACAAACCGTAGAATTTCCATACGTCAATACTAACTATAGCCTCCCATTCCGAATAACACCCTTCATTATACACAGTGTGACCGGGTATTCCCGAAATCCTATCGCAATAAGCTAGCCCTTGCAATCAAATCCTTGGCTCTGCGTACCTATCCGGATTGCCCCCCATAAACTATTCAATCAGTCCCCTAACCCTGAGAGACAGCGTGCCAATGACGTTGACCGAGTCACATTATTGTTGTCGACACAAATGTAGACCTGCTGGGATTTCTGTGTTTTGGGTTGCATTGTTGGTTAGGAGTAGGAGAAGGATTAACCTGTCCTCAAGATAAATGTGGGGATAGAGTAGCATTGATTGTTTCTTTGTATCGAAATGACCAGCTAATAATTTGAAAAGATCAGGTGTTGCCTTGTTGCTTGCTGTTTTAAATTACGAGGCGTAATTTGAATGCGCTACAGCTCCTTGAAGGCTAGAAATAGACAACTGGAAGCGTTCAACATAACCTCACCAATGAAAAAAATAAATTTAATTATTTATTTATTTTCAGCATTTATTCTACGTACGCACACTTGTTTTCGTTATTAAGCATAGAGTAAATATTTGTATTTAATTATATCAGTATACGTTAACCAATTTAATGGTCGAAATCACTTCTAAAATTTAATGTAATACTTTGTTTATTTCATTTGATTTATTACATTTCTACTTTGTAAACCTGTCCGAATTGTTCTTTCATTCTACTAAACAATTCGTATTCATGAAATCGGGGTGTAATTGACATGTTGGCCGAGTGACATTGTTGTCACAAATTTTGTGTTTAATCCTCATGGTTTTCTAAAGCTTGAATTGCATTGTATTGATTTAAATTAATATATCACTCTTCCAGCGAATTTGATTATTGAATATTGTAACATACTCTTATCTATGGAGAGTGGCAAAGGGTCAAAGCTAATCAGAAGCAAAATCAGTTTTTTTGCACTTTATTTGCATTTGTTTTTAAATGCAATGATAAAAGTAGCATACAAGAAAAAATAGAAAGGACTAGTATTTCAGTGTTAAAATAGTCTATGTCAGAATTGGACAAGAGGTTACTATTGTCTTGGCACAATCTATTGACATTGATCGAGGAGGTCAGTTGGTGACCACATGTACTTGTATCTCTTGGGGCTTTCATGTTACGATGTTCGATGAGACAACTACCAGATTGGACGAACAAGCAGAAATAAGAGATAAATTATCGATGTAGTTTTTTCTCTTGTAATTGAATCGTGACTTTTAGACAAGGGGAAAAAGAAAAAAAATCTGTGTTAAGGATATTTATTACACATTGGTAGGAGATAAACAGAATAAAGTTGCTAGAAGCAGGTGTTGTTCGTTTAGATCCTTTCTTATTAATTAAATAAGTATCTGTATTTACCATTTAGCACTTTCTGGGTTCGAATTTTTATCCTTATTATTTTCAGCAACATTACAAAAAAAATATTTTACAGTCGGTAAAGTATGGGTAGGAAAAGACCATTTATTTGCCCATTAACAATATTAAAGCGAAGTAGTTAGTAAAATACATAGATGTAAAATGTTTGTTTGTAAAATACATAGATTGGATACAATCATTTACATTAACTGCTTAATCTAAAACTACTTACCGTTGACATTGAGTGATGCAGAAAAATTCACAGTGGCAGCATCATTATACGCTACGCAAGTGTATTCACCACTGTGATCTTGCCTCAATGACTTGAAAACAAGGGTGGCCACAAAATCATCGATCATTTCAATGGAGAGTCCACTTTCCATGGTCAGAGGAGCACCATCTTTTAGCCATGAAATACGGATTGGTGGGTCACCGGTGGGGACACTGCAGGAGACGCTGGCTCGTGTGCCTAAAGTTGGATTCTTTGGGAAGACGAATGGGCTGATGCTAGGGGGAACTGTAAAATAAACAATAATAATGTAATATTAAGCTACTTACCGTTACGTTCGGAAAGCGGGGTGGTCGGTGGAAAAAAAAAGGAAGTCGGTAATATTATAAAACATTTATCTTTCAATATAGGAACAGTAAATGTCAAAAAAAAATGAAAAATGAAATGATTATTATTTTTATGCTTATATTTAGGGTTATCATTATTTTGAAAAATTCCGACTCGAACACTCGATGATGACAAGTTAACTGTTTTATTTTTCATTTATTATTTTAAAACAGAAATAAACAATTGTAAAGTTGGTTAAGGCAAAAGTAAAGACAATTATATTTATTCAAATATTGCTATAAAATGCTTCTTAACGCAACTCAGTTTTAACGATCATGCAAAAGTCATAAAAAAAGATGGCTACAGGTTCATTTTGCAATCAATATATTCAATTGACAAAATTTTTGGAGTATAGATTTGTAATTTAAAATTTTTTTAACTAATAAATCTCCATGAAAAGGCGAATAGTAGATTTCGTAAACGTTTATCAGATTTAGAGATAAAAATCTCTAACTATGAATAATTTGAAATGAGACATCCAAAATCGCTACTTCGCTTATGTCCCCTGTTTCGTGTCCCATTTACATTTAATGGGCTGCTCATATTATTCTGTTTGACAGTATTGAAATATTTACATAGTAAATACTTTCCAGTTATGACTTCAAAAATTTAGAGAAAAGAAAGATATTCACAAATACATAACAAACATTAACTTTTTAAACAATACTTTACAATACTTGACAAAAATTAATCTCGCACGTTTTTAAAAATAAAAATTAAAGTTCTGGACAATTGGGATTTAATATCCAGACACCTATGGCAACCAAACTTATCATTGAATGTGCGACCAGGAGTTAAAAAGTCGACAGCTCTGTGAAACGCGCAATACCGTGTACTTCCAAAATGTAATAATTTTTTGTCATATAGAAAAAATCAAGCAATGTAGGTTAATTATGTTTTTTAATAGAAATTAAGTCATGGACTTAAAATTAAATTAAATTTTAGAATTGTATATTTCAGAAAATAGCAAATTAAAATGATTTTGATAAAATTAAGCCAAAATAAAGTTTTAATTAATTTCATGGAAGAATTTTGCGTAGCACTATTTCACAAAAGTTTATTATAAAAACTGTAACACACACTGTAAAAAAATATAATAACGTTATCCCAGGTTTATAATGCACATTTTTGATTAAAAAAATGTATCGCATTAACGTTACATAAATAAGCAGTTTACTCCATAAAACTGGTTACAGAAGGTGCTGCCTCCGGTTACGCCTGTCAACGTAACACCAAATTTATAAACCTAACACCGCAAAACTGGGGTAAAATTCTTATTTATATAAAGTTATTGAATAAACCTGGAGACAGCTGGGTTGAAATCAAATTTTTGGATTACGTTACACATTTTAACAGTGTACATTACAAAAAAATTTCATTTCAGCAATATCTTGTGCTCCCTAAAAATATGTAGTCATATGCATTCAAAGCTCAAATTTATTTTAAAACACTTATTGTGTTAGTCGGTGAAAATGTGTACTAGGCAAAGTGCCAAATACACATTTTTTCGATACTCAACAATAATGCATCAAGATTAGTATCAAATTTACAACTTTTAAAAGCAAACGTGAATCCCACAAAATAACATAAAAATTCAAAAGTATCGCCTTATCCCTACAAATGGCTGAATAAAATTTCACAATAAGACATAATAATAAAGCAAATGGACGTTTTTGATCGCGCAGATAGGACCTTAATGGCACAACCGATGAGCGGTAATGCCACAATTTCGCGCTCGAATTTGGAAGGTGATATTTCAATTCCATTTTATTGCCTCAAAAAGAAAGAAATATGACACGAAGATGCAGCATAAAAGGAGGTATGTGTGAACTACAGCGTGTGCATTTCGAATGCGTGCGAGAAAATATATGGTTTAGAGTCTTTTAGTTTTCTTTATAATGGCAAAAGAAATATTTCTAGAAAATATTGCTATTATAAGATGTGCTGCAATAAATGGAAAACGTGCTATACATTGCTCTATAAACTTTGTAAGACATGAGAGAAGTTCATGTTTTGGAATTTGGATTCTAGCATGTTTTTATTACGTTGCAAAAAACTTGTATTTATATGATTTTGAGACTGCAATCTCCACTTTAAAGAATAATTACAAAAATGCTAAATCCTTATTTTAATAATTAAACAGAAATTTTATCACGTTCTTTATCTTACTATCATTTTTCAGATGCATATAATGAAAAAAAAAACATAATTTAAACAAAATGAAATAAAAATTTCGCATGTTTTCTAAAAATTTCTACATAAAAAAAAACGTAATATGTCATAATATTTTTAACCACCTCTTAATAGTGAACATATTCCGTTTATTGCATTATGATAATATCTGGCGACTGACTAAATGTTAAAGAAAATGGTTGTTTGAAAATTATTGAAATCAAATTGTGAACATTTCATGTCCATACTCGATAATGATATTTGGTTATATAAGGTTTTCTAAAGTAACAGACATCATTGTGTGAATTTAAAACAAAAAAAATTGTAATTTTTGGCAGAATAAATAGATTAGTAAACGGGAAAGGTATTTGTCATGTCCGTTTTTTGATTATTAAAAAAATTATGTATCTATTTAAACTAGAACTTATTAATAAACAAAATTTAAACCAAGATGAGAACAATTTATGTGTTAACTTAAACATTTCTTTTATATCTTTCTCTTAAACAAATCGAACTTTATTGAAAAATGAAGATTACGAAACGTAAAAAGTTTATGAAAAAATGCATCACATATTTTTTTTCTCAATTTAAATCACTCTATAAAATATTTCCTTTTTCCAAAAAAGAACATCAGCGACGATGATCCTCATCAATAAAATCTAAAAAGACCATTTGCATGAAAAAGATGGCACCAAAAACTAGAAACAACCCCATGAAAAACTGCCGACCATCGCAATCAATAGTCCTTACTTTGACATTTAATATAAGGCTCCAAACATGGAATTTTTTCCGAAGAAACACTGAATGAAGATATGCTCTGATATTGACTAGAATCATCTTCTAAAGGAACCGACATATACACCAGCAAATAGACGCTGTGATTAACGGTTTCCGATAGTGCTTGTAGTTTTTGGACTGAGCTGATGGTTTCGCTAACAGCCAGATTTTTTCCTTGGTACGTTGCGTAAAAAGGTTTTTTTAAGGAGGAATGGGACGGCAGGACCGGGGGTCTCCAAACTCAAGTGCCCCAATGTTAATCCAATGGGAAAAATTATTTTCTTTGCCACATTTCTCCGGCTGTATTGAATATTTTTACAAGCGGATTTTTTTATGTGATAAATGTAGCTGACTTACAGGTCTCTATCTTCCCACTTTTTAAAATTGCATCGAGTATTTTTTTTAATGTTCAATAAACTATTTTGTAAAACACAAAATGTTCGAAGCAATTTCAAAAAGTGGGAAGATAGAGACATGTAAGTCAGCTACATTTATCACATAAAAAAATCCGCTTGTAAAAATATTCAATACAGCCGGTGTTGCAAAGAAAATATTTTTTTCCCATTGGATTAACATTGGGGCACTTGAGTTTGGAGACCCCCGGTCCTGCCGTCCCATTCCCCCTTAAGTCCTCCGTCAAATATTGAAAAGGTTTCATTTGCCTGAAGATGAATAGGTAAAGTTTTTTTTTTTACTTGGAAAACAGAAGATGGTAATTTGCGAAATCATTTACGTTATTTCTTGTAATGGTGGAGTTTTTATGTTCGTTTAAATTGAGGACTCGTTAGAAATGTTTTTAAGGAAGTGAAACAATTTGGAATTCTCCAATAGTACCTAAGGTCTGTAAGTTTTATCATTCATTGTCAATAGAGTAACTTAATCGAAAGAACAAAAAAAAATAGTTTTTATTCAAATATAGTCCCGTCTTAAGAAAACTTAAATGAGTAGCTATATGAAAAGAAATATATATACATTAATGATTATTTGTTTTAAAAATATATTTATTAGCTTAAAAAGTATTTCTTTAAAAGAATCCATTTCATATAAATTAATCGATAAATGCAGGTGTCACATAAATGCGAAATACAGTATTCGATGAAAAGAAGCCTTGAAAGGCGAGCTACGCATTGAGTGCACGAAATAAGTAATCAGTTGTAACTTAAGTCAGTTGAGTAGTGATAACTGACGTCTTCAGATACCAACACCTTTCAAGCATGCGATTAGAATAGTTTCTGAAACAACCGAAGGCAAAATGAAAAAATAAAAAATAAAAAGTAGAAAGTGGAAACAAGTTCAAATATTTGACAATTTAGAAAAGTTAAGACTTTTTTCTATTTAATGAAAAATTGAAAATTTTGTTTGAAGTGGGTTTCCGCACTCACTGAATCAAAAGTAAAATTTACTGCTCAAAAAATCAATCCAGTACTTATCCAGTACTATTTTATACTTGTGTACTTGATGTAGATACTTGTGTAGTTAATGATGTTAATTTTAAGAAAATCACCCAATTTAAAATTTCGTTTTTAAACTCCAATAATTAGTTTCACAATTGTGGAGAAAAATATGTCAAAATGTTTGCAACACCGATTAAAGAATTAAGTAACATGCTTGCATGTGTGCATAAATTAAATTTTGGCACTTTTTTTTGACATTTTGGCATTTTTTATTAATCAAATTTATTTAGTTTGACAGTTATGTTAATAGTATTCGTACTATGTATAAGGTATGTGAATATATTTTCCATTAGGTTAAATTTCAAGATTTTTCTCTATATTTTCTTGCATTTTCTTTTAATTGGTGTGCGAAAATCCTGAATCTTTTTTTAATAATTTCAATTTTTCACTTATATAATTTTCACGTATTTTAGTATAAAAAAGAAGTCTTACCATTCTTCTGATATTTTTAAATTTGTAGTTTTCATGTCAGTTCAAAACGTTTTCATACTATACTAAACCAAAAAAAAAAAACCCATACTCGTATTGATAAACCATATAAAAAAACATTTCTTGCAACACCACCCCGAACCTAATAAATTTACACAATACAGCATTACATTTCCGCAAAGACCCCAAACATTCCGGACGCAATCAATCAAAAATAGGTAGATGTTTTACAGGACTAAATCACCCAAAAACTTGATGCATACCCGACCAACGTTTTGATACCTTCATTAGTCTCCATCTTCCACCTATACTTTCCCTCATCTTTTTTTCCGAAAAAGATGTCCACTACTTCAGTTGTTTTTCTCGTATTTGTTTATCAGTAGATATTCTATATCTTGTTTTGTGAGGAATATTTATTGAGTACTGTCAATTTGGAGATATTTTGGTAAAGCATTTGTTCAATTTTATTATTAAGTGTGGGAGCCTAGATATTGTTATCTAGAAACCTAGCATTCGTTTGAATCGAATTAATTAAAATCATTTTTTTGCCCATGCAGTTGAAAGAGATTTTATAGGTAGATGAAGATATTTCACTGACAAAGATAGTACTAAGAAGAAGTTAGTAAACGATTATTATTGGCCCATAAACCAGCCATACTAGTACTTTTAACAGCAATATAGCAACTATAAATTCAGAATATTTTAAACAGCATTGGTTCTTCTCATTACATGTAATCGAAAATAAATGCCTTTATTATTGAGACTCTTGAAATTACCTATATTTTTTGGGGTTTTATACTTGACGAATAAAACTATCAATCTGCTTTGTAATAAAAAATATTATAAATCATGTGCCCAACAAAAAAAATCCCCAAAGACCCCAAACACTCAGCACACAATCAATCAAATACAGGTTGATATTCCATATGATATACGTCGACCTACGCTTTGATACTTTCACCATTCTTTATATAACAACTATACTTCCCTTCATCTTCCAAGCCATCCAGAACTTGTATAAAAACTGAGCCTTACATATTTTACTACTATCAAATGAATTTTTTTAATGTGGTCTTTGTTTTACCACATTTTTATTTATAATTTTAAAAATATTTGTTTTGAATTTAATGTAATGTTAAGTTGTGCAATTTGGTAAAAACTTTGTTCAGTTACTAGTTCTCATAAAGTATTTTAAGTGAGTGTAAAGGCACATTTTTAAATTAAAAGTATAAATACTGAGCATCAAGTTTAATACTGCACTTGAATGGATTTTTAGATGTGTTTTGTCAGATCAAATTTCTTCTTGTATTTGGTCTGAATTTGCATGTAAGTTCCAGGTGTAGAATTTGGTAACAACTCTAGTTCGTTACTACTTATCATTAGATATTTTAAACAATTTTAAAGACACATTTTTAAGTTAAAAATAATTTAAGTTTTAAGATCTGCATTGTTTTTCTTATTTTTGCAATTGTCATTAGACGAAAGTATCTCCATTTAAAATTAGAGGCTTCTTTTATTCGATGAAAGAACGGCACATCCTCTCACCTTCCATGCCATCCAGACCTTATAACCAGTCAAAAACCGAGCCCTTAATATCATACTACTATTAAGTCGATTGGTCGTTTTTTGTGTGAGCCTTGTTTTACCAATCATCTATAAGTATTTTGCATGTATTCCAAATTTCAATATTCAGCTGCGTATTTCGTAAAAACTTTGGTGACCTACAATTTATCATACGATATTTTAAACAAGTTTTGCAAAGAATTATTTGTGAGTTTAACATAAATTTAGTTTTACGGGCTGTACTTTTTATATTTTCGTGATCCGGATTTGAATAAAGTGCCTCCATTTAAAATATATTTTATTATAAATAAAAAGCGATACCTCAAATCCCCAACACAATAGACTCCACACATCCCGGACGCAATCAATCAAAAATAGGTTGATATTTCACAGGACAGACTTACCCAGGACCTTGAGGTAGACATCCACCGACGCTTTGATACCTTCATCATTCTCCACCTGGCACCTGTACTTCCTCTCATCTTCCATGCCATCCAGACCTTATAACCAGTCAAAAACCGAGCCCTTAATATCATACTACTATTAAGTCGATTGGTCGTTTTTTGTGTGAGCCTTGTTTTACCAATCATCTATAAGTATTTTGCATGTGTTCCAAATTTCAATATTCAGCTGCGTATTTGGTAAAAACTTTGGTGAGCTACAATTTATCATACGATATTTTAAACGATTTTGAAAAGAATCATTTTTGAGTTTAACATAAAATTAGTTTTAAGGGCTGTACTTTTTACATTTCCTCGATCCGGATATGAATAAAGTGCCTCCATTTAAAATATATTTTATTATAAATTAAAATGCAATACCTCATATCCCCAACACAATAGACCCCAAACATCCCGGACGCAATCAATCAAAAACAGGTTGATATTTCACAGGACAGACTTACCCAAACCTTGAGGTAGACATCCACCGACGCTTTGATATCTTCATCATTCTCCACGTGGCACCTGTACTTCCCCTCATCTTTCAGGCCACCCAGACCTTATAACCGCAGTCAAAAACCGAGCCCTTAATATCATACTACTATAAAGTAGATTCTTCGTTTTTTGTGTGGGCCTTGTTTTATAAATCATCTATAGATATTTTGCATGTGTTCCAAATTGTAATATTCAGCTGCGTATTTGGTAAAAACTTTTATTGAGCCCCAATTCATCATACGATATATTAACCCATTAATGCCTGGCGTCCCTTTTTAGGGACACTTTTTTAAAAAAAATTCACATTTTTTAATGAATCAACTTTTCAATTAAAAAATTGCTCCTTTGTCTACAATAGTGTACATTTCAACTGACCTATGGGCATTGATGCTGTTTAAGGCAACTTTTCCGGTAAAACTCTTAACATTTTAGTCTCATAACCTTAAATTAGCGCCACCTGAAAGGGTCTTAATGGGTTAAATAAGTTTTTCAAAAAATTATTTCTGAGTTTAACATAAATTTAGTTTTAAGGGCTGCACTTTTTATATGTTCGCTATACTATCCGGGATTTGAAGAAAGTACCTACATTTAAAATATCTTTTATTATAAATAAAAAGCTATACCTCAAATACCCAACACAATAGATCCGGACGCAATCAATCAAAAACAGGTTGATATTTCACAGGACAGACTTACCCAGGACCTTGAGGTAGACATCCACCGACGCTTTGATACCTTCATCATTCTCCACCTGGCACCTGTACTTCCCCTCATCTTCCATGCCATCCAAACCTTGGATGAGTAGAGTTCCATTAGTGAAAACCTTCTGGCGTCTTCCCAGGGGCAGTTGGCGATTGCCTGGCGATGGATAAAAAAGAAGCATGTAAGAGGAAATCAGGGATCGTCCTATAGCAAATATGATGGATGGTTGGTGTCTTAAATGGTTTGCTCTTGGCGGGTTTTTTATGGCTGGTTTTTTGGGTTTTATCCGGCCTGGGGTGGAATTGGTTGGGTCAGAGTTATGAAATATTGGCTAGAAGAGTGATTTGTTTTAGAGTTTAGTTTGTGAGTTTCGGAAAAGGGGTGTTTACAGTGTTTAAAAAAGGTTAAATATTTGTTCTGCTTGTGAAATGAATGTTAGAACTAGAGAGTAAGGAATATCATGTAATTTGAATAGCATACCTGAAAATAAATAAATAGTTACCTTCAATTGCACACACACACTCAATTCATTTGTATATTTAAATAAGTAAGTTGATATTATAATTTATCCACAGTTAAGTGAGCTTTATTTTTATTTATTAAATTTTAAGGGAGTATTTGTTTTATTTTCCTTGATTTAAACTCTCGACTCAGTAACTGTTTTTTCATGTATTATTTTATTATTTTTTCTTTCTTTTTAATTGGAAGCATATCACTTTATTATTTAACACATATTAAAAAGGGAAATTTTTTTTAACATAAACGTTTTTCTATTGGTTACATATTTTTTTAATTGTAAATTTTTTTGAGAAGTCACCTGAATAACATTGCCTGTTCAATCAACTAACACATGATAAAAATTAATAATTTGATAATGTTAAACTTAATCAATGTATATAAAAATCATAATTTGCATAATATGCATATAAAATATAATATGTATATAAAAATCATAAAATCTTAATTTAGTAAAAATAATGTTTTTAGCATACAAAATTTAGTGTTCCCATAAAATTTAGTAGTGCTTATGTATGTACCTTCTTATTATCACTTCGTCACGCCCAAGCAATAAATTCACATGAGGGTGCGGTTTCCGTTTTTCTTTTGTCTCACTACTTACATGGGTGTTTAATTAAGAAGTTGGGAAGCGTATGGTAATTTCTTTTGGAAATCATTATTTCTTTTTCTTCATCATCGATAAAGGAAGTAGAAAAAATTTTAATGCATAGATTACTACTTATTTCTTTGGATGAAAGCTCTTGTTGCATGTAGATTGCAATCTAATTCGACATATTTTTGAGTATAATTAACCGATTTTTATTTAGATAATATCTAGCAAATTTATCGATTTGTGAAAAATTAAGTTATCATCAGTCAGTTTATAAATTAAGAACATAAATGAAAACGTAAAAACACATATTAAATATTTATAAGTTTTGCAAAATACATGTGTTAATATAGTAACTTTTAAACTTTCTACCAAAATATAATATTATTTAATATAAATACGAATACGTTTTTTCAAAAAAGGCAATAAACTTGGGATACATAAAGTTTCTTCCTAAATCTTCAACCTTATACTAGTGTATCTACCAAAAGCTATAAACGCAATGACAAGGTGATATAAATAGCCCCTATATATTTCACTTAAATGTGACAACCCATATAACACACTTCCAACTTTTTTTTATCACTTTTCATAAAGCTTTCGCATATTACCAACCAATATAGAAATACTTGATTACATATATTGCAATTCAAACTGTTTCATAAGCTTACGTCAATATTATGAGAAATTCTCAATACCTTTAATCCAACGTATGGATTGGATCGGATATCCTGATATTGGACAGTGGACTATTAAGAACTGTCCTGCCACAGCTGTCCTGTTTCTTATGGGCCGAATGGACGGAGGACCTTTCACGTGGACTATTGAAGAGAACGCGTCCACTCCGTATTCGTTGACAGCTCTGCATTCGTATTGGCCACCGTCAGTTGCTTCAACTCTGAGAAATGAAATGTGTTATAGCTTCGGAAATGGATGTCTCCTTTATTAAAGTAACAATATAGTACATATATTGTACTACTAATATGCTTTACTATACATTAGTACATACTTTACTACATACTAATATACTATACTTTTCTACTAATAAACTTTAGTATATAACTAATTAATTTGTTTGATATTTGAATGAGTTTGATCTGTATATCTAAAGAATATTCTAACTTGATAACTAATGCATTGAAAAGTAATGCAGGATTGCAAATTATGGCACAAGTTCCACATTAATTTTACCAACCTGACTGCCAACTCTATAGAGTTAGCTTGTTAATGACCATTTTCCTAATTTCGGGTGTCAAGAAAATAAAATGTTTACTTCATTGCAAATCCGGCAGTTGATATATATGACACGGAAATTCAGAAAGTAGTTATAAATCCGGTATGAAATCCGGAGAGTTGACAGATCTGGTAATGGATCGTTTATTGAGATAACCCTGGATATCCTTAGCCCAATTTTGATGCTGGGATTAGAAAGAATATGTTTTAATTAATGTACATTTATCATTTTCATTATTACAGAATTACAAAAAAAAACTACTTTTATTTTTTTTACTTTAAATCTGAAATGTTATTAATTTTTTGAAATACACACAGCTTTGTGATGTGTATAATGAACTCTTTGGAAGCTTTTTATTGAAGTATCTTAACCGATATTGATACAATGCTAATTAACTATGAATACATTATTAAATGGTTAAAAAATAAAAAAAATAGATAGATTTTGTCCGTTTTATTAATGGCCTCCTGTGTACAAAAATACAAGAAGAGTAACTTAAATGTCAAGAGCCGATCCGGCGGCTGAATGGTTAGTGCGCTAGCCATTGGAGCTGCTGGCTTCGGGTTCCAATCCCGGTCAGACATGTATTTTTTTGTTTGTCAATAAATGTCGTTATTTGTCTAAGTGCCCTTTCTTTGTGACTGTTAATATTCTTTCTGTGTCTGTCTTACTTAACGAAGGCTTAATAAGCGAGTCTCTGTTCAAGCACATAAGCCGGATATGTATGTAGTAATAGTAAATGTCAAAAAAATTCACCTTACCTAGTAATATTAATAAAACTGATAACACTTCCTTCCCGACTGACGTAATCTCCGACCCGGATTCTGCTCGTATCTTGGACGGGGACGTCATATGAGTACCACGTGATTTGTGGCAGAGGATTACCAGCAGCCGAACATCGTAGGGAAACAGATTCCCCAGGTTTGACAATAAGCTCCTCGAACTTGCTCAGCAGTACAGGGGGTTCAGCTGGGAAAAAAAGTGTAGTTTGGAATATGTATATAAAAGAAACTAAAACATATGCGGTTTATTTCTGGAAAAGTGTCAGCGTGCAATAAAATATGCTTTTATGCTGTTGTGTTATCTAATTTTTTTTATTTATACGATTTATTGCTTCACATAACATATTGCTTCACATAAATCGAATTGAAGGATGATTTAAAATTCAAAAAAATCTCATGGTTTTTAAGGCGGTCCGGTACCTTCCCCAACTTTTTTTTTTATTTATGAACTTATAATGTTCAGATTTTATACGCTGGTGCACCCTGCATTTATGAAACCTTTTAGCAAAAAACAATGAAAATGACTGAGTATTTTTAAAAATAAAAGATTTTGTTCAAATTTTAACAATTTTGAAATCCCTACTCTCTCTTTATTTCTCGACTTTTATCACCGAATTTTGACATGAGTTCAATAATAATATCTAAACAAAACTATGCATCCAAGTTTTAATCAAGATTCAACTTTATAACAAAAATACTTTTCGAATTTTTATAAAAAGAAATACGAAAAAAATAAAATTTAAATTTTGAAATTTTTTCCAAAAATACTAACAACATAAATGAAAAGTTTTAATGCATTGTTTTGTTCATTATACTTTTAATATGCTATAGAAATATACAGAAGCTTTTTATGTATAATATTAAAATAGGAGTGGCATTTTTCACTATCCTAAAATTTAAAAGACACGAACAGAGATACGAGCATTTAAAGTATAGATCTAAGTGTTTTGTATTATGACGCTTGGAAAGTGCTTCTCATTCAAAAATTAATAACTAAAAAAATATTGCATAAAAGTTTAAGATTTTTTTGCAAAATGCTAATTAATGTTCAAATATTTAAAAAAAATAATAATAAACAAATTGAATATTTCATGCCTTCTGAGTACTGGGCCCCTTTAAATATTCAAATAAAGTCATGGTGATATAGACTGTGCGAAAAATATCATAAATTGTCTAGTGAATGACAACATATGTGTCTAGACAGCCATTTATAACGTTATCTATTTAATTTTAACCGTGAGTAAGGGTATGAAAATATTTATCGAATTCATTATTCATACTGAAGTTTTGATTGGCCAGATTGGGGTAATAAATTGTTCAGAGTAATCCACGTACACTCCGTGCCAACCTTACTTGGGTAAAAACAAAAAGTAAAAAGGCAGGGGGGAAAAGAGCAATTGGTCCGTCAGTGCGAAACTTGTGTAAGGTAATATTTACACATAAAATGATCTGAATAACCATTTAGCCAAAATACACCTTTCATTTTGATAAAAATGCCAATTTTTCTCTAATAATATTCAAATTTGTTAGACCTTATATGAAATTAATGTTTAAACATGTTTTCTGGATAGATTCACAAATAATTTAAAGAACTCTTTACATCCGCGGAAGGATCTTCTCCATAGCATATTTCTATTTACCCAACTTAGGTTGGCAAGGAGTGTAGACACTAGAAAGTGTTCTGCGGACAGTTTCATCTAATATAAAATAGACTTATTTTAAATAAATATGCTTTTAGTGGAAAAGTATAAGAATTAGTGTATTTTATAAAACGGAAAAATATTGCAGCATTCAAATACTTCAAAATCGTAAAAGTGAATATATGAATGAATAAAATGTAAATCATGTAGTGCTTCTAAGATTTAAACTGCACATTAAAGATAATGATACCATTATTTACCAAATGAATTATATTACACATTATTATTTATCAATTTATTTCATTCCAAACCAAAACACCCAAACAAATACATATTTATAAACAAATTCCAAATAATATCCATAAATCGCAATTTTTTGCACAGATTTTAGAGATTATAAATTACACCGAGTATTATTACGTTTTCCTGAGGAATCGATTTCAAGAAAATCTAGCAATGTATAAATTTTTAGAAGATTAATAAGATCATTGAGAAACTGAAAGCTTTCCCATATTTTCCCCAAAAAGAACCCAAATGCTCTCAGTTTTCTAACACCTGCGTTTGACGTGTGAAAAATTAAATTTAAGAATCGTATCATAATTCACGTATAAGCGGTAACGCATTACTCATGAAACGGGATTTTGTTTTTTTTTATCGTGACCACTTAAATATGTTCTGGGTTTATATTTTTTTGTTTTTTTTTATGAACTACAAGTATATGATTTGCACGTTACGTAGCTTAATTGCATTTTTTATTGTTTTAAAATATTCTTTTTTAAATTGTTTAAAATGAGTTGCAGAAAACTAAAGATAATTATGTTGAAAATATTAATTATAATTAATCATATTAATAATGATTTTTGGTCATCTTCTCTTAATAAAAGGTGTGTAACTGATTATTTTCATCAAATTAATAATCCAGTTTTTCTTATAAACATAGTTAAAGAAAAGAGGTTAAGTTTATTTGAAAAACTCGCATTCTCCAAATTATAACTAATATTTAAGGCCAGTCTCGTTCATAGTAGACATAGTCTAATTAAATCTACTACGTTTAGAAATGGCAAATGAAAGTTTTTGATATTTTATCTTAGTTAATATTTGGAAAATGTGAGCTTTGCAACTAGACTATTCATATATGGGTTAGAAAAACACTATTTATATTTGGATATTTTAAAATATGTACTAGAAAATTTCTAAGTAGCAGACATCTTGTTTTTTTGTTTTTGTTTTAATTTCTGACATTTTGCGTCTTATTAATATTTTTTTCTATTACTCTGGTGAAAGGGTAAAATACTTACAAATGAGGAATCATTATGAGGGACATTAGTTTTTTAAATGAAATTACTAATAATTTTAAATAAAAGTTTTAATAATTTTAAAGTTATAATTACATTGCTTTAACATCACTGATTCATTTTATGCGAAAATCACAGTGACAAAATATATCGTATGTTCTTCTCTGTTGCTGATGGCATATAACAGAAGAAGAAAAATGTTTCGTTTTTTGGAAATGATGTGTAACTTATTTAATTGCTTTCTAGATAGTTGAGAGTTATATTTCCATTCTATATGCACTGTAATACATAGAAATATAATACTATATACATTGCAAAATAATGTATAAGACATATAAAATAAAGTAAGACAAGTATGTTGAAATTAAAAGCAAAATAAAAAGTTTAATAAATGAAGATAGGGAAAATCAATTCACGAATAATAAGCATTTAAATTGAAGTTTGCAGTGCAATCAAAAAATACACTTAGCATAAATTACATTTAAAATGAATAGGTTGTACTTTTCTGACGCTTTTCTAGTTATTCGAAGAAAAAAAACTATATTAAGTTTTTGACAAGAATTCCCAGAAAGCTAAATATTGAAAATGCAATGATAGATTCGTAAATATAATGGAATTCCCAGTAATAGGTTTGACATAGTTTGAAAAAAAAAATCAGTTGTAGTTCCTCTGATGAGAAAATTAACTTAATTCAAATTAATTCATCTTTTTTATAATTTTATTCAGGGGTTAACCTGACACAAACATAAAAATAAACATTTTAATTAAAAGTTTTCCCTCAAAGAAAAGTTGTTGAATAAAAAATAACCTTATTACTTATTTTCCTTGATACGCATCTTCAGAATTCTAAAAGTGGATTTATATTAAAAAATTCATTTTTTCCTGGAATTAAACCAACTTTTTAAAATACGCCAGCCCCTAAAATGGCTAGATGAGCTACGAGTAAACAAAAAGCTATCAAGAAGCAGCTTAACGTTTGATTCTTTCAATATTATTAAAACAACACGGCGAAACAAAGTTGCTAATCGCATTAGCCGTCTATGCTTGATAAATAATTTATGAACTATGCGCGCATTTTACTTTTAAAAGAAAACTTAAAACACGTTCAAAAATAAGAAAGTAAAAAACGGGGGGCTAATGTTGTTGTGTTTGCATTTTTATTTTTTAGCCTGAGGTATTTTGTCGGCCTTAAAAAAGGACGTGGATAATTTTCCCTTGGCTTCGGTCGAATTTAAATAAGGCTTAGATAACAAAGCTGAACCTATTTTATAAAAATAGGTATGGGATACAATTAAGTAAAAAATCTCAGGAAGTAGGAAATTTGTTAAAGCAATTTTTCAGTTCCGTTTTTATGATGCAATGATAATATTGATGTGGTTTTTTTTTAATATGATTTTGTTTTTAAATGAATATACATGAAAATGAATAATTTTATTATTCAATAGTGACTTTCCCTTACACGTTACTTTTTTATGCTTTATTATTCTATGGTGTTGGTGTTTTCATTAAATTATGCGTGAAACTATTTATATTATAATGCAGGTCTATATTTTAAACGGGGATACGGGATTGCAGTTAAAGCAAGTATTTTAGATTTGAATATTTATTCAACAGTTTTTGATAATCATGTTTGACATGTTATATTATTTCTTCATTTTAACCGTCTATATTTAAGTCATTATTTTCTATTAATTTTGTTGAAATGCTCAAAGAAAACTAGAACTCAAAAATGTCTACAGTTTGACCAATTGTTATATTAGTCATGCAAATTGGAATCTATGAATTACCATCATATAATATTACATATATAAAAACGTATAACATAACGTATACTTCTATATAAAACAAACTGTTAGAAAAATTAATAAAATTTAAAACTGACAATTACTTTGCAATGTAAAACAAAGTTTTAAAATTAAAAATATATATATATTTCAACAATAAGTTTAAAAAAGAAAATGTTAAAAAAGATTATCTTAAAAAAGATAATCTGAACAAAATATTATATTGAAAAGATAATGTTAAAAAAGATAATTATAGACCATGCATTAAAAATAATCAACATACAACTTATGCTCAACTGTGCAGTTCCTTGTGCAGAGTCCTCGTCATTATGAGCTATACACTGATACATCCCTCTGTCGTCTCTTTCGACAGCCGATATCTGTAGCACTGTCCTGGTGACCAAAACAACGCGACGTGACAGAGACACAGGTACTTGGTTTTTAGTCCATTGAATGGTTGATATCGGGTGGCCTGAGACTGAACAGTTGATGGTGGCCGTCGATCCAGAGCTCACTTGCTGGACTAATGGCCACATGCTTACTTTGAGTGGAGCTGAAAATAAGGAAAATGTATATGTTATGTAAGTTATTGGATTTATTTGGATTATTGATGTAATATATGCATTTAATTATTGTATAGTGGTTCAAATGTTAATTAATCAAAACTTTATGTTGTGACTCTTGGAAATCGATGAATATATAATATATTTATAATTCATTTAAAACATTCGCTTTGCATTGGCTTAAGCACCGTTTTCATAGGCTGTTAATGGGTTAAGAAGAGTGGTGAAAAAGTAAAGTAGATTATTGACTCAAGTAGTTTAATTAGCATAAATTTGCAAGTTTCGAAGGGCATCTTGTGTTCCCCTTCGCAACAAGTAAATTTCTACTGATTGAATTATTTGTGACAATAATACGCGTTGTTTTCCCAATGATTATCCCCTGAAATATGCGCAAAGTTGATGATGATTAGATTCTATGAATGAATGCATTATTTACATTTTAAACACAAATATCCAATTTGTATATGTTCAAGGAGTAGAATGGTACGACAACAATTTAGTATTTTCATAACGATAATTGGCACAAATATACAGTAGGTTACTGAAAACACACACACGCAACTTAAATACGCCAAATTATACTTTGCAGAATGAAATGTAAAAAACATGGACAGCAATAAGCATTGAACAAATTGTAAAATAAAATACAACCAGATTCAGAACAGTTTTAGTTTTGACGTTTGTTTATTAAATTCCAATTATTTAGATCATAATAAGCACAAAAATAACAATCTTATCAATAAAAATTGTACTTCTGTGTTTTAACTTTAATTCATGAATTTACATATTTTTTTATTTCAATTGATGAATAATAATTCAGCAAATAATGGATATTCATTTTAATTAGGTATAGGCAATTTCGATTTGAATAATGATGAATATTCATCCAGAAAATTGAATTGCAACAGAACAAAGCGCTAATGTATTAAATTACATAATAATGTCCTCCCTGGAAAAGTTAATCCATAAAGACATTTCCTTTGACGAATTAACCGCAACAGTGCTTACGTTAATACATCTAAAACGTAATGACGACTAGGGAATATCACTTAAGCAAATAAAAAAGTCACTAAAGATAGATATCATAAAAATGTCAAACATATCTCCACATTTGGACGTTTATCACGCTCCGTTGCTTTTTACCTTAATGCCCTAAAACATTAACTGAAAGCCTAACGATGAATAAATTAATAATCCTTTGAACCTTGTAAACTGGCGCAGTTACAAAGAGCTAATAGAATTAAGTCGCCGATGCGGTTTTCAATATTGGCTGCATAATTACGGGTGTAGCACTTTGGGTTTTGATACAAATTAATTAGCAGTTGCAGTTGCCGTGTAATTAATTAAGGAGATTTTTTTGCCCTTTCTTTGTATTATTTTCCACGAAAAGGGTTCCTTTGTTAAAGTTTCTGAATTAGAGTAACCCCATTGCTTTCAAGTGGCGGGTGAGTATGCTTCTTATTTTCTCATGTTAAAGTCTTGTAAAAAGGATAATCACGAGTTTTCCTTTATTAACGACTATTCATCATATGAAAGGAGTTTGTTCTTTCATTATATAAATTTTTAAACCGCTGCTGAAGTGGGTTTGTTTAATAACGGTTATTATACTTTGTGGAGGGAAAAGGTTAAAAAATACATAATAACGTTATCAAAAAATTAAAAAAGATTAAACAGATACAATGTTTCTAGCACGTTTTTTTTTAAAAATAAAATGAGGGATTTCTTAGAATGTTAAAGACTATGCATTAAAAAAGTAGTTGCAATTTTGATTATTTTATTTTATTCAAATTATGTAATTTTTTTTCAACGTTAACAAATAAATGGATCGATCGACAAACAGAAATTCAGAACTTTGCTTGTTCACTAACGAAAGTTTGTTTTTATCTTTTTCTTCAATTGTAGTAAAAAAATAAAAAGGATTGAAGGATCGATTCTTAAGCTGGCAGCACATTATAATGTGGTATACATATAGACCCATTTGGGCTACCCATATTGGGCCCAGAAAAACACGCTTTGTTTTTAATCAAATTTCATTGTACACCTGGAACCCACGTAAGTAAATTTCCAATTATGCATTAATTACACCTATATGTACAGAAGTTATTAAAAATAAAGAAACAGTTTGTTTTTGTAGCTGGATTTAAACATATTAACAAAAACCAAAATTTTACATTCGAAATCTGATAGTATTATACAAATAATAAATAATACTTTTTCTAGATACATCATTCCTATAACTTGTGTTCTGTAATGGTAATGGTAATGTAATCGTTTCCGGCTGCCTATTTCTAGCCTCCGTCAGGAGCTTTAACACAGTCAATAACGTCTCGTGATTTAGAACCCTGGTCAAGTGACGAGATCGACACCTGAGCGGGCACCCAACGGAAACTTCGAGCGACATCGTACGCTGACGCCGTCGGGACTTTGGACTCCTCTGAGTTAACGAGCACGTCTGTCCCAGTGTACTCGGGCCCATCCGTCACGAGTTGGATTTTTTCTACTCTTTTCAGTACAGATATCCGAATTATAGGATGGCTGGTAGTAAGTTGGGTTCTGTATGGGTTGCCCGTAATCATATGAATGTTGTTTTCTTTCACTGCCCTGTGTTGGAATTATTATATACAGGGTGGTTATAAAATAACGCTCTCTATTCGGAGTGGTCTGTAGCTTGAATGAATAATCCAAATGCAACAAAAATTGAGACACTTGCTAATCAAGAAGGGGGAACAAGAATGGTATCATAAAAAGACAAAATCCTAAAAAAGAATCATCATAAAAAAACTCGTCTTTTGACCAGAATCTAAATTACGAAACATCGTCAATTATGGCCAATTACTGCCAACACAGCTAATTACGCCTCGTAATTTAGAACCCTGGTCAAGAGACGAGTTTCTTTTTTACGAAAAAGAATGGAATTATAACACAGAAACTCGTCTCTTGACCAAAGTTATAATTACGAGGAGTAGCCAATTACGGCTAATTACGGCCAACACATCCAATTACGCCTCGTAATTTAGAACCCTGGTCAAGTGACGAGTTTTTTTTTATGATTAAATACTTTTCCCCCTTCTTGATTAGTAAGTGTCTCAAAGTTTTTTGCATTTGGATTATTCATTCAAGTTACAGACCACTCCGAATAGGGAGCGTTATTTTATAACCACCCTGTATTTTTGACAAAAATCGTAGCTGGGATTCACATGGATTGGTGATGGTAATCCATAAATATTATTAATGGCTACCGATATGAAACCAATGTTATGGAAGAAGTCATATGGGACACCGTGTACATTTTTGTTTGGATAAAGTAACGAAATTACAAATTACGTTAATTGTTAATTTAAATACGTTATACCGAAATACATTTAACTTATTGATATTTTGAACAGTCCTTAAAAATAACTGTAAAAGTGTGGTATAAAAATTTAAATGTCCGCAGCATAACCCAAATGTGCCTGTGTCGTTTTGTTTCTTTCTAGGCCCCACATGGGAAGTGAGCGAATTACCCAATGGGCCCATACGGATCTTACGTTGGTATGACACCTGGGTACTGTTCAATTTTTATGTATCGTTAAGATTCGAAACTTCCTCTTAAAACGATTATTATATAAACATTTATTTTTAATGAGCTTTCGGGCGTGGATGTAATTTTACATTATCTATAAAGTATTTAATCTTTTTACAAAATTCTGAAGCGTAAACAAGTACAAAAATATTTTTCATTAAATATTACAATTACCGTAACAATTTTTAAACTTCAGAAATTCACATTACCAATATTTAAAAAATTGTGTACTACCCGTTCATTCCATAAAATTATCTACTTAAAGAACCAGCTAATGTACTAATGATTACTAGACCGACTTAAAATTAGGCATGTTGAAAAAAAAATAGTAATTCCTAAAATTAGGAAAATAAGAATAAAACGTATAAAGCTTAGTAAACAACTTTGACTAGTAACGACTCAATTGCAAATTCTATTTTAAATAAACATTGAACTAGTATATTTTACCCAAAACAAACTTGCGATTTAGATAAATTGAATCTAGACAAACAGCTTTAAACTCCATAGGGAAAACTTAAGTGCAAAGATGAATAAACTTCACCAGTTATTGACACATTTCCAGTAAAATCTTGTCACTCTACTAGATCAATACTCTGCTAGGAAGTCTTACTTCAAAGGACTGGGAAGCAATTACATTGATTGTGCAAATATTCATTTGTTTTGGATTGAAAAAGTTCTAACAAGCATGTTAATCAAAAATAGTTTTATACCGTAATGATGTTATAAATATATTTTCTAAATTTATATCACAATATGCATACACGATAGAAATACTAACTTGATATTTTGTTCGATGTTTTAGTTTTGACATCCTTAAACATAAAACTGGACGATAACTTGTGTGTGTGTAATGTGTTTTTAAATCTATTCTATTAAGATGAATAATTATCTATATGATGAATAACTTATATTTTGCATGTAGAACTTCTGTTTCGTTGATTGAACTTATTTTTTAAACAAGCAAAACTGAAAAAAGATGACTGTTCTGCATGACATTGTTAAGGGAAAAAACCGGCATAGCAAACAAAATGGATGTGTCTAGTTGAAATTGATTAAATAAACAAAATTATTTTATGAATTGAAACGATTTTTGAAGCGATATAACAGTGGGGCAACAGTAATAATTTTTAGAATTGCAAAGGAATAAATAAATATGCAATAGTTATCCTGTATATTTGTTTTCTCCTTACATTCATGTTACTATTCTGAGTACATTTTAGAATAAGCTTCATTTAATTATAAAACAGGATATATGCAGAGTAGATGAGGAAGTGCATTATTTTTTAAATTAATATAATTTTTTATCTGGAACTTAACTAGTTAGTCGCGAAGTAGAAAAGCTGGTTTAATTCCATCGGTATTCGAAGACGGAAAATCATTTAATGAAACTTACGACAACTTATTTGTTTGCAAAGAGTTTTAAACTTATTTTACTCAAAATAAGTCAAGTGTAAATTACAATTATTACTAACTAACTCTACGATTCACTATAGTCCATTCCCTTAGATGATTTTCTGCGTCATATTTGAAACCTAGAGATTTGTTTGTTTTTATTTGGTAGAGATGTAGCGTGACCATGTATCTTGTAACTAGTAATGTCATTTAGGGGAACATTTATTTCAGGCAAGATTAATCATCATGTAACATATGATAGGAAATGTCGTCATGAAACCTGTCACGGAATATTTCATAAATGGACAGAAAAGAATCTATCATTTCAAATGAATTTTGTTAAATGAAAATGTGTGTGAACATTTATGAGATTATCTATTGACATGGAAATTTATAAAAATGATATTAAAGTAATTACTATCGATTATGATTGGTAACATCTAATACATATATAAAAGAACTTAAGGTTACAGAAAATTAGCTTATTTAGATTTATAATAATGTAAAAAAAAAGTACAAATATAGAAAATTATAAAAAATCGATTCAGAAATTAAAAGATATATTATAAACATCATTTAAAAAGAAAACTCAAAACAATAATAAAAATTCAAATTTTCCTATCATTGCATAATTATTGTAAAACAAGTTATAAAATAGCATTTATCCATCCAGAAAAACAAAAATTTTATGAATAAATTTTGAAAATGCAATTTTTATTTTATTCCAGATCCATGCACATACTTTATAAAAAAAATACTTCCAGATTACCATGAAATAACGTAAAACTCTGCTAACCAGACAAGTGTAAAACTTTTATGCTCCTAATTTCTTAAACTTTTCTCCTTTTCTGCTGTCGATTACTGATACACTTTTATTCTTTTCAGCCTCTTTATTTCTCGGCGGGACTAGCTCATTTACATGTAATATTCATGTCTCATATTCAAATGTGCCCCACGTTATTTAGTCATCCGAAAAGTCATTACAAGGTGTGGCTGGCCTGAGGGTGTTCTTATCGGCGAGCAATGCCCGAAGACTTTTCGATGTTCGAAAATGAAGGAAGTGATTTAAATTCAAAATGGTCTTTTATATTTTTAAGGGTTTTTTTTTTCTGAAAAAAAAAATAGGACGGTCGTGATGGATTGATGCGGTGGCCAGTTTTGACATCAATCAAAGTTTTTGGTGGTTAAAGGAAAATATAATGGGTGAACTAAGAGTGAGTGTGAGATTTATTAATGTTTTGTGGTTTCAAAAAAACTGTTTGCTTTGGGAATCTTACTTTGGCACGCTTGGAATATGTGAGTGTAAGCATATTTTATATTTTAAATTTGACGAAATTGCATGTCACTTAATTTAATTTTTAGCAGACATATATAAGTTGAGGTTTCCAAAATCGTTACTAGTGTTCAAGAGAAGCATTTTAAAACTTTCCAAAATAATAAATTATATTTTCAAAAATTAAAACTATTCATAAAATTAATGATAAATCATTAGAAGATTTTGAAACTGTTAACTTTTAAGTACAAGGTATGAAATGATAAAACTGATTTATACTTGGAAAACAAAAGGTGAGTTTTAAAGTTAGCCTCTAAATCACAAACGAAATGAAAATATGTTTACATCGAAAGATTTAACATTTTTTCTGAAGAACAACAGAAATAGAAAAAACAGATTTCCTAATAAATTTTGAAAAACAATCGGTACCTGTATGTTGCACTCGAAATATTACTCCCATAATTTCGGTGATACTAACATTTACTATCAATACAACACAAAAAAAAGCTACACAAAACGTGCAAGACACATAAAACAATATTTTATCACTATGGATGTAACTCCCAAACACCCGAAAGCATTATCCCGATCACTACCCATAGATCCTTTATCGGAAGCACATATAAGCTCTACTGATGATACACTTTTACATTTCCACGGCGCCTGTGTATCTTCTTTGGTAAATGGTGTGCGATAGCGGCGTCGAAGGGTTCCCATTGTTACTTCATGATCGTCACTCTACAATATAAATCTTTTATTTCTTTTCCCTTTCTTCAGGCCACGGTTCCGCGCTTAATGATAATGCCTTTGCAATATCACTCTGACACGAGAGACGTATAGCCTGCTATTTCTGTGGATTATTTATTTTTGGATATAACGTAGTGTGAGTGGAAAAAGGGCGCTTGGTCTTATTTAGTTGGTATGGCAGATGAGTCAATTTTCTATGGAAAGTGTGGTGGAATGTAGATGTTGTTTGCTATTGTCAGGAGGTTTCTGATGTTTTTTTAGTAGATTTATGGGAAAGTTGAAAAAAGTGGGTGGTTATTGCTACAAATAATTTGTTATATGAAGCATGATCCTGCAAGCCTTGCTATAGTGGGAAAATATGTTTCACACTCTTTCCATTCTACTAAATCTTAGAATTATAATCAATTAGACAACTTTGTTTGCACTCATAAAACTGCATCAAAAGCGATTTGAACAATATAAAGAAACTTTTACTAAGATACGATATCGCTTTTATATATGCCGTCATAAAAGTTAACTTTGATATTTTTATTTTATGGCTTGATTGGTAAAATTAATTTATTGAAAATAAACAAAACCATTAGCGAAAAATCAAAGTAGATATACATGAAAAGAAATAAGTCAAGTAGTGCGTAAAGGCCCAGTCAACTTCCCAGTAGAGCTGGAACATTTAATTTTTCGCCTGGGCTCCAAGTATTAGACCACACCATGTAATAATTTGGACATAATATTCATAGTGTCCTCTTCACAAAACTGACGCTCCGTAGAGCCCATATACCCTATCCTACGATGTTTTTCAGATAACAAGTCATGACCAGTCTTAATTCTGAATGATTTTACATGTATTTTTATTTATTGTTACTTTAAAAATTATGACGTAGCCTTTTCCAATATTTTAGTAGAATTTTTTCTGCCTAAATATATAATAATAAATTCTCAACTTAATGCAAACTCATAAGATTCTTATCTCTATATATAATTCCACACATTAAATAACAGCAGAAATATAAAATTGCTCATCTAAAAGCCAGACCTCGAAGTCATACTTAAACTAAAATGTCCTAATAACTCAAGCTAAATTGCATTATGAAAGCCTCACATCCAAGAAAATGGACGCAAAGCGATGAAATGTAACTGAAGTTAAATGAAAAGGATAATTGAGGAGCTAAGGGGAATTCCACGTGGGATCATTAATATTATTGTGCTAAAAGGCCTAGCCGGTTGATTACAGGCTGCACTGTACTGCACTAGCTTTTGGCTTTATAATTTATTTTTCACTGTCCGGAATGCAATTAAATTCTTAATTTCAGTACTGTATTTAATCTTCATCAGTTGAGGCAGCTGATTGCAGTCCTATCCTTGAAAGTCTTCTTTTTAACATCTCTCGGTATTAGGTTCCCAAAAATGTTCTCATTATCAATTCATTAATCTTGATTATATTGGCACGTTCAAATTCATATTAATCAATGACTTTTTGAATGACGTGGATAAAATTTAAAAGTCTTTATTCAATGGTAAAGTACTGGACTGAGTTAGATGCAATATATTTATTGTTAAATATAAGACAACCTTAGAACTAGTCAATTCTGGGAATCCTTTAGTTGGCCTTGGTCTCTAAAAATTATATGGATCCACTTGTGTGTTGTGTCTGTCTTACTTGACGAATGTTTATATGCAGGTCTTTGACCAAGCACACAAACCTGAATTTATTGTAAGTCTACCAAACAACCAACCTTAGATTTTAACAATTAAAAACAAAAATATGAAATTAATCAAATAAAAGTGAATTATTTATTGTAAATATAATTTTCAGATCATAATTTCGATAAAATATTTTGTAAATTATTTAATCAAGATGGAATTACAGAAAAATCGATTACATAATTGTTTTATGGTGTTTTGTAACTGTATCAGATTATTTATAATAAATATAATTATTTTATGTTCTTATCCTATACTTTTACTAAGCTTTTAAAAATAATTGGCTTTATTTTAAGATCATTGCGATTAAAATTAACACTTTGATTTTATTAAGTATAATGTTTGATGTGATCAGCTACTATTACCTGATACAACTTATAATGCGTATTCTAAACTTATGGTTAATATTTCGGAAAAAAATAGAATATAAATTAATTCACTTTACTCTCATTTTTACTTTCAAAACCAAATATTTATAATTTTCAAGTACATCATCATGTAATTTTTTCGTACAATTTTTGTGTTTTGATTACACAACAAATTAATTCTCTACAAAATTATATGCTTGAAAGATTTTCATATAGGTATTATGTTTATAAGATGATACTTGTTATGTTCTTATTAAAAGTTTAAAAAAAATGCCTAAAATTTATTAATTGACAACTACATTTATATAAATTTCACTCGTGTCAGAAAACTTTTCAAAATCAATTAAATTGTTGTTGTTTTTTTCGAAAATTACGCTTAACGTGCAGAAATTATCGTATTTTGAAACCTATGTGATCTCAAATGATGTCACTATCTATAAATCATTTTGAAATTTCTGAATTGTAATGAATTTAAATACATTTAATTCTCATTAGAATATTAATCTTAAATACATAAAAGCTTTTTCCTACCTAGCAATCCTTATAATTATTAGTATTATTTTAAATATTAAAATATCATTATTTCAGATATCTTCCTTCCTGTCAAGTACTGTCTAATCTATAAAGTTTTTTCATTAAGTGTGTCAGATATTTCAGACAGATCGCTCATCCAAAGTAAAAAAATTCTGATTCATCAATCATCTGAAGATCCTTCAAAATTGCATGGTTTGGATAATACTGGTTATATAAGCCTTTCTAGTTAGTAATTTTAGCCTTAATTATAATTCTCCAGATGGATGTTTTAATCCCACAAATTTAAAAAGAATATATCTTTAAGAGTAATTTGTCATTGTCGTGAAATTGGCGTAATATGTCAGTAAACGATTGGAAAATTCTTAACATTAATATGTATAATCCTAGGCTATGTCATTATTTAGATGTTGTCTTCCAAATTTTCGCAGTTTAAATGTTAAGATTAAGTCTTAAAATACATGCTGAAAATATCATAAATATATTATTTGATTTGTAATTAATTTTAAAAATAAAATAATAATTAACGTTTTTAAAGAAGGTAACTGTAAATTAACATTAAAGCTCAAAGTATTGTGCATATTTTTGCTTGTTTCCTATTAAGCCCGAATACTGATAGAGGCATAGAGTAAGTTAAATACACTTATCAGCTAATTTTAATTTGCAGTTTTAAATTACATTTAATGTAATTTTAAAAAAAAATTGATGTTCTACATAGGTTCTTTCGATGCAACATAATAAAAATGCTAAACCAACCTTGATACAAATTATTTATAACTTCAATTTTCTATTTTACTACTCCTTTTGGAAATTAAAAATTAAAATTAAAAATTTGAAATTAAATAATTTGAAAAATTAATAATTTGAAAAATCAAATAATTTAACGTTGTTTAAAACGGTTAATATATTATAAACATTTATAATATTAAGTTAAGGTTTGTTTCTTAAGCATTTAAATTATTATTTAGTTAAATTTTAGAAATATAAAAAATTTCCATGTAAGTTTTTTCAATTTTTTGCCCATTAAAACATTTGTTTTACAGTTACAATAGATATTATAATATTTCTATTAAAAACCCGGTGAATTTCGTTAAAATTAAAATTTTCATTTAATTTTATATTGTTTGTTTTACATAATTTTTTTTCATAAAGGGCTTTTAATGAATTTTTGTGATTCAAAACTATTTAAATATTCATGCATTAACATGTGTGTGATAATGTTTAATAAATTCAACCAAATACTTCAATTATTTCTCACATTTAGTGAGTGCAAAAATCTTCAAAATATTCGTTTTTTGTATTATGCAATTATCATTCTCAAATGTGCTATTGAAAAAACTGGAAATGATTTTTTTTAAAAAAAGTGTTATTCTTAAATAATTAAATTTAAAATATCAAAATTAATTATTTAAATTAATCTGATTATTTTATTTGAATATATATAGCCACTACAATAATAAAGATTTTAAACGAGAAGTCAGACACACATTTTTAAATCCCAAAAGAAGTATAAATAAAACTAACCCCTTCTGGTTCTGAATCCCAATTCTGTACATGAGAATGTACTTTCCTGACATACCCAAAGGTATTTTAACCAACAAAAAAAAAACTTCAGTCTAACTCTCTTAAAGAATAAATGTAAATATAAATAAAATTCTCCTCGGATATTTTTCCTCTGTTTTAAAACGCAAAGCTATTTTGTTTCCATTTGTTGTGGCGTAAGAGTAAATGGAAAAATAATAAATATCCCTTGAAAAAGAGTATAATTTTTTATTCTGAAATGGAAGTTGTTATTTGTAAACTTGGTATGTTTCATGGATATTTACGTTTAAGCTGTAGCTTTCGCATGAGCTACATTAATTCCAAAACTATTTTAAATTAGTTTTATAAACGACTTTAAGCGATAGTGTATAAAACATTTTGCAGTAATTTGATGTATAATATGGGTTGAAAATATGAAAACCTTCCGCAAACTTGAAGAAATTTGAAGTATTTCTTCTGCAGAGAAATTTACCCTAGTAATGACTGCAGTAAATACGTATAACCAATCACTCTCAACCCTATCAGCGTGAAGACGCCAGGAATCTGTCGAAAGTAGTAATAAAAGCTTATCCGTCAATTTGTCCTCAGATATTTATGTAACTTAATTAATGTTTGGCTTATTTAGTTATACTTATCATTAAGGCAGTGTAATTTGTTTCTCATGATTAGAAGGGTTATATGGAAGTTGATGTAGAATTTAAGTCAAAGGTTGTTAATAGTGAAACACGGGATATATTTGTTAAGTTATAACATCTTTAAGCGAATATAAGATTGAATAAAGGTTAAAAGACTGTAAATAACACTACTTATAGGAATAAACGAATTTAGTACTTACAAACCATTGTTGGCTTATTCTTTTTTTATTTTTGACCATTAAGACTTATTATTTTTATTGTGCTTTTTACGCATTTCAATCTCTCAAATACTGGCAATTCCAACCATATACTCTTCATCACACAAACCAAACAAATCAAACTCTAAGAAAACCCTCCTTTCACATCAAATCCATCCCGCACAAAAAAAATCCCCTCTAAACCTATACAGTGAAAAATCTCTCAATATTTCAAATCCGCCCCACAACTTATCAACAACCAACATAAAAAAAACAACTGAATAAATCAGATTTCTCACCTCTGACTGTCAACTGCGTTTCGGCCCTTACTTCTCCCGCTTCGCCTCTCGCTACGCACACATAAAACCCCGCGTCTTGGGGCGATATCCGGCGTATAAGGAGAGTCCCGTTCATCAGCTGGCGTCTGTCATCGGAAGAAGATATGTCGACCGTCTGACCAGAAGTCCGGCGACTCCATCTGGATTGGTATAAATGTTTGATTTTGGAGGGTATTTGAAGAAAAATATACATGACAGTTAAAAATGTGTTTGAAAAATATGTGGGATTTATTGATGTGATATTCATATTAGTATTAGACCTTTTTCTTAATTACTTAATTAGCAAGTTATGTACAAAAAAAAGTAAAAAAGATCTTATTTAATATATGAAGAGTACACGGGAATAACCGATTGATTTATTAGGCGGAAGCCCGCAATTGTCTGCTTGGTGGCAGAACACTTTTTTTAAACCGGTTTCTCTCTTTCTTCTTCGCTTGGTCCAAGCGTTGGGATCACCAATTGCCTGAATCTTGGTACCTAGGAACCACAGATAAAGTAGTTAAAGTATTAGCGTGGTATATCACGTGACCTACAACACTGATTTCATTGGGGCTCTTCTGGGAGCTCCTTGCGCGTCCCGTCGTTAACATTGGAGGTCACGTGATCTGCCACTCTATTACTTTAACTATGATATCTATGGTAGAAACTATTTTCCTTACACAAGTTTAGGCGATCACTCGCTATCGTCGCCAAAGTGGCCTGCTAAGGAAACTTCTCTGCCAAATCAATCGGTTTTTCCCGTGTATTCTTCATATCTTATATTCACGTTCGCCCTGTTGATTTTAGACATTTTCCTTAAAAGCATACATGAAATATTCATTAACAAGTTATCTCGGAGATTGCTTATCTAACTAAATAAACAACGTAGACATATAATATTTAATATGTGTAATCTTCACGTAGTTCTACGGCTTTTTTGCATGAATTCTTCTACATGTTAATCCAAGAAAACGATGCCTACTTAGTGCAATGCAGTATTGGGATATCATTTTTTATAGATTACCCTGTAGAGAGAAAAAGCGGGAAAATACTCCTAATAGATATGCTCTGCTACAAGTTTATCTGTTTTCTCTTTAGAAAGTATATGAGTCCTTCTTTAGCTAGTTGCTATTTCACTTGCTTTTCGCACAAATGAGTTATTTAAAAAAAATGTTAACGGGGTAAGGGGTAAGGGAAGCCAGTTTGATTACCAAAGAAGTAATTAAAAGTTTATGTAGAAATAAGTTACACAACTCGTAATGTAATTAAACATTTATATACACCATGTCATATTACAAAACAAATATGTTTCATATACTAAATACATAATAAAGGAAAGCATAATTAAATAAATGAAATATATAAAAAAAACATACTATCATCACAAATTTCGTGTAATTTATAAATTAATATTACTTTGAGTAAATATTCTTTCCTCAAGCAATTATTGTCTAAATATGCCTTTGGAAGCTGTATATACTATGCTTAGCATTTATTTTTGAGAATTTTTTTGTGTGTTTGGTATTTTGAACAACTGTAATGTATTCTAAAGTTTTTTAACAAAATAAAATCTTATATAATTAAGTTCATCTGTAAATATAACGGCTTATAAAGTAAATATGTAATATAAATTTTAGTAATAAATAAAACACAATCCATATATTGTCCTTAAAACATGTCGTACACTCTTAAAACAAACACTCCTAATTTAACTCAGTCTGAGTGGATTTCGCTCCTCCAGACTGGAAAATGTGTGTTAAACCTCAGACAGGATCACTCCAAACGAGTGATTTTAACTCAGTCTGAGTAAATATGCATGCCTTTACGGTGTCGAAAATGCACATCTCCAACTGGAGTGGATTTCACTCTTTTGTTTTAAGAGTGTATAGATATCGTTCTGGACTGGATAAACCCGCTTCCTATAGAAATGTTTCATAGTTTAAAACTACTATTAAAAGAAAATCTTCAAATAACCCCTCCATAAAACCGGAAATGCAATAAAACCTCCAAAGTTTGATTTCAACAAAAGCAATTGAAGTTTTGGAAGAATAAAATAAGTTAAGAAACTGTACAAACATAAAAACTTTATATTTTTCCTTCAAGACAAAATATTATAAAAATCAAAAACCACAAAGTGACTTTTGAGGAGAAAAAAAATGTTACTTTGGGGAATTCTGAAGCTAGTTTTCTATACATACAGTTTAAATATTATATAATTTATATAATATAATTTAAATGATACTAAAAATTAATTTGTAAACAGCACAACAGATGAAAATTAAATTTATCTATCTACTTGTTACCAATATTTATTTATTTGTCTGCTATACAGAAAGAGAATTTCCAATTACATAGCAGTAAGACACTACAATCGAACAAACAAACATTGAACATACAAGGAGTATAGTATTAAAACTATCATTTAATCTTTTAAATGTCTCACACATTTTTTTAATAACTACAAAGCTTGTATCGGCTAGATTGTATTGTTTTTGGATGGCGGGAACAAAAAGCTTTACAGATACCTATAATGCACGGGAAAATACACTTCTGCATTTTTTTCTTTACAAAAGAGGAAAGATATTTCCCTTTTCCGGTTACATTGTACTCGAAATAAGACATTTTTAATTTAATTCATAGTAACTATTATTTGTTTACTACATAGGGAGTAATTTTCACAGTGTAATAGTAAATTTTAAATAATTAAAAAAAATGTCAGATATTTGGTTGATAATTAATATCAAACTACAATGGAATTTTTGTCGAGTTCAAACTTAATTAGTATAAATTATTCTTTTGTCCGGGTATAGTTGACTTTAGTGTCCTTTTTTCTTATTTAGTTCACTATAGCAAGTACTTCGTTTTTCTGCCTAAAGATATGTCAGCATATTGAATCATCCGTTAAAAATTTTAATTAATAAAAAATATAAGTATATTCAATTAGTTATAGAAAACTAATTTTAATGTACTTTTTTACAAATTAAATCTTTAATAAACATAACATAACAGCTAATTGGATTTAATGAGTCCCTACATGCACTTTGTCAAAAACTCACATTTCAACGATTTTTTTTTAAATATTTGCAAAGAGACATTAAGCAGTCCAGCGCCTTATAATGTAAATTGCAATGCTAAGCGGATCCCATCTGAAACACAAAACAAGCTAATGATGAAAAACGGCATCCTTTACCTTTATTTACCAACATGGAAACTCCATTACGTTGGATAGGGTAATATGAACGTCGTTTGTTTTGTAAATGTCTTGCGCGATCAGCAAGAGAAACGGTTAGGATATTTTTCCGTTTTCTCGAGGGGCGTCATAGTCATTGCTATGGTAATTAGGGGACTGGAAAATGCTTTTGATGTCGTTTAGTCTAATGAAACTGAATGTCCTTTCATTTTTTGCCTTCGTGAGTTTTTATTGTTATGCTTTAAAGTTGTAAATAAAGGAACTGAGAGAGTAAATTGTAATGGAAATTTGTTGAAAAAGTTAAATGAATTTTTTAGTAGGTTGATGGAAATGGGTTGTTTGTAAATTCGAGTTAAAGTAAAAGAAATTTAATTTATAGTTGTTTTTTATGGAGAGGCGCTAAGGGTTAGAGCTAGTTTACACAAATATATATTGAAATAAACAATATTTATATTGAAGTTAAAAACAAACTTATTTTTAACTATAAATTTTAATCATAAAATGACATCCAAACATTGCCAATTTTATATATGTATCTATTATTCAATTATTTTTGTTATTAAATTTATGTTTTTAATGTTCAAACATAGTTAATCATAGATTTAAGATGCTTACATAAAATGGCTTAGCAAAAATGATCTATTTACAATTTGTTGACAAAAATGTTGTAAGAAACTTAAATAATTTCCAAAATGTAATAATTCTGTAAAATTATATAACAACGATTTTTTAGTTATTTAGTCTTTAAATTATAGATATATAATAAATTTACCACTATTCTCTTTTCTGCCCTCATTTAAATACTAAGTTTCAACTTTATCAGCTTTTGAGTGAGTCACTTAAAAGTTATTACCTGTAAGTAGGAACTGGATGTCCATTTGCAACGCACGGAATTAGAGCTAATTCTCCTTGGTTAGATGAAATTTGTCTTGCAACATGAATGAATCGCGGAGGAACTTGAGTATGAGGATCTGAAAAATCATAAAAATTCGGATTTAAGTATTGTATCATTGAATTTTCCTTTTTCTATTATATCTGTAAGCTACGTAATCTTCGAAAAAATTTAAAGTAGCATTTACTTTTAAAGTCTATTGTTGTTAGAATAGTTACATTGTAAAAAGTAATCGATTTTTTTCAGTTATTATAAATGGTTTTAGATAATCCACAAACTTGGTTGGTTGACACATATTTTCAGGCTTATGTGTTACGTCAGAGACCAGCTTATAAACCTTCGTCAAGTAAGATAGACACAAAACACACATACGTGACAGATGCTGCCATCCATCACCACCTCTGTAATTTAGACATGTCCCTGAAGGAGAGGAAAATAGTCCCCAGGGACCTGTACCCGTGGGAAACTGCGCAATGACAACCCACATTACTTTCGGACTCACAGATTTAACGAGCACTACTCCACATATACTCTATGTGTCTTCAGTGGTACCGGGACGCGATCGTGGAACCTTCTGATCCCGATACCGATATCTTAACCACTAGGCTCCCCTCAGACCTCTCTACAAATTTATACTGACGAACTATATTGATTACATTGGTAAGAAAAAATATGATGTTATTATGCAGTCGTAAAGAAAACGTTACGTTTGAAAAGCATATAATTTGAAATCCATTGTTAAAAATTTATTATACACTAAAATGATCTGTAGCTTGTAAATTATTATATTTGTTTACTAAAAATTTGTATTTTATCCACTTTAACATAAAATGTAATACCCAAAAATTATGAATAATATTTATCATAAGTAATGAATAAATAGGGGAGATCTGTGTACCTTAGGGCCACCATGTACCTAGGGCCACCCTACCGTATTTAAATAATATTTAGTTCTAAGTTTTATAATTAATGGTGGAGAGTGGCAACACCAACTTTTGTTTTGACAGCCATTTTTAAACTTTAGAGGAGAAAGTTGGGGAAACTTATAAGTGAAAAACAGTTTCGTATGTCCTAAAGTAAAATTCTGAAGCTCATCAATTTTGTTGTTTGACAAAGGTAAGTTAATTTTTTTCAGTTGAGTTCTAGTGTATAATTTTATTTGTAATATTGGGTTCTAAATGAGAAAATTGATAAGTCTCCTCTCCATATGGGTTTTTCTGTGGATGACATTTTGTATAAAATTATCAAATCTTGTACCTAGGGCCACATAGTTGCATTGTACCTAGGTCCATGGCCCTAGGTACAACTAGGTCCAAGAGAGGTGTCGGAAAACCAGGCAGATGCAGAATTCTGACACACGCCAGAAAAGAAAGAAATTGAAGAACAACTTGCGAATAGAAAATCCAAAAAAAAAAAAAAAAAACTTGTGAAAAAACCTGTAATTGAAATTGAGGAAATGTCATCCGAAGAATTATCAGACATTGTACAGTGTTCTGATTTCAGTTTCACTGATGATGCAAGTTCTATAGTTGTTACTATGACTGATGCTTTTGAGGAGGGGGATTTTTGTTTAACAAAGTCACAAGGCAAAAAATCTGAATATTTTTATGTGGTTGAAATAATAGATGTTGCAGGGGAACACTATAGCATTGAATATCTAAAAGATATTGCACAATCAAATAAATTTATCCATGACAAAGCTGAAATCTATGAAATTGATAACAGCAATATAGTGTTTAAATTACCCAAACCACAATCTGTTGGTGCTTCAGAGCGGCAATGTTTGCAGCTCACATTTGGAACCAGTTTTTTAAATTATGATGTGAAATGAAAATTCTTGTAATTCGTTAATAATTTGGACTATTGCAACTTAGATAACTGTATGAAAAATTAATGTTATACCTATCCTTTCTTTTATAAAATTCCTGTATGTATATATGTGTTTTTTATTTACTAGAAATAAAAACCTGAGTTTATAAGGACTGGCCCTAGGTACACAAGCTACTGGCCCTAGGTACACAAGCTACTGGCCCTAGGTACATTGATGTCTTGTACCTGGGGCCTTTCATGAAATATTTTTTAAAAACTCATATTTAAAAGAATATATTATTTTAAGTATTTTTGTTAATGCCAAATAGAAAGTAATTATTGTAATGATGTGTGCATACCAATTTTACATTTTTAAATAATTTATTTGCTTTGTTTTTGAGGATTGAAAAAATCCGGCCCTAGGTACACAGATCTCCCCTACTTAAGCAAATACATTATTTGCTTCTGTAAAAAAAATCTTGTTTTTGTAGTTTTAAAATTTTCTTTAGTTTTAATCATTAGGACAAAAACTAATTCAAGCATTTCATTTTCAGCACGAAACAACGTGTATCGAAAGCTAAAAGTTCTGGGGGTTATTATTTTCTTCGAAGTTTTTATCTCTAAAAAACATTCCACATTTGTTGAAAATTGTGATGACTCTTATAATCGTTGCTATCTCTTTAGAAAGAGTGGTATGGATGGATGAGCTATCGTATCGTAGCAGGAGGGCGTATTTACTTTTTTTTTTACTTTATGGTTTATTGTATGGTGCGGGATAGTATAAAAGTGTTAAGGACAATATGCATTTCTGAGAACAGTGTCTAAATTTTGCATTTTATCAATATGTTGTATTGAACCCATTCACAAGTTAATCCCCAGATGTATTTGTGGTGTTTCTGATACTATTTAAATGTAAAATAGAATTGTACATTACAATATAGCAAATTTTAGAAAATGCTGTTTCTCATGCATAATTTTTAGTGTTTTCGATTTCATTCAATACAAAAAAAAATATTCAAATTGTACCTTTAACTTTACACTAATTGATTAATTTGACAGAATAAATTATTCTAGAATTTTTAGGTCATTATTAGATTTTTCTCAAATTTGTATGTCCGTAGAACTGAACAGTGAATAGTGAATTAACTAGCACACAATAAAATTTGAAGAATTTACTTGCAGTGAATTTTGCCAATTATATTAAATTATATTTGCAGTTTTCCTTAAATAAATACTTAATACATTATTTCTTAATTATACATATATAATCGACCTCAACCCTACAGTGCATACTGTAGTTGTTTGGAAACATACACTTTAATCGACTTAATGACTTTAGCATAATATTAATTTTTGGATACTTTAGCATTGTGTGAACTTTTTGAAATATTGATGTTTTATAATTGAAATGTAGCATTTAAAGGAAATATAATTATGTTGCGTACGATTAAAATGGCACAATTCCCTCAAATTCAACGCGTCGTCCTTAATGTTCATACTACAACAATTTCAATGCAATGCCTAGGACAGAGTGATTTTTCCCGTAATGTATGACCATCAAAGACTGAAATATATAGTTTTGAAATAAAAGTATAATGCCTTTGAGGGTAAAAGCTAGTTATCATCACTATTTGTTGGAATGCGAGTGAAAGTAAAATGCATTTTGAAATGAAACTTTTTTACATGTCTACTCTATCAACATACTTGAAATATATAATGTAGTCAATAACCATCAAGAAATACGTCATCAAACTTAAACGTCGCCAGGATTCGCTAAAGTACTTTTTCATTACACGTTACTGGCAATATTATTCGTGAAAAAACTATCTTAATATAGCACCCCCGTAAAAACCCCATAACTCCTACCATCCCAAATTCTAGTGCTTACGGTCCCAAATGATGTTGCCCAATCTTTCGCATTCTTAGGCTGGAACTTCGCCACCTGTACGATGCTAGGAATGCAACACTCCAAACTGCGTTCTAACTAAGCCCGCTGAAGTGTAAATCATATTTCCGGCAAAGTTTTATTCCCTGAAGTGGCAACGGAAGCACAGCGCCACCTGCCGCAATCAGTTCGCCTTAATGACCCTGTTCAGCGACTTTCTGCAGTTTTCGAAACGGGCCTTCCTACAAGTCATTACCATAAAATTTCAGGAACCGACATTCCTCAAGTCAAAAATTGGAATTTTTGTTTACTCGTTTTGAAGGCTTTTTCCCCCAGTGGTATATTTTTTTTATTCGTGTTTATCGTTAGGTTATAAACAAGTGATTAGTGATCTTTCTGCCAATTTTGAATTTCCAGAAAAATATTTTGAAAGTTCTTTTTCCTCAACGCTGCTTTTCCCCCTTTCGAGTAGTTTGTGTGTTTTTATTTCTGGAAGAATTGCTAGAGTATCGTGAAGAAATTGGAGTTGTTGAAGTATTTCGATTAGATTAAGATAAAAAGTTTTCTTCGTAAATTTAATTTAAGTCAATGATATGAATATTGTATATTATTACATTTTCAGATATCAGATTGTTTTATTTTTTTTATTTTTGTAAATAAATTTTCAAAAAGAGAGGAATAAAAAATAGTATTTTACAGGGAAGATTGGGTGGTGTTGATAGAAGAAAGTTGTACTTATTTCAATCATTGCTACTAGTGTTTTTGAAAACTAAATTCAAGGTATTACAATATTTGTGATAAAAATATAGTTTTTGTGTTTGGAAAATACTTTAAATCACTAAAATGGATGTATCGAAATTTTGACCATTAAGGGGGAATGGGCGTGCAGGACCGGGGGTCTCCAAACTCAAGTGTCTCAATGTTAATCCAATGGGAAAAAATTATTTTCTTTGCCACATTTCTCTGGCTGTATTGAATATTTTTACATTTCTCTGGCTGTATTGAATATTTTTACATTTCTCTGGCTGTATTGAATATTTTTACAAGCGAATTTTTTATGTGATAAATGTAGCTGACTTACAGGTATCTATCTTCCCACTTTTTGTAATTAGTACGAATAGTTTTTTTTTATTATTCAATAAATTATTTTACACAAAATATTCGAAGCAATTTCAAAAAGTGGGAAGATAGAGACCTGTAAGTCAGCTACATTTATCACATAAAAAAGTCCGCTTGTAAAAATATTCAATACAGCCAGAGAAATGTGGCAAAGAAATAATTTTTTCCCATTGGATTAACATTGAGGCACTTGAGTTTGGAGACCTCCGGTCTTGCACGCCCATTCCCCCTTAATACATCACAACTTATAGCAGCATTTGTTATATTTTATAAAAAGGTATTTACTGGGGGAATTCAGTTAGTTTTTTTGTGTTTTTTGTGTTGTAAATTTACTCCATGAATGTGGTGTAAACTTACACCACATTATACTATGAAGTTACTCTTTAAAACTGGAGAATTGGACTCAACTTTTACCGCCACGGCTTTTACTGAGTAACTTTACATGAAATGTTTTACACTGTTGTAACATTTAGCGTACCAAAAGTAACCAAACAAAGAGATCTCCAAAACCACATCAGATGGTAAATACTTAAAATGTTAGTCACAAATGAATTAATTTATATGGAAATACCTGTTATAATAAGCCTCCCTCCAGTAGCACTCTCCTTCGTCTGCCTGGTTAACATATTTCTAACTTGACATTTATATGTAAAATGACTGTCACTGTACTCCACAACTCGAATGTGCATTTCTCCTGATGGGTATACTACGTATCTATCGTTATCTGGAATAAAATAAACTTCAATTAACGTTTATATGATGATTAAATATTAAAAAATAGTATCTTACTCATCCAATAAATGATAGTAGATTTAGCAGATTTATACGATTTGTAAGGTTTTCCTTTACCTTTATTTTATATTACTTTTAAAATAAACAAAACTATTAAGAGTTATCTATTTTTAATTGTTCCATTTCTAAAATACGAAATACAATTCTACAAAATCGCATTTATCATTCAAACAAATTTATTGAAAAAGGAAATTAAGAATAGTGCATAAAACATTTACATTTTTGAATTTTGGGGACCAACATAAATACTAACTGTCAACTACTAATATTACTAATATTAAATAAATATTAGCTGTCACGATATAATTACCATTGTTCCTTTGTTGAAGTATAACCAATCCATCGTCTCTCTTCCATGATGTCACTTTGACGTAGTCTCTGACATGACTCGGTAAATTGCATCTTAGAACTCCAATATTACCCTTTATAACGAATTCATCGTACACACGTGCTTCAAATGCCTGATACAAAACTGAAAAACATAAAAAAAAAATCGTTAATCAAAACTATTTGATAGCATTGTTTTTATTTATTTTGTTTGTTATTTGAAGCAGTGTTATAAGGTTTAAATTAACCATTTATATTGCCCGTGTCTTTCAAAGCTTTTTATCTTTGAAGAATAAGGTGCCCGGATTAGGTTTATTCCGTTAAAACCATTCCCCTTGGACCACATTCTTTGGAACTCGAGAAAGTTCAGCCTTTATTGACATTCAAAACTATGTGAATTCTGCAAAATTTATTTTCTACTAGTTTTTACTTAACTTTACTACCGCAGCAAACGAATGACAACTTGCTTAATTTTCAGTTTTTGTAATTAAAGTGTTTTGCCTTTTGTTTTCTTACAATATCATAATTTTTTGTGATTAATAAATTATAATGTACCGATATAAAAAAGATGCCAAGTTTTCTTAATTAACCTTTTTGTATTTCGATGCATTTCCAACTTGATACCCGTTTTGCATGGGTTCCCCTGAGTAGATTTTTTTGTGACACGTTTATTGTTTGTTCAAATCGTTTTATTTTAGAATTTATGTATTAATATTGACATTAAAATGTTGTTTTGACAGTTATGAATTTATTTTTGGTTACAAATAAATTATTCAAGATACGGAATCTTTGAAAAATAGTTTTTCATTTTTAGAATGTATATCATATTAATATAAAATTAAACTATTTGTGGATTATTATTTAAATAATGAAGAACGAATGTCAACTTTTTATTTAGTAACTTTATGACAGTTTAATTAAATTTATATTTAATCTGTCATATTTAAATAAATAAATATCTATTCACACAAATCTACGATTGCAATATAATTAGTAAATTGACGTAAGAAAGAGTAAAGTTTTCTAAATTTGAGATTTTTTTGCGTTTATTGCGACATTTTTTTTGTTAACACATTCTTTTTAATCATGAGTAAAATGTATATTTTAATGTTAAAAAAGTAAGTTAACTTGAAAAGCTAAAACCTATTTGAAATTTTTATAATCCAATTACAAATTTATGTACTTTAAGTAGTGCCTTCAGTTTTAGAGTCTTATTTTATGGAAAATAGATTTTTGTCAAATTTATAAAGAAATCAAGATTAACTTTAGATAGAAGCAGATAATTATCTAAAATTCAAATAATCTGATACCCATGAGTCACCTGAACAACAATGAAAATGAACTATTTTCAATAAAAAATAAAACTATTCCCTTAGCACAATGAAAAAAACATCTCAAAACATGTCATACAAGATTGGATTTCGAGAAACCTGAGGATTTCCTTCTTTATTAGCAAACGCCCAAACAAAACAAGGGGCACAATGGAATAGGTAAATATAAAAAGAGGGTATAAGTCAATTGGGAAATTTCCCTTTGCTTTATTTTATATTAATGTTTTAGTGAAGTACGAAGGGTAAAGGGTAATATTACTATGGAGTTGGCCTCTTTTCTATTCATCTATTCAATTCGCCCAAACCAAAAACAAGAAACACAGCAAAAATGTCGAAGTCAAGGGGCACCCCAATTTAAATACGAAAAATCAGACGACAAAAATAAAACTTTCAAAGTTATCGTTAATATTTAAAGAAAAGAAGGTGCCTCAGTGATAATTAGCCTCAGAAGCGCACCTGCTTTTGAGAGGCGTCCCCCAATAAGATTTTTACTAAGAGAAAAAGCTCTAATTAGGCATGGCCAAACTTCAATAAGCTCCTAATCTCCTCTCCGGGGCTCTAGAAAAGCGGGCATGCTAATTATTTATAGCTTAAATTGCGAAGTACTCCTTTTGTTTGCTTCGAAGAGAGTTACTTATTATTATGCGGAGCTCAAAAATTTGGTGGAAACAGCTGGGAAAGTTTTCTTTTTTTGCGTACATCATTAATTTTTTCTTGTCCAAGCTTTAAGTCCCCAATTTCTTTGTTTGCATTAAAAGGCGAGTGCATATAAAGGAATGACATTTTATTTGGGATATATTTATACTATTAATGTGTTGTGATAATAGATTAATTATTAAGATTTTTAATTTTAAGCATTTTTCTATTTGATTGTCATTAAGAGGTTTTTTTAATCAGTTAACAACCAATTATAGCACTTTTTAACCCAAAAAATAATTGTAAATATTGTATTATTATTATTTAATTTACAATGATGTGTGATTGCAAGCATTAAAAAAGTATAACTGACTTTATATATCAATGGAAGAAATTATGTTTTGTAACATAGCAAAAAGTTAGTGTAATATCTAACGTTTTAAAACTTTTTACTGTTGTGTCTTATTTTATTAATTTGCCTGCCTATGTTTATTTAACAGTTAATTTCATATATTTTTAATCGTATTGATATTCATGATTTCACGTTTTTGACTCTTATATATTTTTATTCTATTGAAAGTGGAAAAAGAGATTTTAATGTAAGCTAAAATTAAAAAAAATTCATTGCTCTGCTCTTCAAAATTTTCATTCAATTTGCTCTGTTAAATTTTAATTCCGTATTTTCCTTGCTCAAGTAACACATTTAAAAGAGCTGAATTTTACATAAAAACAATGAGTATTCTTTTATTAAAGTTTTATAAAAGAGAGGTTTAAGAAAAAAAAGCCTTTAACTAAGGCTTTACTTGTAAAAAAAACATTCTAAAGTTCTCGAATTTTTATTTTCTCGAAAAATGAGAAATATAGCAACACTAAAAAAAATCGAAAAAAACTTCGAAGCTTTTTGGTTGTAATGAGAGGCGGTGCAAAAGAGATGGATATTCAAGGCCATACAAAGAACTGAAGCTTAAATATACGAAACAAGGAATTAGGATTGGCCAGATGTCTTAGATAATGAGACAGTTTTTTAAGGATCAGATCGATTGTAGTGTTGGCATAGCAACGAAAATTTACTATTAAAAGTTTGTTTCCGCATGCTGTGAATGTTGTTAAGCTAGTTATACATTTACAAGGCAAAAAACTAATGATCAGTTTTGAACTAATAATTAGTTAATTATTTATAATTTTCTTGTTTGAGATAATTATATGTATTTCATTTTAATTTAGTTGTATGTAACTTTTCAAAGTTTAAATGCTTATTAATATGTCGAGTGTTAACGAATATCAAATTTTAATCGATATCAAAAGTTACTCAAATATATTGCCAGAATCATCAGAAATTGGCAATTGATTTTTTTTTTAATTTTACGATTTATGCACTTAAGTAGAAAAAATTTGCTTGCAGAAAAGGACTGTAAAAAAACATTTTACGAATTAAGACATTTGTACGTGAGACATATTGCTATTATACATATGTGCGATTCCAGAAAAACTTTAATCTAAAAAAACAAATTACTTTTTTTATTTATTTTTAAAACATCCAAAACTATGATAACAATGTCGTCAGGGAGCTAAAAAAATCCTTTTAAACAATTGGATAATAAATAAGCGGCACATTTCTTTTATTTCAAGTTTAAAGCAATTGCCACATGAATTGTGATACTTGTGTTAGTAAAATGCAATAAATAATGCCTGATTTTTTTTTACTTTTAAAAATCTGATGTACTTAGTTGATCTGGTTAATAATGTTCAACGGGTAAATAATTTTAAAGAATGTAACTTTCATAAGACTAAATTTCCATAAAAAAAATGTTTATTTTATTTTTATTTTTTTATTGTAAGTACTTATTACTTATTCCGGAAGAAACACCGGAAGCTTCCACAACACATTCATCGCTATTCAGCAAATCCAGTCAGGCTTTGGAAATATTCATGTATTTCGCCTCAAAAGTTTAAGATTATGCAGTGAAATGCCGCCCTAAATGTATTTTCAAAAATATATCCGGAAACTATAAATGCAAATTGAAAGCCATTACTTGTGTGCCTATTTTGAAACGATAAATGACTTTCCCTTGGCATTCCCAGAAACATAATCGAAACTTTTCTTTGATGAATAAAATGGAAAAGAGATCATCACTCTGCGAGTGCTCAACAAAAGAATTTGAAATAGCAAAGGAAAAAGAACACACACACACACACATTTATACTTATTTGGAAAGTTTCGAGCTTTGCTTTCGACTAATGTATCGTTTAGCTTGAGTTACCTATGGTTGTTTTCGATAAATCTGGAAATGCGCTTGAAGATTGTGAAAGGAAATATGTAGATCTGAGCGTTTACTTCAAAATGAATTTCTTTTCGATTTGTTATTTTCGATATTGTCTAGTACAATTTATTTCCGAAAAATCCTGCCCTGTTGAAAAAAACTTCAAAAGTAACTCCTAATCTATGAATTTTAATAAGAACGTTGTATTTAGATATTTTAAAACCAATTAAATTTACCATAATAGGACCTTGTAGATTAGTACAAGTCAAAGAGTTTTTGAGACATGGTGCTTCGAAATTAGGCTTTTGTTTTATGAAAAAAAAAGGCAATTTGTTCAATAGTTTCTTCCAAAATCTTCAGGCAAACTAACAAAATACATGTTACAACTTGAAATACAGTTGTGATTATAGTTACGTTTTATAGTCGTATGATGTATTCATTCCTGCATTGATAACTCTGAAAGGAATGGAAGACACTAAGCTGCCACCACCTTGCATTTATCATTCAAGACCTTATGATGTTGATGACCTTGATATGTTGTTCACCTTAGACTTCTGAATTTACCTCCAATGAATTTTACATTAAATATTTTAAGCATGGAGAATTTTGTTAAACTGTTCGAAATATACCACAACACTGTTAAAAATAATAGTTAAAGGTTGAAAAAATACGGTTCAGATTTGCTGTCACCATGATTTGGTAGACCGTTGAACCATAAAACGGTAATTTTAAATTGCGTAACTATGGTAAGAGCTTGAACCATATACAGGATTTCCCCGACGCGTAACTATAGTGAAAGGTTGAACCATAAAAAGGTTCTCCCAATGCATAAAAATAGTGAAAGATGGAAAAAAAAGGTATTTCGTACATCGTAATGCCAACGCCACCGGGACTATGGACCCTCAGATTTAACGAGCACGTCAGTTCTAGTGTACTCGGGCCCACCCGTTATGAATTGAGGATTTTGTTAACTGTTTCTAGTAAAGATATCCTATTTATAGGATGACTGGCAGTAGGTGGGATTCGAATCCCCGCTTCCCTGAGATGGTTAAATCTCTAGAATGATGCCATAACCACTCGGCCTTGGATGGGCCCCAATTATCTATATCCAGTGTATGTAAGAAGTTTGCTTAGATAGATTGGATCAGCCTTATCTCGCATTGTTACAGAAAATATTGTAGATCTTTGAGAGAAGTACTCTCTTTGAGTAAGTAATATGGCACCTACGTTTGAGTAAACAGCTAAATTGCCGGTTGCAGTTAGAAGAAGTTGTACCGAACTTCCATGCAGTGGAGTAGAAGTCGAACCAATTTTTGGTGAAAGCAGGTCTATTTCCAGAATGTGATATTTGATTGAACCATTTTATGGGGCATCTGCCAGAAGTTCTTAATTTTTCACAAATATTTGGCTCAACCTTGAACTGATATTTTTAACAGCGAAAGACTACTTTGTGTTTGTTGAATTAACTTGAAACTCTAGCGACATGAGGGCAATGGGAAAGAAGTTTTAGTTTTTAAAGTGAGGGAATACATGTGTACTGTATTTAAAAGAATCTAACTGTACTACTGTATTTAATACATCGTACTATGCTGCCTAAATATAGTTTACTTTTTTTAAAGGATATTATATTTTTTTAAATATCCAAAAGTTATTTAATAAATCCATATTTAAACAAATACACTTAATTTAAGTTTCATTACATGTGTTTTAAATAGTGATACAATGTACTTTTGAATAACAAATTTAACACATTATTTCCCAACTGGCATTAATGTACAATCCAAGCATTTTTTTAAAAATACGGACATTTTAGTAAAATTCAAGAATTATAAATGCTAGAACAAAATTCAAATACAATTTCTGTGACTATACAACAAAAACCATAAAACTTTTCTTACGACACCAAGTTTAAAACACCCTTTTTCCATACTACTTTCATTATAATAACTTTTTATACTACTACTAGTATTTAAACTCGCGGAACAGTTCTGGGAATAAAAAATTCTACACCATCAACAAAATACGTTGTGAGATACTACTCACAAATTCCCCCCATAAAAACCACCCCGTCCCCCTAAACTGCTATTTAGGATTCAAAACATATCTCATCTCGTCCTAGGGTCGGTCTCCAGAGCCAGATATTTCACCATCAATTTCTGGCATGCACACTCAGGTTAGTACAAGGGCCATTTCCCATGTGTAAATACATCATCTGTGAGCAATCTGCTTTTGGGCCAGGGAAAAAAAACATAATACCACACTATAAAATCTGAAGTAGACAGTTCGTTTTGGCCAGAATGGGATTTATTTCGCTAGTTTTTTCTGCATGCCCTGCTTCTTTTACCAGAAGGGGTCTAAACCCTCTCCCTGGGGGGTGCCAGGGAGCATTTTCCCATTTCCTTACTGGAATTTCCAGGGAGAGGTGGCGATGGGAAAACATAAGCCATGCACGCTATAGAATTTTGGTTTGGTTTTTCTTCTTATTTATTTTGTGCTCTGTGGGAAATGAAGAGGGCCGAAACAGGTGAAGGACATTGTGGTACTCCCGTGCCATTTATCTGTGGGGTTTTCCTCGATGGACAGATTATTCGTGGAGCCTTATTTCTTTTTGTTGTTGTTGTTTATCATCAATTTGTTTTCTGTTTCGTTTTGTATGAGACCCGCAATGTTTGGTTTGGAGGATTCCCCCTGAGGCAATGTATTCGTGTTTTGTGCAGTAGAATTGAATACTTTGTGGTTTCTTGTGTTTGTGAAAATAAATCAAAACATATATCTAAGGGATTATTTGTTTTATTTAAATTAGTCTCACTGAAGTTTTGCAGTTGAAATCATTTAACATTCGGAGAGATACCGATATGTAAACATGATTGTCAGTATTTCTAGCAACACACATACTTTAAAATACTTAATTTTTCTATTTTTACTAAAGTTAAAATTTTTCGTACTGAGAAGTTTTATATAATTATGTGATATCGAAATCTAAGCAAATTTGTGTAAACTCATACAAGTTCGTACACGAATATATTTATAAGTTAGAGCGAGTGTAGCAAAATTTGCAAAGTTGTATGGACTGTGAGAATCGATTTTATTTTACAACAAGTCAGTCTATAATAAGCTAATATATAATGGAACTAATTATAGCTATTTATAAACCAGTGAAGTTTTGTAAACATGTTTGTATTTTTTTAGTGCATCGTTTAGACATGAGAATGCTTTTATTTTTTTGAGGACATAACCATACCCGAACGTCTAACAAATTTAATTGATATAATTACATCAATTAAAAAATGAAAGTTTTTTAGTCATTTGCATTATTTGAAAGTTATTGCATTAATCTTATTATTAAATTTAATTTTTCAATAATGAGCTAGAGTTAATCCTTTAATTTTAAAGCAACTGATTCACATCGAATGGAAATGCTCTAATTTCACATTTAAGTGTGAATTACTTAACTATTTATGATACTAGAAAAATTGCTCTTGATAAATGCTTTTAAAATATACATTTATCTAAATATAACATACTTTTTTTTTCCGAAATCTGAAAACCATTAACTTACATTATTCGCCTAGATAAATTATGTTTAAATGAAGAAATAGATCAATAACTCAAGAGAAAATTTAATTACGTTCAAAGCTTTCTTTAAACTAATGTCCACTTAAACTGACAATAAATCTCATTTTAGAGATAATTAAATATCCTATTTTTTCTTTAAAATGAGAACAGTTCCATTATTTTCAATTACACTTCAACAAGCATTAGATTTCACTCTTTCATTCTTTTACTTAATGTAAAATTTCGAAATATAATATAAAATGACAAAAAAAAAGATTTTGGAAACTGCTAAAGTCTTAAGGAACACACATTTATAAAACAGCGCATGATCGATATAACACATATAAATAGAACGGAATCGTTTCCATCCGCAAATCCTTTAATCGCCAAAAGATCTACTAACTTAAGTTCGAAATAGCTTTTTTTCTATCGAAATTGTAAAAGGTACGGAGAGGCAATTTTAGAAGTTCGGGAATAGAAATAAAAAAAAGTGTTCGAAATACTAAAGTGTGTTTGCGTTTTGCTCCAAAACCGAAGTCGAAGGCTTTTGTTCCAGAAATTGTGTAAAAAACTTCATCGATCAGTTGAAGGGGTTTTTGGGGAAGAAGAAAGCTTTGTAGGACCCAGAATCGAATGTCACCACAAGGGAGCATGTTGACATTTTCTTGGGAGAGTAGTTTCTTTTTCTAATCGAATTTAATGGTGTTTTCTTTTGGAAGCGAAAAACTTTGGATTCAACTGTGAATTATATTTTTTGTGTGTTGTGTGAGTGAGATGCTTAAGGGCTTAAGTTTTATTGTACATGGGAAAGATTCTTTCCTTCGAAGGAATGTTTCTTGGAATGGAAGGGAAAAAATTGAGACAGATATAAACGTCGAAATAAGTTTTTTGATTACTTATTGTATGTTATAATATAATATTTTTTGTTTAACTAATGTTGGAATGCTCAAAAATTATGATATTTATAAATTAAGTGTAATATAGAAAATCAAATACAAATGCAAAAATTTACCACCTTAAAAAGAAATAAAAATCCAGCAAAGGGAATCAAATCAATTATTGAACTTGTTCTCAATAACTGCCGTAATCATTTTTGGAAAAAAAATGTCTTTCATAAGAGATACAACGTAGGCTGATAAAAAATTTATGACAATCAAAACAGCGGAGCCGCTCTCAATTTTCTCTATACCAGGCTTATGTAAATTCAATCAAAACAGTAAGACAAACTTAATACGACCGCCAAACTGTAAATAAATGTCACAATCTTTCTCCATCAATAACCTAACATTTTTACTGTCACATAGCAAAAGGCAGAAGTTAGTGCTGGCACGACTCCTGATCGACCACCTAGAGAATCACACTTGTGTATTTTCTGTTGGCAGAAGTTCAGCCCATATTTAGCGTTTAATATACATGAGGGACTGTAGGGTGCTGTGGGTCAGAGTCCCGATCTCCGGATCGGAAGGTACCGCGATCGAGTCCTGGTCGCTGAAAACCTACCGAGTACATGCATAGTACGTGCTCGTTAAATCTGTTTTGTTCGAAAGTCGTGTGGGAGGTCATTGCGCAGTTTCACACGGGTACATGTTCCTGGAGACTATTTCCCTCCTCTTCAAGGATATGTCTAAATTGTGGAGATGGCGCGCGATGGATGGCAGCATTTGCCGCGTATGTGTATATTGTGTCTGTCTTACTTGACGAAGGTTTATAAGCGGGTCTCTGACCAATCTCACAAGCCTGAAAATATATGTCTACCAACGAACCAATCAAGATACTTTTATGTTTTTGACGATATAAACGAGTATTTTTATAAACGGAGTTGCATATTATACTCTTATAATTAATTATGATTATAAAATGACATCGTTTCAAGTACTATCTTAACATCTATTGATTGATTTTTAACCATATATGCTAATAGTAGTAATTTAATTTCTAGTTCTCCTGTCAATATTTTTCTGTTGGAAAAAATTTCGAATGTGGCGACTTTTCTCATCATTTGGCGAATAAAATATATTTAAACAAGGGAACGAATTTAAGTAGTTTTAAGAAAGTATTTTGATTTCATAAAAGTGCATATTTTTAGTGTTCTAACCAAAGATTTAATTACAAACTCTCATTAATAGTATCTTATTAAAGTCTATCGACCATTCCATTTCTCTCGTTATAAAAGAGCTGTCGTTGTAAAATCTTGTAGTCTTTATTCAATAATGTTTATAAACTATAGTGTTAAGTAATTGTTGCAAATTTTATCACAACAATTAAAAAAGTTCACACTAGAAACACTATAATACATCAACAATGAACATATGCTATTCAATATTGAGATTTGATTGTCGAGTTGTGGATTTTGAGAAGCTAACAAGCTATAGAAAATCTTCGTATTAAAAGTTGTTTTTAAAAGCAAAAATATAATTTGAAAAGTATTTAAAAAGTAAAAATTTGTAGTAAAGAGAACAATCTTGATAAACTTCAAGTAATTAAATTAAAACTAAGTGAATTGGTTTAGAACGCAGGCTGTGGATAGTCAAGCATTGAAAGTTAAAAAAAAAAAGGTCAGGAATAAAAAAAAAGCTTTTCATAATTTATACTATATTTTAATTTCCCCACGCTATTCAGAATGCCTAATCTAATTCTTTTTATATAGTATCTTGCAGTAGTTGCATTTAATTTTATGCTTTTACTGTAATTCATAATATCAAAATTAAGCAGTTTTATGTAGCAACACATACCTATTTGATCAAGAAATTTAGATCAATTATTAACATCCTCTATGGCATGTATTGCATGCTTGTAATTACTTTTTATTTCTATTTAATAATTTTTCTCTATTGGGGGCAATTCTATATTGCAATTTATGTCATATATAAATTTTTATATTTCATCCTTTTTACCAATTTCTATTTCAAAATAATTTTTACTTCTGGCTTTTGCGGACTTTTGGCATACGTGGGCTCTATACAGTACACAATTTTTTAAATGTTTTTTTTTTTTAATTTTCTGCAATAAATTATTCGATTTGCTTGTACATTTGCTTAATACCATGCAATAAAGCTCAATAACTCCTCAATATATGCATTTGCTATTTCGACCGTATAATCGGAAGTCAATTGGACGGTCTCAAGAATATGATATTGAAGTAGATGATTCAACAAGTAAAATATGTCTACCTTCGACAATTCAGAATCACTCAACCCTACCCAGCTGTGTGGCATCTACTTTCATTTTCAAAACTCGCCAGGTGTACGTATACATTTTATATTTGACGTAATTCAATATATGTATGAGGGTAGGTGTTAAAATATTTAAAAATAATTAAAAGATTAATTAATTAGCATTTTATTCATTAAATAGCATACATTTAAACACTCCTAACTCAAGAACTAATTAACTTAGACCTATAAAATAACCATGCAAATTAATCACCAGTTCATTCTGAAGGGCGAGAACCTCAAACTAAGCTTGTAGCTCTTTTAGGTTTTCCTTTATAATTTTTTTATAATAAGCAATATTAAAAGCATCCAATTTTGTAGAAAAAAACTTTGACTTGCAATATAAAATTAATTTAAAAACCAAATCTTCGTTTTTGAGGTTCACGCCCACTCCCAACTTATTCCACAAGTAAATAAACAATTCGTTTGGGAAAATGTTAAATTTATTTTTAGTTATAAATGGTTTAGGTAAAGTAACACTTAAGAGAAATGAAGTTTAAGAAAATGAAGTTTAAACTCTTTTATCATTTTAAAGTTGAAGAATAAGAGATTATAATGGACTTGAAAAACAAAAAATGCCTAATTTGGTTATTTCTGGTCTTTTTAGAGTGTATGCTGGAAAACGTTAAATCCGCCAAATAACACACAGCATCCACTACGAAACACCAGCGTCTGCAGTTGAATTAGGGAAATTAGGGTTATCAAATGGAAGCCCTCGAAAACTGTCCATCCGATATCTATGATATCATGAAACAGGCTTGGGACCTGGAACCAGACCCACATTCTCCGAGGTTCTCAAGAAACTGGAACAGCTGAGAGGCTCTGCTTGTACAGCAGCATTGTAAGTATGCTATTTCGAATCGATCGAATGTCGCTTTTAATAATATTTTTTTTTTCAAGTCAATTTAGAGAAAGGTTTTGAGGTTCAAAATACACAATATTGGTGTGGTATTAATAAGCAAACAAGCTCTGTTAGTTTTTTGTGATTAATGATTCGGAATTTTTTTTGGAAGTTGTGTCTGTCTTACTTGACGAAGGCTTATAAAAGGGTCTCTGACCAAGTACACAATCCTGAAAATATATGTGTACCAACCAACCAACCATATGCATGAGTTAGTTGACTGTCCAGTTTTCACTGTAAAAAAATTGACAAACTTGAAAATTTTAAACTCGTGTATCCAGCACAGGTTGCCTTACCCTCAAAACCATGCTTAAATTTAATTTTTAGTTCATGATGTCTTATCTTCTCTAATTGCAATGTCTAAACCATTTGTAAAAGATATGCCTCACTTTATTATTATTTATTTTATTTTGCATTTGTTCAATTATTTTAAACTTTAAATAAGAAGATCCCAATGTTTGTCGCAGTAGGGTCCTCGATGTATTTGCGACTTATTTGGCCTCATGTGTGCCTGGCTTTAACTTAGAGAAGGCAGTAGTTCTACTTAATAAATAAATTACTCATTAAAAATCGCAGACTTAAGAATAGTTGTTTTTATGTACTTCCTACATCCTTGAAATACAATATCTTAATTTAAATTCTTATTATGTTTAACATCTTTTTAATTTCTCCAGAGGCGAATGCCGGTCCCCGGGGAAATAATTCTATGATAAATAATTGAAGCGTACATGGAAATTTTTTCTTAAAAGCTGCTTCATAAAGGAATAAAATAATTTCGTACTTTTGACGCTACTCCCTTGAGATGTAAGTAAAAATGTCATTTCGGTATCAAATTCGGTGTTTTATAAGAAAAGCATCTTCTTTCTTAAGTATTTATTAATCTTCGAAACGGGTAGGGATTTTTTTTAACCTGAAACATACTTTATTCGCAATTATTCCTTTTAAAAAATTATGTCATGTAATGCTAATTAAAAACGCATTAAAATAAAAGTTTTTTTTTATTTTTAAAGAAAATTGGAGCATGTCACTACGTACTAGGATTAAAAGATTAAATCTAGTTATTTTATGCTAAAAAACTATTTTACGTAATCCCGAATTACTGTTTAAACATATAAATTCTTCTTTCAAAATTTAAGAAAGCCTATTTTTACACTTTTCAGAATAATTGGAGGATTATAGTAAGGATAATAATTAAAATCCATAGCGTAATTCCAAACACAGATGCGCCATTTTGTCATAATATACGTTTAAAAAAATGAATTTATGAAATGTTATCGTTTACGAATACTTGAAAAATAAGTTGACTAGGTTTTTTTTCTTTAAATTGATATTGGCATACATATATCTTCAGATATATCGGCGCAAAATCACCTAAAACAGGCATTTGTTATTTTAAATTAAGACTAACTAAATTTTAAACCTCACTTCTGATTCATATTTATTTTTATTTGTTTTTTTAAGTTGCATTGAATTTTTTTTATTAACATTAGGGACTTATGTTTTGAAGCGGTACCTAGCTTGGAAAAAAATAAAAGTTTTGTTGGTAAATTTCCGTTGGTTAATACATGAATTTTAATGAACGAAATAAATACATCAAACTTTTCCTTTCATTAAATAAATAAATCACAAATTCACTATGTCATTTTTAATTATATTTAATATACTAATACGCACATTGAGAAATTGATCGCTTTCCATAAACAGTTATAGGAGTTTCAGCATTTTAATTCCGGATATGTTTCTGTGTTTTTCTAACAGACTAGAGTAAAATCAATTTAAATAATTAAATGATAGTTGAACATTCCAGGGAAGCTGAAATAAAATGTACTTTATGAAAATATTTCTTCATATATTTTTAAACGATTATTTTAACATAGGAAAGAGTATAAGTAGTATTTTGAGACAAAAAAATCTATGTTTTCATCGACTTTAGCGTACCAAGAACAACTGTTACTCTTAACAAGTATTACTTAAAACCACTTATTATTATTCCTTGGAAACTTCTTGTTTCCTCAAAAAAAATTGCCCAAATTGGTAATCAAGTGCAATCAATAGTGCCAAATGATTATTTTTACATTATTTTAAAATGACATTCAGTGTATAAAATAATTATAATTAGTTTAAAGTAAACCTATAAAATGAATACTAATGATGTCAAAATAAAGCAAATAAAGCGTTAACTATATGACTTTCACACTAATATTAGTTCAATTAAAATACAAAAGTTTAAAAATTATTTCAGAATACAATGCTTATATTCTATCACGTTATCAATATCAACTTTTCTTCAGTTTTAATCAAAATAACATAATCTTTAATTTTAAATGCTGTTATTTTTTAAATTGTTTTCAAACAAATGTTATCCGATATTTGTTTTAAGTCTTCAATTTTTTTTATTCATAATTTCCTCTATCCTTGACAAAACAGCTTTACAAAATATTTGGCCGAAAAGACTCTGTAAGCTTCAAAAATGTAAAATACATCTATAGACGTCATCCGTGATTCCTTTTTTATGGAATAATGTGAGGAATTTAGCATGGCACAAGTATTCTGATACAAAGTATTAAGAGTAATCCTCTTTCATACAGTTTATCTTTTGTGTATTTTTTGGCTACTTTATCCATATTTCAAGATAACTTTAGGATCAGTGAAAAATAGTCTTTGTAATTTTAGGCATCTTTAAAGAGTTTTTTTTAAAGAATTTCGCTGCAAAAATGTATAAGAATATAAGGAAGAACTTATCGTGATATCAAGACTATCAACTATTTTCATAGCGATTTTAGAAAATTAAATACATTTATAACTCAATAGAACACACTTACTTTTTTAATCAGTATGCCATGAAACGTAATATAACTACATATTTTATAAGAACAAAATACAAATATTTGTATTCATTAAAATAATACGTATATTTTAAAATTAACAACTGCAAGGCTATGACAAAATTAACTGCTTTTATTACGTAATTTATAACTTGATTTCATTATATTTAATCATTAATTTCCATCAATATTTTATAGCATATATTTTAAATATTGAAAATCTAATATCTTTTGAAATTACCAGCTGTAAGCCAAAGATGGAATTACCTGCGATAGTATTACGCAATTTAAAATCTTTTTTCATTACTTTTCATACGTAAATGTCCATCAGTATATCATGTAACTTATATTCTAGATATTATAAATACTTACCATGAAACGTTATCTAAATGGATTTTTTAATGTGAAATATTTTTGGATTTAAATTAGTTCGATCGTGTCAAGAAATATTCGTTTTATTCTCAGAACTAATTTGAATGATTTTCGCATTTACGTAGCTTGTTAGACGGTAAACTTGTAAACGATGAATTAATGGATATTATTTGCGGATTATTCCTCATTCGTTGCTCTTTAATAAAACTTCTATTCATGAAAACTAGTCGGTAAATATTGATTGATGATTTTCACGATTTTTACTTCAGTAAAACATCATTTAACCATAAATGACAGCATTATTAAAAAATAAAGTTTTTAATAATAACTAATTAAAAATGTAGATTATTTGTGTGTATAGTTTTTTTTAAAACTTAGTTTAATATTTTCTCGTATTTATTTTAAATATAAAAACTATACCCACCGACAAATAAAAGATTTTAAAATCTGTGAAACACTGAAAACCCAGATAATAGGTAAGTTACAAAGGCAGAAAATAGTGTTATTGAAAAAAAAAATGATAATTATGTTGGATCATTTCTTCAAATAAGATTACACTTTATCACAATGTCTTCAATCATAGTTTTATCGTTTATTAGGATACAATAAGTCTGTTATACCTATTTTGCAATGGTTAAATGCTTAATTTTACGAAGAAAACAATTTATAGGATGGAAGACGATTCTCCGTGCATTGATATATCAGCGATAAATCCAATACTATTCGCAATACATTACTATGATACGGGATTTATATCAGGCAGAAACCATAAAATGATATAAATAGTAACGCTCAGCGTACATTCGTGTGCCTTTCAATTCCCAATACCCGTTATAAAAATTCAATATGTATATTTCTTTACGCAGATATATTTTTATTATTTCCAAAAGAATATTTTAAAATTGTATTAAATTTTTTATGAATCCTCTAACTGAATAGGTCTAAGCAAATTCTGGGGATTCGTATGACCCAAAGCTTTCAAAATTGAAAATATAAAACCAATTCAATTTCTTCTTTCTGCAGGGTGTCCCCTTTGAGTAAACCAGTCACACTGGGGAAAATATATTTTTCAATAATTTCAAAAGTTTAAAACTTTCTAAGGGACTTGCAATATGTATGAAACAGCTTATATTTTGTTGTTTTGTATACTAGTTTCTGCTTGATAGCATAAAAATATATGGTAAGAGAACTATCATCGTTTTATACGAAATAGATTTTGGTTCAACAGTTTTATTTTTTTTAAATTCATTAACTAACCTTAAATATTAAAGATTAAAAAGCAGAACATATATTTTTAAGATTGTAAAATAACATTCTCATTTATCTACTAAGATTATAGTTAGGAAATCTTATTTGACTTGATATCGTATTTGTTGGCTGTAGGTTTATTTTTGTTTTAAAAAATTTCTTTAAAAATTAATTATAACTTTTTTGAGGGCTAGAAAAACTGGAATAATTTTAACAATTTGAAAATAACTTGAAATAGTTCAATTTAAATATTCAGATTAGGCAAAAAAAACTATGCCATTATCCTTTAATTTATTAATTATTGAAAAATCAACTATTTTATGTAAATTTATTTCTTTACACTTTAAATATGAATTTAACACAGTTTTTATTTCAATGTAGCAGCCCTTCCTGTGGGTCACTTGATTCTTTGCAAATAAAACTCAGAATGATTTAGCTAAGTATTAGTAACCTACGTATTAGATGTCGTATTTAACACTGACAAAAAAGTGGGAGCACATGACTGAAATTGTTTTAACGCTTAACTTTAATATTAAAAAACAATGTTCAAATATTAAAACACATTGATTATGAATTAAAAAAAAGGCATTTTGAACAGTCCCCAAATTTACCCTATTGCCTCAATTCTCATTCCAAAATATAGCAAACATTTCCACTTAGTTTCAAAAATAGTCGTGGTGTATCTACATTATTGACAACCCATATTTACTATATTTTACGAAACACTATGCTTACATTGTAAACATGTTTATTTCGCAAGATAATTAAAAAATGAATGATTTGTTTTGAATTCTTTAATTCTGTATATAACTTTTCAAAATGTATATGACTTAAACTTTTAAACTTAATAATTTTGATTGTAGTTTTATAAATAATAATACACCGTAAAATAACTTTTCTAGTTTTATAGTTAATATGTCACTATTTTCTTAATATTTCTTGTCTATAGGTTTTTAAACTCCACATATATACAATACTTTTTCCCCTAATGGGGCTGCAATATTGGCAGTCAAGTCTTGGCAGACTCGGCAATTTCCCCAGAACTGTGAGCCATTTTTTGTGGCACCATAGGCGGCTCTCGCTACCAATTTTGACGCACAGATTACAATGAATCTGAGCTCTCTGTGGATGCTAAAGTATGCCGAGATTTAATTTTGCCGAGATAACCCAAGCCAAATGGGCCCACCAGAGATCTTTTACATGCCACGTAATCATATGACATGCGTGCCTAGGATTTTTTTATCCAGAAAATCCGACGGATCAGCCGGGGCTCGAACCCGCGGTCTTGGGCTTACGAAGCACACACGTTGGTCCTCTCAGCCACTGAGCCGTTATATATATTTACAGTACTATTACAATCTATACAGTATATTAAATAAACCTTTGCTTTATCGTATACCCAGCTAACCTTATAAGTCCCCTTGCCAAGCAACTTCTCTAAGAGACGCTTTTAGTGTAGAAGGATGCTCTGTCGTAGCGACTCTTAGCAGCCGCTTATCGTCCAATGAGCGTGGAAGCTATTGCTGAATATCAAGTTATCCAACCATGAAAATTTATATGACTTAAACTTTACACTTTTGGACGCTGTCTTTTTAATAACAACACCCACACCGTAAAATAGCAAAATTATTTTTGTAGTCAATATGCGACTAAGTTCTTAATATTTCTTGTCTATTTGTTTTTAAACTCCACATACTTGTAGTTTACAATACTATTACAATCTATACAGTATATTAAATAAACTTAAGCTTATCGTATACTCAGTTAACCTTATAAGTCCCCTTGCCAAGCAACTTCTCTAAGAGACGCTTTTAGTGTAGAAGGATGCTCTGTCGTAGCGGCTCTTAGAAGCCGCTTATCATCTAATGGGCGTGGAAGCTACTGCTGAATATCAAGTTATCCAACCATGAAAATTTATGTGACTTAAACTTATAAACTTTATACTATTTGATGCTGTCTTGCAAATAATAACACTCACACCATAAAATACCTATACTATTTTTATGGTCATATGTGACTGATTTCTTGATATTTCTTGTCTATGGGTTTTTAAGCTCCACATAATTTACAATACTATTACAATCTATACAGTATATTAAATAAACTTTAGCTTTACTCAGCTAACCTTATAAGTCCCCTTCCCAAGCAACTTCTCTAAGAGCTGCTTTTAGTGTAGAAGGATGCTCTGTCGTTGTGGCTCTTAGCAGCCGCTTATCATCTAATGGGCGTGGAAGCTATTGCTGAATATCAAGTTATCCGACCATAATCCATCTTTTCGGCAGGATAAAATAGCGGATACAGCCCACATTAGGGGATTGATAGAGTGGAGGATGACTCTCTGTGAGTTATAGGTTGTATAAGAAGCTGAGACTTTTTCTGATGGATTCCGAGTAGTAAATGGTTGGGGAATATGACAGTCTATTGCGTTTGATACATTATAATACAGCCTTATAGCCTAAGACGATAGTTGAAAGTTGGATTTAAGGTATTTAAGCAGTTTTGGGTTTGGAAAAAAGGCGCAAGGATGTATAAGTGAACGTATGCAGTGTCATAGGCATTCAACATATAAAACTTTAGCATAAATTAAAAAAGGAACTCATTCTTTCTGTTTGCTTAATTGGCAGAAAAGGTTAGAAAAGTATTAAATATTTTTATTATATATGAGTATTTTTTGTAAGATTTACTGCACCAAAATTAAGAATTAACTTATTTTCCGTTTTTTAAAAAGATACATCTCCCTTTTGCTTTAAGAAAAAAAAATTAATTTGGAATTTTTTTTTAAACAGATGGAATTTTTTTTATTTATGATTTAGGAGAATTTACATTATTTTGTGATAGTAACATATTATTAGGCACTTAATTATTTATTGTTGTCATTTAATGGATAGTAGCAAATTCAATGAATTCGTAAATAATTGTTGTCTGAACACCTATAGGTCGCAAAACAATTGCGCAACCCTGCAGAACATAATCATTACAATTAACTAAAATATGAAGCAGAAACCGCTTCTGCCTTCAACATAAAAAGATTTCAATAAGTTATTTAATTATTTTTAATTAAAAAAATACCCATTACTGTTATGGTCAACGTAAACACTGCCCCAAAGAATGACTCACTCCCAATCAATCCTAAAATACCCATCTATCGCAGCAGATTTATCACAAATATTAAAGGTTAAAATTATAGTTCGACTGTAGAAATTATCTATAGCCTTGATGTTCTTTTATAAGCCGAGATTGATCAGTCAAGACTCTTGATGGAGTTAAGTTACTCTTTATATTTTATTACATCCCTAGTAGGGTGGGCCGAAAAAAACTTTTTATTTTATTTCGGATCGCTATAGTGCGGAAAAGTTGCCATTGGTAAAGACATGAAAAATGCACTAATTATTTTTTTTATGACTATATCTTCCGTTCGCGCAATGCCATCAAAGTTGGCAAAAATTGTCAAAAACCGTAATTTTTCATAATTTTTTTTTAAACCCGATATATGATTTTAATTGCGTTTCTATATCATGTTGTATGATTAAAATGTACAAAAAGTTAAAACTTTGAAATTTAGCAAAAAATACGAATTTTTCTTATTTTATACTACGTTTAGTGGTCGGAAGATCTGACACAAATGTATAATAACTTATTAATAATAAATGCTATAATATATAGTATAATAAGTGCTATAATATTTGGATTTTATATACTTTTAGTTGTTAATCCATGATATAGGAACGTAATTAAAAACATCTGCCTTGTTGAAAAAAAATTATAAAAAAATACGGTTTTTAACAATTTTTCTCCAACTTTGAAGGCATTGCGCGAACGGAAGATATGTTAATAAAAAAATAATAATTAGTGCATTTTTCATGTCTTTACCAATGGCAACTTTTCCGCACTATAGCGATCCGAAATAAAATAAAAAGTTTTTTTCGGCCCACCCTAATCCCTAGACACAAGAACAGCAACAAGGAACGAAGTTAATGTAAGTATATTTCTTATATGATTAATATTTATAAAGCCGTACTTAAGCGTAAAAGCTAGATTTAAGAAAGGTTTTATTGAATATAAGTTCTCGGTTTTGATATTGCTCTAAAGTAAGGTAATAACAAAAATAAGTTTTTAATCTTCAAATTTAATAAAAGCATATTTTTAATTACTACCAAAAGTTGGTAGAAGTTAAACAAGTGTTACTTTATTACAAAAATTAAAATGTCTAGGGATACTACACAAATGTTATTTTTATTGAAATATCTTACTTCATGGAACTTCTTCTGAATGTGGTCAGAAAAAATATATATTTAATGCAGCTTTATCCCTATTTATATCAAACCGAAGAAATCTTATAGTATAACAAATGCGATTTTAGCAAACAAAATCCTATTCCATTCCTTTTCTATTACCACATTTAAATCCCAGAAAGCCACTCCAATTTTAAATTTCCAACAAACCACTCTTTGTGGACGTTTTCTTGGTTTTTAAGCGTATTCAGTTCCCCAAATTGAAAAATAATTTATTTTAAAATCAAAGTCAACTTTGGGCGACAAATAAAAAAAAATATACATCAGATGGGCCGTTTCCCCGGGAGTAACATTTGACAGATAAAAAAAAAGAGATGCCTTGGAATACGTAATAACCCCTCCAACACTTCACAGAATACCAATGAGCAGATTCGAGGCATGAAGGCTGAATTTTGAACTGCTTTGAAGGGATTGCATTATTTTAAAAGAACAGTTGTCAGTTTGAGAATGGTTTTGAAAAATATTGGTGATCTGATTAAACTTTTGTAAAATACATGGTTTAGCCCTTTGAGACGCGCAGTCAAATGGCGCTGAAAAATGATAAGACTAAATTTGGATTTTGCCGAAAAAAATAATATGGATATAATTATCGCATTTATGCGTTAAACGGCATAAATGCCAGCAACTGTATGAAAAAAGTCAGTTTTGTTTTACAAATAACGAATGGTACAAGTTTCGGTGTCTATATTTTTAAAGAGCTTGAACATTCTTTTTTTACCCTCAAGATCGTCATAGATCGGTCGGAAAGGGTTATATTATAAATAAAACCCTACTTTTATATCTTAAAAAATGATTATTTTCTGTAGTTTTAATACTGTATTGCAGTAGACAGATAAACTGCAGTATCTATACTAATATTTTAGCGGCTCAGGGGCTGAGAGGTTAAACGTGTCCCCCTCGTCGAACCCAAGGCCGCGGGTTTTCTGGAAGGGGAAATCCTGAGCATGCATATCATATGATTATGTGGCATGCAAAAGATCCCTTGAAGGCCCATTTGGCTTGGGTTCTCTCGGCTAACTTAAAATCTCGTCATACTTTAACATCCTCATAGAGCTCATATCCCATTGTAATCTGTCCGTCAAAATTGGTAGCGAGAGATGCCTAGATGGTGCTACAAAAATGGCTCCAAGTTCTGGGGAATAGGCCGAGTCTGCAAAGGCTTGACTGCCAAAGTTGCAGCCCCGTTAGAGAAAAAAAATAGATACTAATATTTTAGATCAATTTGACAAGCACTCAATAATTCGAACTTAAAAGAAAGTTTTCTGAAAAACTGATTGTTTAAGAGCAAAAATGGTACAATTAATTAATGTGGTTACTGCAGTTTACCTTCCCATTTCTAAGACCTTTGTATTACCCGTAGCATACCACAAATGTGTAGTTCATACCCAATTTACGATTTTAGAAATTTACAAGGTAAAAATATTTTAGTTTTGAAGAAAATTATAAAATTCTGAAAAAACTTCGTCATTTTCCGCTAAAATCCATCTTTTATATAGGCTTAAGAAATTGAATTAAACACTTACAAAAAGGCAATATGCAATCATTTTTTGCTAGCTGTTCATAAATCATCGCCACATAACAAGCCAAGAGTAGAAAATATGCTGGGTTTTTTTAACCAGATAATTGATATTTTGATTTGAAATAATATGTTTCCTTGGCTTTTTTTTATAGCCGACTTTGATTCTTTATTGTTTTAATATTAAGCAATATTTTGCTTACTTCATGCTAAAGAATACTATACAAATTTTGCATTGAATTTAAATCATGCCTTTTATGATATGGTATGGTAGGTATATATATATTTCAGTTTGTGTGCTTGTTCAGAGAGCCACTAATAAGCTTTCGTCAAGTGGGACAGACACAGAAAGAGTTTTTACATGCACAAGAGACACACAAAGAAAGAACAACACAAACACAGAGACAAATAACAACATTTATTGACGGTCACAAACATCCATGCCTGACCGGTATTCGAACCCGACCCCACCATGCCTTTTATCCGGCCAATTAAGTAGTAGTTTCACGGAATTCGCCTTAAACTATGATTTTGAAATGGTAGAAATGTGTACAGTATCAATGTCTTTCTGCAGCAGATAGTACCCAAAATCAATTTATGGTGTTTATGGTAAAATATTATCGGCTAACATGTCATTATGGACTAAAAAGTTTGGAGCAGTTTGATCGTCTACAAAACCTGCCCAGCCCATTACTGAGGCACCTCCATTTGCGTACTTTGAGAACGTTTCTTTTTCTTTGGTATCGATAACCAACTGTTCTGTCCAAATTTTAAAAAAAAATTACAGACAACGTAATTTAATTTAATCGAAAGTAATGTATTTTTATATGAACTCCACCATTAGACTCTCATAAACTTTAGTAAAAGTAAGGGGGTGACTTCAGTTTTTCGTATTGAATTTTTTTTTCTCACATTTTGAAAACCCTTCTTAACAGTTTGAGAGCTGAAACTTACGGTCAATTCCAGCTTATTTCTGTTGTTGTTGGGGTTTTGGGGTAAGCTTATCTTATATAATTCGTTTCTAATACCAAGACACAGATGACGAACTACTTTTAGGCTTTCTTTTTTTTTAAACATTACTTCTGGTTTTTCTGAAATTTTATAAATTACTGAAACTAATTTTTTAAAAGTTTATCTTATTTCTAAACAAAATAAACAAATAATATTTTACTTCTCATCTAAATGACTACATGTAATAATTAATTCAAAGCAAATATGAACCTTCTTTACTTAAAATATATTGACGTTAGTAGAAATCATGCTAAACCGTATCTAAGATAATGTGTTAACAAATTTCATTGCAATAATTTTATACATATCTGAAATGAGAATGGGTAGTAATTCCCCTCCCCATATTCTTCTCCTAGACTTCGTTTAGAACTTCAGGTGCCCCTACGTTAGAATGCACTGTAGTTACCTTGCCTTGCCTTGCGACTCGTCACGCCTTATAGGCGCATGAGGCCGCAATTGATGAAATCCAGTTCCTCCGGTTCAGTGCGGCCTCCCTGGCAACTGCCCAGCTTGGCCAACCAAGATGGTCTCGCTCCTTTAAGATGCTTCTTCTCCACGTCAGTCTTGGTCGTCCCCTCCTCCTTTTACCGTCTGGCGACCAAGTTAAAGCTATCCGTTCATTAGAATCGGGGCTCATTCTTAGTACATGGCCGACCCAACACCATCTCTTTCTCTTTATGTCTATTGTCAAGGGTTTGTCAGCTGTTTTAATATATAGATTATGGTTTGATATTTTTTCTGGCCAATAAATTTTTAGGATCTTTCTTAAACATTTAGTATGAAATGCGTTGAGTTTATTTTCCTGTTGTTTTGTAACATGCTTTTTTTTTTGAACATTACTTCTGGTTTTTCTGAAATTTTATAAATTACTGAAACTAATTTTTTAAAAGTTTATCTTATTTCTAAACAAAATAAACAAATAATATTTTACTTCTCATCTAAATGACTACATGTAATAATTAATTCAAAGCAAATATGAACCTTCTTTACTTAAAATATATTGACGTTAGTAGAAATCATGCTAAACCGTATCTAAGATAATGTGTTAAAAAATTTCATTGCAATAATTTTATACATATCTGAAATGAGAATGGGTAGTAATTCCCCTCCCCATATTCTTCTCCTAGACTTCGTTTAGAACTTCAGGTGCCCCTACGTTAGAATGCACTGTAGTTAGATGTTTGTTTATTCCCTTTTGGTGTAACGTCTAGTTGATTCTTACGATTCTTTTTTTTAAAGCTCTCAATGCCCAAAATTGTAGAAGCCAGGTATACACGTTAGGACAGAGCTCGTATTACTCAATTTATTCCCCCTAGATTGGTGTTTTTTTCTCTATGTGCTCACTTGAGGTATAAACACCAACGAAGGGAGATATATCTCGTAGGGTCAGTCCCTCCAAGTGTGACCACTTTTTCGTGAAGCTTTGCTTCAACTTCATTCCAACGACAGCAAAATTCCTTAAAAATGAAACGTTTTTCAGCTGGTAACAAAAGACACACAATTACTTCTTTAGCATTTTATTTTCGAAACTTTATTCCACTTGGGATTCTAGATTCCTATTTATTTTTTCCACTGTTTCATGCAACAAGACGAAAAGTCCCAAACTACGCTCTCCGGAGTCTTATTGTTTTCGTTTATGCCTTTTCCAGCTCAAATTTGTAGTTGACAGTTTCCTACACACACCCCGGAGGTTATTCAATTTATTTTGGAAACTGCCAGGGATTTAAAATATAACGAGGGATATTTTTTTTGTATTTGGCACAAAAGTTTGGGTTTTCTTTATAATATGAATTCAATTAGTATACAGTTTTATTTGAATAAAATTAAGTTTTTGAAAAAACGTTTTCCATTACAACTTAAGCTCAGAATAACTATTGTAACAAAATTGAAAATGTATAGGGAAGTTTTCTTTAAAACTAAATACCCTATGGAAATGAATAAGATATTTTGTATAAACAATTTTAAGTTTTAACTTTACTTAGTATTACTTCTAATATTTGAATAAATGTGCATAATGTAAAAAAAAAGCTCAGAAAAAGTTTCATAAATAGATTAATGATATTCTTAAGCTTTCACAAGCTAACAGTCAACTATACATATTTTTTTTTCAAAAGTTTATGATAGTAATAGCATGTAATGCGAATAATGGCTATATTTATTTAAATAAGAATTAAACTGTTTGAGAAATAATTTCTTACTTTACAAATAACTTTTGTGTATTTCAATGATAACTCTTAAATGTTATGCAAGCAAAAAAATTAATTGTACACCTAAGTTAATGTAAAAAGAATATTTATATTGTTATAAATAGTAGCATTGTGAAAATAGTTATAAATACTTGGTGTAGAAAAAGAGCTTTCAGATGAATCCCATACTTATTTCAATTAAAATGTTTAATCAACAAAACTTTTTATAGCTTTTAAAACCAAGAGTTTATTGTATTGGAAAACATTCTGCCACGAATTTTATTCCCTTCACTCCATGAAACAACCATGCGATTCTAACCAATAAAAATGTTTCCCCAAAGTGCAATAAAACTGAGCTCGCCAATTTAACGATCCTGTGATACGGCCTATCTTAAGCCTGACAGGCATAGGGCTACTAACAGATGGATTACCAAAGCCTTCATCGTTAATAAAACAATTCATTTAGAAACAGCAGATGGCCGATAAGTAATTCAAAACATTTAATTCCCCATATATTAAGAGCCGAATAAATGTTTCGCATTAAACTAAATAACGTTTCTCGTGCATGAAAGCAGTTCCAAAGATAACGGTGTGTTTTGTCCGATTTATATGGAGAAGAATCGATTCTAGTTTTATCTGTAAAGAAAACATAGTAAAATACAAAAAAAAGTTGGAAATGGCCTTCCACGTGGTTAATTTATCTTCCCCCTTTGCTATTCGCAGTGATTTACAAAGTTACTTTGTATAAAGCAGATAAAATAAACTAATAAAAGTTTGCTCTAGAAAGAACCCTTTTGTAATATTGAACCTACGGCTATTTTTAAAACAGGGAAATGCATAAAAAAAGGAAACGTTTATTAATTAATGTAAGGTTAGATAAATTATATGCTCATACACATATATGTTTCTCGCAATGTTTGGAACAACGTTAATGCTTTCGATTTATTATTAAAATTTATTGGGTTTTTGGCCGACATGTTTGAAAACTTAATTTTAATATTGGAAATAATATTATTCAACCTTATAGTTCGTGTTTACCATGAATCATATTAAAACACAAAACATATGTCCCGCTCAATTTGAAAACACTAGTAGCTTCTTTATGCTAGTGTTTGTTAAATTAATTTTATTCAAAATTATAACTCATTGTCTCACTAGAATGTTATTACAAATGCAACAAAAACCGAGTAATGGTTTTTAAAAAATTATAATTTTAAAAAATACGTTATAAAAAGATTTCCTTTTTTAAAATAAAAATGTAGCAGTAACTTCCAGTGGCTAATAAAACCAATCCATAAATGAGGAAATTGAAGTTTTATGAAAACAAAAGCAATATTTATAACGATAAATAATATATCTTTAGATACAGCGTTCTAAAAATGTCATTTTCAGTTTTAAGTAATGCTTATGAATTACCGCCAGTGACCTTATGGATTTTTTAAAAATCTCTCAGTGTTGTAACGTTTAACGCAAAGTATATGGGAAAACAAAGTAATTGGAAACTATTTTAGTAATGATAAACGGTTCGCTAGCCATATCGTTAAAATGTTAACACTTCATTAAATTTGGAATTGATTATTTCAGTACGCCGATCAATAGTGCCATGCATTAGAAGACTCCTAGTGAGCTCGATACTTAAGCTTTACAGGTCTCCAAATAACTTTGATTTTCGAAAAATCTTTATAATTGACGATACAAAATAGTGTTTTATGCTACAATTTGAAAATCGTTGTTTAAAATGCATGGCGGCTATAAGGGAAAACAATTAGTATGATATATTCGAAATGCTCTTAATTTTGTTAAAACAATTCAACACTATTTTTTCAAGAATATTTAAACTCATTTGGAAATCACAAACTTAAATGTTGTTCATTTACAATATTATGTCTGTTAGGAATAAGCACTTAAAACGTAAAGTAAGGTCAGAGAAATGAGTTATTTTATTTCATGTAATGGCTTAAGTTTGGATTTCTAGCAATCGCAATTAAAATGCAGTAACGAATTCATTAAGTTTTCAGCTAAACATACATTTCGTAAGTAAATAAAAGCAATCCCTACTCCCAATTAAGATATAAATAGCCCTCTCGCGTGCTTTACTTTATAATTACATTCCATTCTAGAACAGAATTTCACATTTCCATTTCAACTCCGAACAACTTCTTAAGTTTTTTCGCTAAAGCAATTACCGAACTGTATCCACCATTTACCTGCCCCGCATCCTTCCAGCTAATAAAAACATAAAATACTTTTACAACACCATTTTAAAAAAGATAGAAATTCCAGTTCCGATTCCGCCCATCCGACTGAACAAAAAAAATGTCAAAGTTAATACCCAGATTTTATCTCTCAAAAAATGTGTGTTTTCTTCTACATTATTCTCCCGGGGAGGCTCAGATAGGGTCGAGCCAAAGTAAAATTTTCCCCATGAGAGGAGGGAACTTTTTAACAAAAAAGGGACTTTTTCCCTATCTGGGGATGCGAGATAATTGTTTCCGTCCACGCCGGGCTATTCTGGGCAAAAGTCTTTTGCTGAGGCCTGCGGGAGGTGGGAGGGGGTTACAAAAGCATCTGGCAAGGCTTCCTTTTCTTCACAAAAGCACCGATTCCTACTGATTGGGGCAAGGCTGGTGTTTTAATGGAGAGCCACGCGCATGTTTCTTTTTTTTTTCCTTTTGCGGTTGGTAACTGGATTGAAAGGTAGAGTCTTCATAGAAAATCAGAGATTTCGGTTAAGTTGTAGAAGTTTCTCTTCTTCTTTACGGAAGTACGGATTTGTGATCTACATTGAAGGATTTTTCTTGAATGTTCATGTTATTTGAGTTGAGTTGGTTTCTGAACTCATTTCCTCATTGCTATGAGACTTAGAAAGACTCAAAAGAAGGACATGATATTTGAAGTCAAATGCACAATACGCATCTGAATTTATTTTAATTAGTTTTAAAATTATATAAAAAAAATTATTTTGGGAGATGAGTAATGAATACTATTGTTTATTATTTGGAAAAGAATGCTTAAAATAAAACTGCAAGCATGCAAGAAGAATAAGATTAACGTTATTTTAAGGATTTGCTAGTTTGCTTTATGTATGCATATGTTTTTTTATAATAATATCATAGTGGCTCAGTATCTGAGAGGTCTAACGTATCCGCTCGTAATCCCAAGATCAAGCCCTGGCTGAGTCGGCATATTTTCTGGATGAGAAAATCTTAGGCACGCATTTCATATGATTATGTGACATGTAAAATATCTATTGTTAGCCTATTTGGCTTGATTTCTCTCGGCAAAATTAAAATCTCGCCATACTTTAACATAAAAAGAGAGCTCAGATTCATTACAATCTGCGCGTCAAAATTGGTATCGGGAGTCGCATAGATGGTGCAACAAAAAAATTGCTTTCAGTTCTGGGGAATATGCTGAGTCTGGAAAGGCGTTACCACCAACATTGTAGAAAACATTGGAGAAAAAAATACGAATATCATAAAAGATACTTAGAATCGTTGAACTCCACAATATCTTTCTAAGACGAATGTTACATAAATGCAATAACAAATCCCTTTACAGATTCAACTTAATCTGGCATTTCCGAAGGCACTAACTAGACATTGCCCATTTTAAATATCAATTCAATTAAATATGAAAACTCTGCTACACTTTCTGCAATCTAATTTTAATCTAATAATCTCATAGAAAATGGGGTACAAAGGTTTAATGCGGTGCTTCCGTACCCGCTTAACCCAGAATCTGCATTCAGGCTCTTAGAATGGTTGGCCATTAGAATAAAGCCATTTGCATTCCACTCAAATGATTCTGGAAAATGATTAAATGCGCATCTTTAGAGATTTAATTTAGTCGTGGAAAACAAATTATTCGAGGTTAAAGAACCATAATGAGTCATTAAATTATCCTCATCAATATGAATAGATTCGCTGTTAAGAGCTTGCCTAAATTATCTATTGGGATAAAGCGGAGGGCTCTTCAGATGTAAACGTTAAATCGGATGCATTGCTAATTGTTTTATGAATCGTTAGTTTAAGTACAAATTCAAATTTAAAATCTGTAAGAGCTATTTAAAAGTGCAAATACATTTAAATAGTTTGGAAATCAAATGCTAGTTATATTCATAAATTGAAATTAATAATTGAATCCTTTGAAAAAATAAATACTTTTTTTGATTAAGAAATATTATTTATATATATATATATATATATATATATATATATATATATATATAATATATATATATATATATATATATATATATATATATATATATATATATATATATATATATATATATATATATATATATTTAATTAAGTATTTTAGTGGATTTTATTTGTTACTTTCAAAATACTAACTATTTTAAATTTAAGTTCGAACTATTTTTGAAGAAAATATGTTTTTATTGCTTACATAAATGTATAATCAAGCTAACGTATATCTATTCATTACTCTTACACTACCTAGGAACTATTAATGCGCTTTCTATTACAAAATTATTTTGATACAATAACTGACTTTTAACTACATAATCATGCATTTTTGTCAGCATTCTATCCAAAATAATTATTATTGTTTAAATTATTGAAAAAGCACATTTGTTTCTTACAGGAACAATGAGGAACAGCATACCAGGTCTACATTCGGCTTGAATCATTCTATTACAAATAAAGAAGGAATTTGATTCATTGAAACTCAGAACCATCCTTATTATGAATTTAAAATTATGCTTCCATGCAATAACTTAATATAAAATTACCAAAAATCCATAAACTTAATTTATGATCGACCCTTCTTCTTATTTAATAATCCCCTATAAATTAAGCAGAACTCTTTATCAAAATTGGTCGGTCAGAACTCTACTAAATAAGCCATAATAGCTATGATGTATTGATCAGAAGGTTTCTGCAACTCCAATTGAGGATACCAATCAAGTTAAGTACACCCAACCTATGAGAAACTGTCCGGAGCCTCTACCAAACGTCGGACGGTTGACTGAACTTTCTGTAAATAATGTGGCTGTTAATTCATTAGGTGCGCTGCAAACGTAGCTTCGGTGCCATGCTTTTGATCGAGCCATGCATCAAAAAAGATATATTTAAGATAGAACCTGGCATGCGCTGAAACGAAAGAAGATTGATAAAGAAGGGTAAATTTATTGTAGTGTTGTTCTTGTGGCGTTGCAGTGTATTTCGTGTGATTGCTTTATGTAGTGTTATGGATAGTTGCATGATTTGTATAGATTTATCTTCCTGAGACTTGGACAGTAATTTTAACAGATGTTTTGATTTTGGATTTATTTTTCTGTAAATAATGCCTAATTTATTTTAAACTTTATACACTGCAATGGTTTGAAAGAAAAAATTCTGAAAGTAACTTTTCATTCATATTTGTTTGCAGAAATATTTTTAAGTGAATAATACATGTATGGAATTGTGTTGGAGTGTATGGAGTTGTATGGAGTTGTATTCATGCCCATAAAAAACATTTCATAAAATATATGCAAAATCATATTCCAGTGGACTTTATTTAATACTTTTGTTACTTTATAACACCCTTAACTCACTTCTTTTCTTCTCTTTAGTGTTTTAAAGAACCCTTTACTCGAAACATTATCTATACACCATTTTCCCTTAGAATACAAAACTTTAGATCTTGCTAATTTGTTCTTAAGGGGGTATAGGACACAAAATCTTCAAAAAAATAAAAAAAAATATTATTTTCATAAAAAATAACACAAATATTTTAGAATAATTTAAAACAAAAATTTTATTTATATCTGCAGTAGAACGTGAGATGTGTAGTTTTTTGTGTCATGACATCTGTGTTGGCCAACCACGTTTATAATCTTTGCTTCCTCGTAATATTAGATAGGAATAACGTTATCGAATCCTTAGTTGTTCGGTCGGTTTGGAGCGCTTCAGTAAGGAAAGTCATAAACTTCAAAGCTGTTTTTCTCCTTGATCGTGTTTTCAATGATTTTTTGACTTTAAATTGATATAACTCAAAATCTACTGCCCATAGAGTGTAAAAATTTTCCACTCATATTTTTCAAGCATATATCTTTAATTTGTTTTTAGGGATTAGTTATAAATAGTTTATTTTTTATTTATTAATTTTTATAAAAGAAGTGAACTTGTGAAATTATTAAACAAAACTTCAATAATTAAAAAAAACTATGGCGAATATGAAAAATCGGTGAAGACAGTTTGTTAAATACATGTTTCTGTTTATAAAAATGCTAAATATTTCTTTGCCAATAAATAAGTTTTTGACTTATAACAAAAATAAGAGGCATCACTTTTTGTCACATTTTATTTTTTTTAAATAAATAATGATAATTTTAAACTTTTGACTATCTAAAAGTGTAAGTATATTTAGTATACATTTATCAAAAAAAAATTATATTGTTATCTGCAATATTAAAAAAAATGTTAAAAGTGTCCCATACCCCCTTAAATTTAAACCAGTAATACGAATTCACTGATGAGCTGCATTTTATATAATAATCTTCTTAACACATTCAGACATTGATAAATTTACATTTTTCTAAAGCACACACGATTAGAGCGTAAGGTTGAAGTCCAGGGGCTTAGTGGTAGTGTTTAGCACTGCCATGCCACAAGTAGAGGGATCGAATCCCGGATAAGGCGAGGCTGACCCATCCTTTCATCCCTTGAGTGGGTCGATTAAATGGGTACCAATCATGCTTGCAAACTAAACACAGGGGAATCCTCGTGAATCTTACCACCTTACCTGGACATATGCCTATCACCCAAGAGCCCTATGTCACGAAAACTGAAATGGGCACGGCAGGTCTTTGACCAGTAATGGGCTATTGCGCCGAGGATTTTACTTATAAATGCATAAGGTTAACAAATCTACATCTATGTGAGCCGTTTTTCATAAATTTAGAAACAAAACATTATTCAAGTTATTATGTTTTTATATTCTTAATATTTTAATCTAAATTCATCAACAATATTTACATTATTAATACATATTTCCTTAAGCTATACTTCACAATACAAATATTCAAAACATATAAGTATGTTACTGTAAAGTAATGGCTACATTGTGCAACATCTCATTACAACAAAACTTCCAGACATCATTAACGTTTCGTTAAAAATTCCTTTACATTTCTGCGTAATAAGCCCACAATTTTTTTTTATTCCAAAGACATTGAATAGGAAAAAAACTAGGTAAAAAGTTACTTTAGTTGTTGAAAGAACTTTTCCACTAATGCATTTTCTTTCAAAGAACATGAAATATCATTTATCTAAAAGTAAGTTAAAGAACATTAATGAAATGCATTAATATCCATCAATGAATCTTTTTTAGTTTGTTTGAACTTGCGTTTTCATTCAAAAACTCCATTTATTTTCGGTTTAAAATTTGTTTGATAATAAAATATTTGACGTACTTAGGAAAACTGTGACGGAAACGTAGGAGGCAATTTCAATTTGCATAAACATTAAGTATAGCTTTTTTTAATAAATAAAAACGAAATAAATTACAAATACCAAATCAAATTATATCATATCCGATAAAAATTATTTATGTTCACTAATCATTAAAATAGCTTAATATCAAAGTTCTTATTTTAGTTTTCCATGAAAGTTCAAAAATTAATTATTTAAAATAAGGAAATTAAAATATGTACTTATGCTGGTAATTATTAAAATCATTATAATTTTTTATATGTTACAAGTTTATAAGCTTTGATATTTAAGAATGTAACTTTATTGTCATTAAAATAAGTGAGTTAATAAAAATAATTATTTTATTAATTTATTGTTAATTGAGTTATATTGTTATTTATTGTTAATTTTATTAATTTATTAAGTAATTTATTGTTTATTGAGCTTGAAGCTTAAATATTCCGGAATTTATAAAATTTGACCTCATATAAAAAGCAAAACTAATTATATATAATTTTAAAGAAAAAATCGAGTGAAATAATGAAATATCAGATCACAGCAAGTATATTATCAAAGCAATTATTGTATAAGATCAAAGCAATTGTTTATTCTTATTTTGAGGGCGTACTCAGTTTTCATTATGAAACTAATATAGTTTTGTGATAAATTTAAAAAAAAATATTTACTATATTTAAAAAAAAATTAAAACTGTGAACATTTAAATTATTTTAGAAATACCAAAAGGCATTAATTATCATTAATTTTTTATTATTGTTTTAAAAAATCATGCTTAAATTAATGTAAAATATGTATAAAAACCTCACCAAAAGTAATACTGTAAATACAATAATATTTTTATATACTACACAATTAAACCACATTTAAATAATGGGTTTCGTTAACCATACATTTAAATGAAAAATAATAAAGATTTACTATTTTTATTTTCATATATCGTGTTAAAATATTTTATATCGAGTTTAATTTAATCTTACATTAAAATTTAATCATACACAAAAAAAATAATCTTATATATAAGGAAACATTAAAGTATTTCATCGTCTGAAAACTAATTTACGCAAATCTTAGTTTTGCATAGATCAAGTTTGAGCAACCCTTAAAGTCATAAAAGTATTAGTTTATGTATGATCTAACAATTTATTTATTGTAGTTAACGCTGTTTTTTTAAATATCCATAACAATGTACATTTTCTATGATTTTTTTGTAACATTACCCAGCAATATTAAATTAAATCTAAGCATAAATTGAAATAAATATTTTTGAAATTACTTTCCTAGCTTATTTTTTTGTAATATATAGATATATAAAGCAATTCCAATGCAGATCAAATAAAAATAAATTACAATAGTAACTTATCTCAATAAAATTATAACATTACGATTCGAGCTATCAACAACTGGCCATCATCATTTACACCCAACGCACAAACTTACACTTAATGTCATTTTGTACAACATTTCTTTCTCTTTTTTCTATTACACTTTTGGCACTCATCCTAACTTTTACCTTTTTTGATGATGCGCTTTGTGGATGACAGGCTTTTTTTGGATTAATGAAGGACCGTTTTTGAGTGACCATTTAGCTAGAAACTTTTAAATTATTTATATATTAGTTGATGTAGGCGAGCTAAAAATTTAGTTATTAGCTTTAGCACCGCTTTTAAAGTATTCAAATAATATACAATTTCTGTAAATTTGTTGTTACAATACTCAACAATATTAAATTAAATCTAAGCAACACATGACATAAATATTTTTAAGTAACTTTTTAAGATTATTTTTATAATGTATAAAAATATAAAACAATTCAAATGCAGAGCAAATAAAAACAAATTACTAAAGTAACTAATCTCAATAAAATTATAACATTACGATTCGAGCTATCAACAACTGGCCATCATCATTTACACCCAACTCACAAACTTACACTTAATGTCATTTTGTACAACATTTCTTTCTCTCCAACCCCACTCTTGGCACTCATCCTAACTTTTACCTTTTTTAATGATGCTCTTTGTGGATGGCTGGGTAACATTTTCGTCTTTTTTCAGATTAATGAAGGACCGTTTTTGCGTGACCATTTAGTTTTCCGTGACTCGATTTTCTCCGTTCTCAGTTTATGAGAGGAAACCTCTTAGATAAAGACCATTTAGCTCACGGTGAATTTTGCAGCTTAAAGAAGTGAAAAAGATGGGTGTAGCGTTAATTACATGTGTGGCGATCATTTGTTGTAGCTGTTTTTGTTTTATTTGTTTGTGCTACCCGTGTTACCTGCGCAATCGTTAATGCAAATGGTACATTGTGTTTTGGGAATAGAAAATAAGCGCTAAAAAAGTCATTAGAGAATTATAAGCATGAACATTGTCTATAGAAAACCCGTTGAAATGATTTTTATGGAGAATCAATTTCTAGTAACGTTTAAAGAAAGATACCTATGTATATTTCATAAATAAAATGTCTTAATTTTAATCGAAAAAAAAAGCTTTTTTTACTTTTTTTCATTGTTTACATAAATATTGCAAAATAATGCGTGATTAAGATAGTAAGTATAATAAGTATTTACTACCCAATTAAAATTACGCTAGTTCGATTATTATAAGAAAAAGTAAATGGATAATTATGTGAACAAGTTACTTCAATAATTATACCCCACCAAATATGTTACATTTGAACAATGTCATTCTCAATTAATATATTTTTCAAAGATGTTTTTGTTTTTAAGAAAATTTATGTGGGGCGCACTAAATGAAATTGCAACATTTTTTTGTTGAACATTGCTTATTTTTTGGCTTAATTGAAAACAACTATTCATTAGTTTCTAATTAATTACATTATTCAAATTAAGAACTACCCCTGCAGATTTTCAATTACACACTTTCATTTCTGTAATTCAGTTAAAAGATGTCCGATGCTCAAAGTAATAATACAGAGCAATAAACTTTTTTTTCTAATAGGATAAAAAAATACCGAAAAGCAGGATTCTAACAACAAAATAATAAAAAAAACTAATTTAATTTTCGTTTCTAACGTAATTTTCATTGACATCGTTTCCAAAGGAGATCAAAGGATTCCGGAATATGGCGAAAAGGAAACGCTAATCATTATCAAAACATAATTTTTCAACCCCGTGAAAGATGAATCGAATACATCTGACATCATTAACGTCTCGTCTCGATTCAATTACAGCTGGGGATTCGGTAATTTCCGATTTTCAACGAGCGACTATGAGTTAAAGGTCGTTAAAGTTAAGATGATAGGCGATTGTTCAATGATGATTGGCTTAATCTCGTTCTGTTCCTACGTCATTTGCAGATAGGTTCGTTAAAATAGTTAAAGGGAAATGCGATTGGTAGGAAGAATTTGAATGCGACTTACAAATGAAAAACAATTTTAAGTTTCTGTAGGTCTTGATTAAATTTATTTTTATTCGTATTTCTAAGGATTTATAAGGATTATTAAACAAAAAAGACGTATGGTGGAATGATTATACGAATGTTAAAAATATAACTGACAATCGTAATGTAATGAGATGCGTTTTGTAATATGAATGCTTTTTACTTGAAGAATTCCAATTGATTTAATATAAAATAACAATTTAACAACACTAAACTTCTATTGCAAAGTTATATAAAATAAGCTAAACGCAATATTAAAGCATCTATATATATATTTTTTATGAGTATCGTAAAAATGTTGTTGAACGATATTTTTCTTAAAATCAATATGATTATTTTGTGTAAAACAAGAGTGGCAGATGTATAATCGGCTATTTGGAAAATAATTATATATTGTATATTCTGTAGTTAATACATTCCCTTTAAAACTAAAAAATAACCATCATTGGTTTTTACTACTTTAAAATGATAAGTCTGGTGATACAGCAATCAATATAACTAAGCAATAAAAATTGCCAAACTATCCACTTTAAATTACTAGTTTCTATAGTACTGATGCTCCTACTTAACACTCCCAAATTATGAAAAAAAAAAACATATCTAACATACCTCCTCTTACATGCACCTCCCTGCTGACAATGCTCCCAACAGCATTCGATGCCGAGCACTTATATATAGCCGAATGCACATCTTGCCTGTAATCCTCAGCTCTGAAGGCCGAAAATACCAAAGACCCATCTGGCCGCATTTGACGTAAACCCGGTATGGTAACGGCCGTTATATTGTCCGTGGTTGTCCATACTACTTCTGGCCGTGGGGTGCCATTGACCACGCATGGTATTGCCGCGGCCGTGTTGTTGTAGAAGAGGACTTTGGAGGGGGGTTCATGGACGAAGGTTGGGCCCTGGTATTTGCTTAGGACACCTGAAAGTAAATTAAAGTTTATATTTAGAAGTTTGGAATTATGTGTTATGTTAACACTTTACCTACGGGCGTCGACTGACCCGTAGACTAAAAATCTTCTAGACCAGCAACTTAATCTAATGCCTACCTCTTCTAACGTGTCGAAAGCAACTAAAACACTATTAAAGGTTGATTTGTTGATTGACATAATTGTACTTTCAATTGTAGGGCTACTGTTTCTTTGGAATGTTCTCTGTTAAAAAAAATTACACACTAGTGATTATTTCAACCGTTAGTCATCCTTTTACATCGGACCTTTTTGACTATGTGAACAAATAACATTTTGAGTTAATTGCATGACACAAAATTTGCATAAGGGTCCGTCTTAATATTAAAAATGTTACGAACTTTAAAATTTTCAATAGCGACACCCAATTTTAATTACTTAGAAATGTGAAAAACCCACGAAAACCCCTAAATCTAAGTTTTTGTTACATTTGGATGAATATTTGACGAGTTATTCAATCGAATCACTTGTGGATCTTTGGGGGACCATGTCTAAAATGACAAGCGTAGTCAGTCTGTAGGTTTATTAATGGAGAAAAAGAAGCACAAGGTCAAATATCTGGAGGATGGGCCTACGAGGGATATAAAAGTCAATGAGTAGTTGTATATATTCGAAAATAAGTTGTAGTAAAAAATAGATCTCTATCGTCACTTGATAAGGGTTCCAAATTACGAGATGTCATTGGCCCTGTTAAATCTCCTAAAGGTGACTGCAAAAAGGCAGCCAGAAACCATTGCATTAGTTCCCTTAGACACAAAGGGGGCGCGCTAGTTTCTATGTCAATTTCAATGTAGAAATTCTCCAATGAGAGTTTGAAACTTAGAGTGTTCTTAGTCTATGGGTCAGTCGACGCCCGTAGGTAAAGTGTTAACAAAATATAGAGTTATGTGTCTGGCTAAAAAAAGGGGTTTAATCTCACGAAATTCCAAAAATCTCACGTGAAAATTTTGATTTTTTTTGCAAACATTTTGTCATGCCGGCAACTTCTACAAACGAGGTCCAAACTATAACTCCCACAAAATCATGAAGTTATAAAATATTTAAAACAGTTTTAAAATTTACTATGAAAATACTAATTGCTATAATATACAAATACTATATACCAACATACTAATTACTATAAAAAAAATATTAAAAATATTTTTATTTAAAGGGACGTGGTACCCAAAAATGGTCAAAATATCGATTTTTCAGCTTTTACTTCTTATTAGTCACAATATCGTTCTGAACATTTACTGAAAGTTTCATAATGATATCCTCTGTAGGAAAAAAATACTAAATATTTTCTTTAGTCATTCCTATAAGTTTGAATACGTATTCCGTCTGATTTTTAAACTATTTTGTCTGCTTCTCTTTTTTTAGTTCTTATTTTTAAAACATCCCAATGGCTTTGTTTTTCTAATTAAGTTAGAATTTTGAACTTTTTAACCTGTCTTCTTTTATATATGGCGCATAAAATTGTACATGGAATAAGGTCTATTACGTACAGTTGTGTTTTTAAAAAATGTTGAATTCAATAACACGCATTTTTTGTGATTTTCAGTATAAGTGCATGTTTTTTTTCACTGTAGGTCTCATTTTAAAATTCCTGCAGAGCTCTTGAAGAAATATTACTAAAAACAAACGATAAAAGTTTGGTGGAGTTAGAGCTTAAAAAATTGAAAAAGAGGAGTAGCGTTTGAAAAAATCAAAATTTTGACTTAAAAAAACGAAAAACTACTTGAAAATATGTGTTTTTATTGCAAGAAAATCTTTATTTAGAGTGAACGTTTTATAAAACCACTATAATTTACAAGTTTATATTATTATTTCTAGAAATAATGTTTTGGATCTCGTGTCCCCTTAAATATCCAAATCAACACTAATTCTTCTGAACTTCCAGACCCACCGGCCATCTCATATAACACTCAGGCAGTTTTAAATCATATGAACTATAACTTCGTAATTGAATTATAATACTATATCGTAACACTTTTTTAAAAATGCTCCAAATACATATGATAATGACCTAAATTGCATATATATCTTCTATAACTACCAGTACAGTAAACGACCGTTTTTTGGAATACTTATATATTTTCTGCATATACACTTGCTTGGTTATTTTAGTTTACAATAAATTCCAAATTTTTAGCTACTTTACTAGCAAACAATATTTGATGGATAGTAGTTTAATAAAATGTAGCAGTCTTTCTAGAGAGCACAAAATATGAAATTGAAAATGTAAACATTATTCCGCTTCTCTAAAATAGCTTTCAGCGTTCAGAAAGAAAAGGCCTTATTTCCCATGTCTATACATTTACTTTACGTTCAATTTTATTTCAAAAATATGGGTTGTATAAATACTCTTATAAAATGGCATACTTCACATTTATGATTTATTAACTTATAACAAAGTTTAATATAGTTTATCTTGCAACTCTAAGATTTATCAATATATAAATAGTATTTATATTCAGAACGATAAATTTGTGTTATACTTAATATGACATTCAATATTTTCTTATTGGTTATTTTCAATGTGCAATAGAATTAAAACTCTGGGTAATAGTATTCTGTTTCTTCTTATATAATAAAAAGATTCTTCAACGCTTAAATGCTAGGATTTTTTTTTCAAATATTTTTTTTTTCTTAATCGATGGAAAACTTCTAAAATATTTTATATATTTTTTTAATTTAAAACTTTAGTAAAATATATAACATCAACTTTAGTTTCCTCCAAACTTTAACTTATAAACTATGCATACCTTTAAAATTCTTTCTTCTACCAAAAATAGCTATTTAAAAACGTATATTTCATCTTAACGACTCTTAATTCACAGCAAACTCCTTGCATATCATTAAAAATGCATTTTTGTAGCCGGGTTTTCATCTTAATGTTTCGTACTACGCAATGCAAGTTGAAATTAGTAGGATCCTAACTTTTCCTCGATGAACTTTTAGCAAAAGTTGCGTGATACAGTTTTGTTTAAGATGAAAGTCGGAAGAATTTGTAATTCATTTATTTTACAGAGAAGAAGAGATAAAAAATATCATAAAGCTTTCTTCTCTTTGATGTTTCTGGCTTTGTGAAAGTAAATCATTGATTTATTTCGAAGTTTTCGTCTGCAAATTAGCGCTTTTCGAAAACCATTTTAGATGGAGGTTCTTTTTGTTTGCATAACGTTATTCATTATTTATTCAACTTGCTTCCACCTTTGAAATATTTAAAATGGTAATCTTTCAAAGGAAATTTAAAATAAATGTAAAAACTACTTTTGTTTTAATAATAAGACAAAGTTTGCTTATCAAAAATGTTGTATACACATTCATAAAAGTTTAATTAAGTATCAAAATAAATTTTGGACAAAAATATATTATCTATTTATTACTTAAATATGTGGGGGATGTAGACGTAAAAACCCTTCATATGATAATCAGGTATTCCAGCACCACACATAATTTTTAAAACTTTCAAGAACAATAATTTTAATAAACTTTTAAATATGAAGTATCAATGGATTATTTATAAAAATATATAGTTTTTAAAGAAATTGAAATTTTTATTAAAAATGTACATTTAATTTTCTGCATTAAAAACAACTTTAACTTAACACAATTATCTAGGATTTAAAAAAGTATGAATTACATATAAGATTTTCTAATCATGCATATGCAAACAATAAATATAGCGAATACAATTTTGTCCAGCTTTAGCTTTGAGAAAAAAAAAGACATATAAATTATTTTGATTTCATCAATGTATCTTTAAAAACGTGAAACCATTTAATATATATTTTAGCTGGCTTTTTCTTCATTTTCATATGTGTTTGGGGTCATAATTTATGGGGTACGTTATAGAAAATACTGCCAACGCATAAAACTATGATTTATATGTGCAGTTTCAAAGGTGTTATAACTTTTGAAAATTGTCTTCTAAACTACATCTACACACTTGAACAATATGCAAACTGGCAAATATTTTTTTTTCGTATTTTTTCATGAAATTGCTCATGTATAAGGTTAAAGTTTCAATGTGAATTAACTATGTTAATCAATCGTAGAAATATAAACCATGCTCATCTGCAGAAAATACTAAATATTATCATGCAATGTGGGACTCTACTTTTCTACGCATATGATGTGTATGGCCACAAAATATATGTTTTGTATTGAAACAATAAATATCTTTAATTATTTAAAATTCTATTAAATGATAATATTAAACTATTTTTTTATAAAAATCAACACTTTGACCATTTTTGTTGACCCAACAATTTGATTGCGAAATATGCATATTTATGTATGTATCTCCATTAGAAACATCACCTGTCATTTCACAATAAAAACATTAAAACAGCTAATTTTTAAATAAATTGACTTGATTTAAAAAACGATTTGATAAATTTTTTTTAGCCTTAATATTTTCTAGAATTAATAATTTTTGCCTACTGAAATAAAAATAAATATGAACTTCGAGGAATTTTTTATTCGTCTAATACCCCACTTAAGCTTTTCGTTACTACCGTCCACTTTTTAAAGATAATATTTTTAGTCATGTAAGGTCTGACATCAGCGAAAAAAATTTCGACTTTTTATTTAAGAATTTCTGTGAGTTTTAAAGTAACAGAAAAGTGGGTTATTTAATTTATTTTGGAACTTTTTCTTACTTTCCGCTCTTCCCACCCGGACATTTGAATTATTATTATTAGGACTAATTTTATTTTATCTATATAAAATAATTCTAAAATCATAAATTCATGCAGTTGATTGAATTGCCTTTACTATTTACTATTTGCATTTTTATTTAAAATACTTACACATTAATCATTCTAAAGTTTATTGATATTGATCTATCACTAATTTTAGACATAACAATTATCTACAGTATATTATGTTATATTTAATTTAATGCGCGTTATATAATGCAATTTATATACGGGTAAATATCCATTTAAGGGTTCAAAGTCTAACAAGATAGGTTCGAGCAACAGTTTCCTGACTATGCCCAAATGCCTGGCCAGATTCTTTAAAATTTTACAATATTATCAACAATAACATCATCTAACGAACCGTTACGTTTATCTATATCTTTAGCGTAAATTATTTTTAATGAAAACATCATTAAATTCCGATTTTATAAATTTAAAAAGTGAAATATGAAGCTACACGTCGGAAAAAAATATAATACCATATATTCTCGATAACTTACTTTTTTACTAATTTAATCAAGAATTCAAATCAATCGAATTTAATCAGTTTCCCTTTCCATTAGCTATTTGAAATTATCATTTAACTCGAACAATCAATCAGGTTAGCTTACTTCCCCAAAACCTCCTCAGCCATTTCATGTTCTATTATGCTTCCTTTTAATCCTTTGTATGAACTTTCGCAGAATTTGGAGAAAAAACTGCACCAAAACTGCATTGTAGGTGATGCCAGTGCTTGTCATTGCTTTGCACAATTGCAAAATAACGATACTAAACCTTTAACGCGGCAATAGGCGCGGTGTCCACATATTTCAAAAATGATATTTTCAGAATTGCATGGGGCTAGGAGGGCCGAGTGATTTGGACCATTACGCTAGTCATATCTCTGCTACCCCTTCCCATATCTCTACTGTAGACAAATTTAGGACATAAGATGATTAGCTGACTTTCTAATCATAACTAAATATTTGGAAAACTTTGAAAAAAATTAGGTACATAAAGCCATTAGTTCTAAAGAAATCCTTGAGGTATAAAATACCAAGTGCGCATTTTGTCGTATTCAACAATGGTTATGGATACCGAATCCACAAATGAATCACTACAATTTATTATGGCATCTTTTTAAAAATGTTACAAATTCTTTTATTTCTTTTGTGCAAGAACTGTAAGTTTTCGCACTCCCATAATAAAAGACCTACCACAATCGCAAATTCATTTTAAAACTTTATTCAAGTGCACTTTTGTAGTTGTTAGCTGTAATCCTTAAAATCGACAATGCACGTAATATTTAAATCTCCCTCAAATATAATGGTTTTAGCTATTACCTTACAAGATAATATCATCAATAAAAACAATGAATAAAGCGGATCATGACACATAATCCTGAGAAACTCCACTTTCGAGTCAGCCCATTCGTAAAGTGATTTCCTAAAGTCCTGATTTGGAACGGACTCATTTTCATTATGTATGAATTTCAATGTATCTTCAACTAATAATATAAATAATATAAATGAATATTTATAAAATAAATTTCTTAAGAAAAACTTTGAAATATTAATATCTGGTTCCTTCAAACGAATTTTTTCGAAATGTGTTTTATACAGTATTATTCTTATTGATTTATATTTAAAATAGTAGTATTTTGTTTATTATCAACATAAATAGTAAAGGAATTAAATAATATTTAAAAAAGAAATATCAGTGCTTGTTAGCAGCCGCCTCGGTGGCTGAATGGTTAGTATACTAGCCTTTGGAGCTGCTAAGGTCGGGTTCGAATCCCGGTCAGGCATGGATGTTTGTGACAGTCAATAAATGTTGTTATTTGTCTATGTGTTATTCATTTCTTTGTGACTGTAAAATTTCTTTCTGTGTCTGTCCCACTTGACGAAAGCTTATAAGCGGTTCTCTGAACAAGCACACAAGCTGGAATATATACATGTATCATACCATACCATAAGCGCTTGTTAGCATGATTTTGATTATTGTATATAATGGTTAGTTTTATAAAAATTTTGGATTTTTTAGTGTTTTACTTTAAAATAGTCAATCCTATTCGTATTTTAATTGTGAATACGTGACAATAAATGCAAAAAATTTTTGAATGAAATGCAAACAAGTAACAAACGCTAACTATACTACACACACATAATTTACTTACTTATTTTATTTTTTTTTCGATGCTTTCAATTAATGTATAATTTTAATCTAAGTTTTTAATAATTAACATTCAAAAAAATAATATATAATATCTTAGTAAATCAATACCTATGTAGAACAATTAATAAAAAAACAGCGTAGAAATTTCCCGCCTGTATTGTTTCAAAAATAAATGAAAATGCAAAAATGAATTTTTTCCACACATGTTAATTTGGTTTCAGTGTTATAAATTATTTTGGGAAAACGAAACATATATAGTGGTTATTTATTTTTAAAGAATTCTTTTAAGTTTCGAAATCATTTAGCAATAATTTGTAATTAGTTAAATAACTTGCATAGTTTTATTTTTTTAAAAAAATAATAACATTTTTTAATGTTTAAAAACATAAATAATTTAAATAATTTTATCACGTGTTACGGAAACCATAAATATCACAATCAAATTATTTAGTAAGTAAAAAGTTAGTTATCTTACCTTCGATAAACACCCAAACCAGAAAAACCCAAATCCGATCGACAAACATCATTATTCCCCTAAACCATCAAAAGTTTTCAAAGTTAAATTACAATTTCAAAACCACTGAAAAGTTGTCGACTGCTTCCCAGCGTGGACATCCCACAACTGCTAGAGACACGTAAAACAGTTGCGGGCAAAGTTTTGGCTTTCCCGCCAAGCTCTGCTCGCCATATGTCGCCAAATCGATGCACTGCTACTTTGTTCCTTTACGACCCATTACGTCCACAATAGCGCAAATAGAACAAGCAACAGGTTCGGAACTTTTCCGTTTAGCATATCTCAATTCATATTCATGTTGCTTTCATAATAGATGGGATCATTTACCCTTTGACTGTTAGAAAAGTAAAACGAATGATTATATCGACAGTCTTCACAACAAAACATAGGTTTTCAAAACTTGAAAAATAGTTTTAATTGAGCTGAAATATGAATCTTATGAAATTTCTCGGTTTTTTTTTTCACTTACTTCATCCACATGAGTAAAAAAGATTTTGCAACGATTATTTGACTCAATCATAAAATAAGTTTTTAAATTAGTATTTTTCTCATTTAATTGATAAAAAACTCGATTGATAGTTTAACCAATGTAACACTAAAACCTAAAGGATGAAACTTGTGTTAATAATTAATTCATTGTTGTTGTTTTTTCAAATAATGCTAACACAAACAATCAATTCGACTACCAATAGTAATACATTCTTTTTAGTGTTTTATTAAAAATAAATACGCTATGACCAACTGCAGCTTATTACGACGCACTTTTCTTTTTTTTTACTTTTATACAAAGAAAATAATCATCTACATTGATAGCTTACACTTTATGTTAAGAAAGTTTAAAATAAGAGTCGTGTTTAATACTTTTTCATTTTTAGAAGACAATTGGCCATTGATTTTACCAGCTGAAACATTAAACATTTGTAAAATTATACACAGTTTAAATTTATTTTAAGTAAAACATTTAATACAATGAATCTAACCTGGAAACATCAAAAATAAGACAATAAATTAAAACAGAATACAGTGGTGAAAATTATTTCTAAAAATATGTAACTATTTTTATTTTTGCATATTTTCTATAAAATTATCTCTCTAACAAAGTTTATAATATGTAACAACATAATTTAAGTCAAGAAATTAATGTATTCAGTCATGAAAGACCATATTAATGACAAAAATTATTCGAAGTTAGTGATTTATTGATTTATTCAGTTATCCATTCTTCGAATCAATCCCCGCGTTGTTCAACAGCTAGCCACTGCACAAGACTCAAGATAACAAGTTCGTCAGTAAATCTCCTTCAGGGAGCATGCATTCATGTCCATCAGAAATTACTCGTAATAAGTGTTTTATAGATTTATTTATCAATGCATTATTCATTCTTCTATTCAATCCCAGCGGTGTCCAACAACTATACAATTTCACAGGACTCAAGATAACAAATTTGAAAGCAAATCTCCATCAGGGAGCATGCACTCAACTTCATCAGAAATTACTCGTAATAAGTGTTTTATAGATTTATTCATCGATTCATTATTCTATTCAATCCCCACGGTGTCCAACAACTATACAACAGCACTAGACTCAAGATAACAAATTCGCCAGCAAATCTCCTTCAGGGACCACACAAAAAAATGAATCAAGGTTAAAAGGCCCTAGAGTTAAGGAAGGGGAAAAATTGACTGATCAACGCATTATACGGATGGTCAACCCAAATGAACTCCTAGTTCGTTTGAGCGGAAATATTTTCGCCCGGGTAGCAAAGGCATGGTAGACGTACAGTATCTCCTACGAGCCAAGCCATCTTTCCATTATTTTTTGGGGTTTTTTGTTCTGTTTTGTGTGAAAGTTAATTATATTTTTCGCCTGTTTGTTTCGGGGAAATGATGAGTTCGGCTAAATGTCTGCTAAACGCTCTGTGGCCGAGCTGTTTTGGAGACGCAATTACTGTTTTTTAACCGCGTGGAGATAAAAAATTAGTACATTAAAGTTGTAATTTGCTTTGCTGGAAAGAAAGTAATTAAAAGAGTTTTTTTTCCTTTTGTGTGTGGCATTATCGTTTGCAACTCATAAGCATTATATTTTGGAAGCAGAAAATATTTCTTTTATAAATCTATATTCCTACTTAAGACCATTTTTTTAATTTAATGATTTTCCTTTACTCTCTTTATTTTTTTTTATTTATAAATGTGTTACAATATAGCTATTGTATGTTTTATGTAACGTAAAAAAAAACTTAATATAATGTATTTACTATATCATAATTTTGAAATAATTATATGCATTTGAATAATTTATATGATCACATCGTGTTAAATCTAATCATGACTACCAAAAAACTGATATTAACTTAAATTCATTATTTTGCTAAGTCATTACTTTTTAATGTTATAAACGATTACAATGATAACTTATTTAATTTTAATAGTAAATATTCATAGATGTTTGATAAGATCTCTAAATTATAAAATCATTCTTGCTTCATATAGTTGAATTATACGAGTATACAAAATAACTGCTTCGACATTCTTGGAAAACCTTAAAAAAATTAAGCAATTTTAAATTTTGTGTTATGACGAATACAAAAACAACTGATGATAATTCATTTTTTTTTTCAAATTGGAATACATATAAAAATCTTCATATTGTAATTGTGATGGTTTAAATTTATTTATTTGAGTAAGCTATGCAAATAATAATGCCAAATTAAGAACACAACCACTGTTTGAAAAATTTAATAACTGAGCTCCACGCCCCTCAGCCATGTGGTTGCTTATTTACAACGATGTGGTCCATTGAAATGTTCAAAAAAGACATTTGCTGAATTATCCTAATTAAGTTTTCGGAGACATCGACATCGGTTTTGTCGAATATGACAGTTTTCCATTTTTTAAAATTGGTATCATTTTTGATTAAGCTATAATTGATTAAGTTAAACTGCTTTGCACAGAGTTTTCTGGAAAGTATGTTAGATTCCTTCCTTAGTTGGAATTTATAGTCAGCTCACTTCAAAAATGATCTTAAGTTCCCCACAACTGAAAGTTCTGGTAACGTTAAATAGTCTTTTTTACAGTGGAAAACTACTATTAAAGATACACGTTACACAAGATTGTTATTATATGTGGCAAACGAAATTTAAAAGAGAAATAAAATTTTTATTTGCTAAATCAAACAATCAAAGATACAAAAAAATTTAATAAATTCAAGAGTTATGGTTGCGGTTATAAAAAATTATTTTACAATTCTATCTAAATTGTTATACATAATGTTTAATCTAAGCTTTTTTATTTTAAAATTTTTAAGGAAGTAGCTAAGCTGTACATGCATTTGTTACAGAAAAAAAATACTATTATCTATACTATTTTGAGTTTAAAAATATTCATCAAACATAAATAGTGGAATCAATACATATTTATTAAGGAATGGTACATTAAATTTTTTTTTCGATATGATAAGCTGAAAAAAAGTAACTTCAGTGTCTTGTTAACACGATATATAAGTTTCACATTTAATCTTGAAGTGCGAATGTTCCATTAAATCAATACAGTACAATGTAAAATATATTAAAGCCCTATTTTAGTCATATAACGAAATAAAATATGGTTATTTAGATGTGTGTAAAGGGTTTTAAAACTTTGATTTATGTGTGCAGTTAACTGATACTTTAAATATTTACTAAGATCAAGCGTAAGTACATTGATTTCAATATATTTAACCATACATTAAAACATGTCGATCTTATAAAGCCGTTATCAAAGTCTTATTCTCAATTTGAAACATTAATACAAATCCTTTGAAAGACTTGCCATCGCCAACCTAGCATTTGGTCAACATTTGATGAATCGGAGTTGATGACATAGCAAGATATAACTTGAGGAAAATTTCTGGGATATGTTGACTCGTGAATCTAAAGGCGCTAGCATTCAAAGGAGACCTCTTTCCAAAATATACTCAATGCAGATAATAGTCAAGCCTACAAGTTTTCCGTACACGTCTCTTTTTCTACTAAAATGATAAAAGAAATCGCGTTGAAGGAAAGTCTCCAATGAACTTGAACCATTTTCATCTTTAGCGATCCAAATATAAAGCTACCGGATGTTGGATTTCTCCTTAGACGTCCATTCCTTTCACGATGCTTAAATATTTACACAAGATTCATTGAGCCATTTGGGGTTGAGTCTCATTTGTTTTGACAAGACATGTCCCGGACTTAATTGCATAGAGAATCACTTAGGACTTTTTATGTTCGTGAGTATGTATGAAGAAAAATACTTTCGTGTTTTTATGTGACATCTTGTTAGGGTAGTTTTTATTTCTGGACACTATATGCTGTAATTATTTTCTTTTTTTCGTACATGTTTTAAGTTATTCAAATTTTAGTTTGCTTAATGTGAAGATTTGACTTTTTTAAAAGTGCACTTAAGAATTCCAATTCTTGTCTTGATATTATGTTTCATGGATTTGCAAAACAAACACAATTTTTTTAATAAAAATATTTTATTTGAGAAATTCAACTGACATTTGGCTTTAGTTTTAACAATACTGCACTTAATCTATGCACACTGAACTTTTTATAATTGAAGCACTAACACTATCTAGCTACCCATATGAGTCCAATGTTATCGAAAGAAGTCATCTACAACGCACACTGCTAATTATAAGGATACATTTATTTAAATATAATTGTTAAATTAAAAACTGAAAAAGTACTGAAAATATTTCTTATATTGAGTTGAGTTTTTAGAGATAACTGTAAGTGAGATAAAATTGTAAATATGCTTACGTTAAGTAGCCCAGGTGGACCCATGTGGTTTGTGAAAAAAATAAAATGTGTCCTTTCATATTTTGTCCCATATTGGTAGTGCCATAAACCAAAATTGACTCATAACGATACCACGTCATTTTGCTGCTTAATAATAATTATTTTAGAAAGAAAAATTGCACTAAAACGAGATGAATATTTATAAAGTATTCAATTTATTATTTTTCAATTGGTAGCGAAACATATGCTATAAGTAAACACACGTTTCTTCAATAAGCAAATCGTGTTGATCATCATCCTGAAATGTTATGAAGATATTGAGAAAAAAAATACTATGTAATTTTATAAAAAAAAAAGTTACAATAATATAATAAATACACAATTTTTTCATTCATTTTTTATTTATTTAAAAAATTCCCCTTATTAGCAACTTCAATGCAAGAACATTCTAAAAATAGTATTCATTATATCACAGAGACTCTCAATGAATTATACTGAAGTTCATTAGCAGTCATAAAGAACTCCTAAGTCATTAGGCACGTCTCTAAATGAATAATATGCTTCTTTTCCAGCAAAAGACGCTTAATTAAAGGATAGGGGACATTTTTTCCTCTCATGTAGATTCTCTTTTGTTCTGTACAACTTTGATTTTGGAAAATTACACATCATGGCACAGATTGTTAATTTTGTTTGTTCATTTTATTGAAGCGAGACGATTGCATGCGAAGTGACACCCTCTTGGCAAATATCCTCGGTTAAATTGATTTTATATTTGTTTAAACTTATCTTTCTTTTGTCTTTTAGATTGTGATTTTTAACTTTAATTTTTGAGCAAATATTGGATTTGAAGATGTGATACTTTTTATAAACTAATAATGTGTCTTGTATTTACTAAAACGAAACAATTTAATACTATTTATTTATGATTAAATTAAAGCAAACAAGCATTTATATTACACCATTTGATGATTCTGCAATGTTTAACTTCTTACATACGTTTTTTCTTTGCTTTTTATGAAATGTTTTTTTTTAATTTCAAGATTTTACAAATTTGGTATGAAGTAATGTTTCTCATGTTTTAATTTCTAGTAATTTTAAACTGACTATACAATAATTTTCGTATGTCAAATGAAATGTGACGATCTTATTACTTTACATGCCTTTTTAGCAAAAATAAATTCTAATATTTAAAAAATGTTTAAAATTAGTAATTTTTATCTTTATATTTGTTATAATAAATAAGCTACTAACAATCTCACTTAGCAGGATAGTAACTAACTAGCTAATAAACAATTACAAAGGACAAATGACAGTGATTGCGCCCTCTAGGAGGATAGTGTAGGCTGTATAGCCCATTACCCAGCTCGCCAGAAGAGACAGTCACAAGAGACACACAAAGAAGGACGACACAAACACATAGACAAATAACAACATTTATTGACAAGCGCAAACATCCATGCCTTTACCGTAATTCAAACCCGAACCCGGCAGCTCCAAAGGCTAGTACACTAACCACTGCGCCGACGGGCCGGCTAGCTAATAGAAAAAAACATTTATCAACTTTTTTAAAATCAGATACATAAAATAATCTTTTGAAGAATAGCTTCAAAAGGCAAAAAGTAGTGGACCAAATAATATTCACTCTACTGATTATATTACTAGTTCTTCTTTTTTGGAAATAGAAGTCTGAAAAGAACTTCTGCTACCTTCAATAATCAAGAGCGCAAACAAAACTAGTCTCGAAAATAAATTTTAAATTCTATCGGGATAATCAAATGCAGTTATTTGGCTTATTTTTCAATCATAACGTTCCCGGATCCCGAAAGGCTTAGCAGTTAACTCTTTGAGATATTTCCAAATCCCCGCTGCCTTCTATTTCTTTTGTAGTAGTGAAAAACAGTGACAAACAAAACGTAAATAAGATGGGGAGTGAGAAGAGGAAGGAAAATATATTCAACCAATGAGTAGAACCAAAGAAAAAAACCGTTCGAAATTCGAACGAATATTCCTTGGAGGGTTTTTCATTCTAACTCCCTCCCATCGTTTCCTTTCCATACCAGTTTACAGATTTTATTTTTATAAGTCTTTCACACTGACATTCCAATTCTCAGGACGTTTACTGTGCCACGTGTTACGCTATGAAAGAGCATTTTCTCCCAGAGGATGTAAAGAAAAAATATCTTGTTTTTCCACACGTTCCTTAATAGATAAAATAGTAAGTCTCGTATCTTTTTGGAGCTTAAGAATCCTTAAAAATTAAAGATTTGCCTAAAATATCTTAACTAATTCCAATAAACAAGGTTCTTTATATTTGACATTATTACAACATTTAATATATAGGAATTTCATTGTGATTCCAAATGTCCTTTAGGTAGGCACATATCGTGATGGTCTTACCTTGTTAAAAGTTTAATACAGTAATTTTTTAATTAATCTGATTATAAATTCGAAAACATGTATAATTTAAGACCAAGTGCAAAAACAAGTGTAGCAACATTAAATATTACCATACTAATATTCAACTTATTTTATGGTATTTAATACAGTACATAAACTACATAAATGAAAGACGCTAATCATATAAAACTAAATATTTGATAACAACAGATTAAATGAAAATAACATAACTTGAAAGTTTAGTAGTTGTAAACTCCTATAAAAACAGCTGTTCACTGGAAAAACGTATTTTACAAACCGTTTTTCATCTTTTTGTTCGTTTTTTTTCAGTTTCTGATGCTGTTTCCACCTTTTGCGAAAGGTTTTCTGAGATGTTTGTTTAACGCCTGGAGCTTCCCTCCTTGCATGACAACCCACCCCACATTGGTCTTCTCTTCGAATAAAAAAAAATTCTTAAAAAAAAATAGAATAGAATATTTTATTTGTTGTTTTTATTCCTCTTCCATCTCTTATACGATCAATCGAATAAGCTGCTTAGGAAACGAATTCTTCGATTCGCGCCAAACTTTTGACGCCTCCTTGCCGTTAAATCCTGTTAAAGATGCGAATACTTTATAAGATCGACAAATATCACCAGAATAGGAGGCGAGGAAAACTGCAATGCAATCAGAAAACACAAAAACAAGTCGCTTTATTCTGCGATGCTTCGAAAGAATGAAGTGCGGCAGCATTATATAGAAAAGGACAGATTTATCAAAAGATACAAGTTTATATTTTAGTTTACCTACAAGCTTATTTTGTCATATTTATAAAAGAAATAGTATTACGTTATACATTATTAATGTGAAAATATTATACTGGATATTATATACACAATATGTTTATTACGTTTTTACGAAGTTTGAGGTTTGAAATCCCATGTTTGATAAGTTTATTTGATAAATTGAAGCACATTTTAGAAAAATAAAGGAATCGATCATTAGAGTAATGTAAAGAATCGATATATAACTAACATTACTATTTTGGTTGGAATTGAAGTGTTTGTTCATGTAAGTGTCAAATTATTTTGGTTTAGTAATTGCATGTGAATTAGTTTCTAAGTCAACAACGTTAAATTTCTAACATAGTAAATGATATGTAATATATTACAAGTACAATAATGATATGATCAATGGCAATTTTATGTGTTAAATGACTGTATGCATAAATGCACACATACTCCATTTATTTTATATTATCCACAAATTATTATTACTATAATTAAAATACTTCAGCATAGATTTAACAAATAAAATCTACCATTTTCTAAACTTAAATTCAATAAAAAAAATCTGTAAAATATCCATCGAAATCAATCAGCTTCATATATGTAATAACCCCTCATTTTCCATGAGTAATTCTGCAAAATTTACTGAATATGATCTTATGGTGAATTTTTTGCAGATGTCTGAAAATAAATAAAGTGTCTCTCAATCAATCTTATTTCTAGGTTTATTTGGTGCATAAGTGCTTCGATAGTTTATAGATAATATCAAGGAAGAAACATAATAACTAATATTCATAAATTTAAGAAAAAAATCAGCCACATATTTGACATTTTGTACTTGTAGCAATGAAGTTATAGACATACTACTTATTAACTTGTTTTACATATGCTTTATTTTCACAAACTGAAGAAATATGTTTGAACCCTGGATTCAAACTAAGTGTATAACACCTTCATTTACATTAACAAATTCAAACTATAATTTATATTTCGTTATCGTCGTTTTATTTTTTTACGTACATTGTTCAGGACTATGATCTTCATTTATCTTATATTTTATTTACTTCATTAAACTTAAGAATAATGCTAATTTTCGCATGTAACATTTTCTTGTCAACCTTTGTTAATGAGTAAGTTTCAATTTTCCTTCTCTAGGTATTCACCTACCCAGAAAAGCACACAACACTATTTCTCTTTAAAAAAAACTATCCATAATTTTGAACAGTAAAGTAAATACAAAAAATTAAAGTATCTGTAAAAAATGTGAAATCCTTTGATCGGGTTTTCCTGTGATATTTAGGAGAGAAGCGGAAATGTCAAATGTATTTCGTATCGCAACTGGCATTTGCTTTAAACTCCGGGATTTAAGAGATCTGTTTTGAACGTTTGTATTTGCATCGTTTGGCCATTCGAAATTCAAGGGAGATACTATTTTGCGAATTTACATTCCATCGTGGAAGTTTTGAAAGAATTGTTACGTGTTTATTATTTGGGCATTATCTTATGATATTCGTTTTTGTTTTATGACCACGGTGCATATTACTTATTTTACGTATGCACCAATCTGTGGTAGGTTATCTTAAACAGAAAACAATTGATAGTTACATAAAAATTCTAGACAATGTTTTAAAAGTTTTTGTTTAATTTCTTCATTTGCCTACTAGTACTGGTAATGTGTTCATACGTTTAACTTATTAAAATAATTTAATTCATATTTTAACAGTATATTTAAGGTTCAAAGTAACAATTTGAAAAAATATAACTATGTACTTATAAAATAATATTCGAGATATTTGTAAAGTAAACGAGTATTGTATTCCGTAAATAACTTCTCCGAAGTATCAACCTCAGTGTAAAAATGGCATTTGTTCAATGTAGGTATATGGTATGGTAGGGTACATATATATTCCAGCTTGTGTGCTTGTTCAGAGAACCGCTTATAAGCTTTCGTCAAGTGGGATAGACACAGAAGGAATTTTTACAGTCACAAAGAAAGGAATAACACATAGACAAAGAACAACATTTATTGACGGTCACAAACATCCATGCCTGACCGGGATTCGAACCCGACCACAGTAGCTCCAAAGACTAGCGTCCTAACGATTGCGCCACCGGGGTTGCTCAATGTAGGACAGCGACCCTTTAACGACCAGGATAGAAGTATAAACATAAAAAAAGTAACTAGACGCAACACAGAATAAAGAACATGCCATTTCAGAACTTTTTTCGTTTATCTAATTGGAAGATCAATATATACGATGCAAGCGGAACGTCCAAATGAAAACGAAAACAAAGGAAATGAGAAGCAAGAAAAAATTCTCATCTTCCGAAAATGGTATTTAGGTGACACCGAAAGTCCATACGTTCTGATTTGTCAGCAAAGAGAGCAATGCGAAAAGTAATTCGTTTATCCAACACGCCGCGTAGACTAAATTCGCCTAGTTCTGGGATTCGCCCCTATGCAATTTCACATTACTACACAACTACTGGCAAGATAAGAAACGTTGGCTACATATATGAAGAGTAATGAAAGAGTATAGGGCTGGATAGTTTTGTAAAGAGTTTAAAGTTTTTGCGTTGTTTCGTTGGTGAATAAAGTTCAGATTGTAAGAAATAAGCAAAGTGCGCAATATTTGTAATGATTGATTACGATAAAAAAAAACCATTTGTAACATCAGTAACTACTCCTTACTAGTTTGTCACGCCACGTTGTCACATCCTCTAACACTTCGTAATAATTTATTATTTTAAGTTTTAAAAAAAATTTCTTGAAAGTAACCAACATGTTACGTCCAAAGCAACTGCCAGACATTACATCAAACATTTTCTTTCACCAATGCTTTTTACATTTTCCTCTCTGAGTTAACAATATCATCATGACAATAACATTTTTGAAGTCAAATATTAATATTAAAATATACAAATTGAAAAAAAGAAACTTTCAAATGTAGGTATGAGTTATTCTCTGTGGAATTGATTTAAAGAAAAACAACAGCAGGTTGTTCTGCTCATGCATACAAACTGTTTTAAGATTTGTTTTGAAATGTGTTTTTTTTTGTTCAATAAATAGTGTTAGTCTTGTACAAAGATATAAGCTTTCTTGATTCCATAATAATAAGTATTACCCATTTTAACCCTTTCAGTCCCAGTGATGCCATTTGGAATCATCACTTTCAATATTTTTTCAAAATGTTTATGTCTCGTTTTGACAATCAAACACACATCATTCGATTCTTCACACTTTGTTCTATTTGTCAATATTTTACATTAATCTCAACAGAAGTCAGAACTGCTATTTTTTTATTTAGAAAATTGCTAACAAGCTTTTCACCTGATTTTTGAAAAGTTCACTTTAGTTCCACATATTTAAAACACAATTTAAACTATTTCGGTTACAGTAATTACTACATTTTTTTAATAATATGGTCAGATACTTTAAAATATATAACTCGAAGTGTTTTTAGGTAATATATATTTTGACTTTGTTGTTTTAAACAGTTAAAACAAATTTGGCATTATTTCAAAAACCTTATAACAAGTTATAATGATTTTTTTTCTTATGGGAACTCTTATTTTTGACCTAAAATAAGCTTGTTTTGTAAATATCTGATTTTTCTGTATTGCAGTAAATTTTTGGGACTAAAAGGGTTAAAAAATACATATTGGAAGTAAATATTTTTTAAGATTCTTAAAGTAGCTATAATATTTTTATAAAAAAAATAAGTTATTTTAAAGAAATATTACAAAACACGAAAAAAAAAATTAAAAAAAAAGGATTTATCATTCTTTCTATTGCTAGGAAATATTTTTAGGTAGAAATATGTACATATATCCAGGCAATCAATTTCATCGGATACGTTGTATTTCCCAAGACAGTTAATGCTTGAGTGATAATATTTTATTTCTGACGTAAAGAAAATATAGGGAATCCGATGATAACTCAATGAATTTAAAAAAATCATATTACTATTATTATTCTCAGAAAATATAAAAATCTAATTATATTAACTAATAGCTTGTAGGAACATTACTCCTAAAAGAGAATGGCAGTATTTATTGCCTCCGAGTTTACAGAAAAACGCTACACCAATTATTTTTATATATTATAGTTTTTATTTTCTAGGAAGTATTGCTAGACTATACAACCAAAAGTTGAAATATATTAACAACAGTTGCTATAAAGTAAAGAGCTCAGTCAATAAAGACAAATTCGACAAAAAATGTGTTTCTCTGTTTGCAGGGTTGAATGTATTATAAATTGAATTTTCCGTAACGGAAGAACAAAATACTTATTTAAAGTCTATCCCAAGTCTGGCAAGAGATATTAGTTCAAACGCTTTATATCATTTAGATGCTAAATGCAAATAATTTTAATACAATCGAATATTAAATATATTAATTAAGGGGTCATAGGAGTCTTAAAAATGTGCAAAGAAGGTACTACAAAGCAGAGTTTGATCTTTCATGTAATTTTTTAACTACTCAATATATAAGTATAATTTTTTTTATATGTAATTCTACAAGATTTATTTAATATAAAACAAATTTTAAATGTTATGAAGCTTTAGCCAAAATTAAAATAAATGATATTAAACATAAAGCTATTTGAACACATTGGGATTAGGCTTGCGCGGCAAATTTTGAGGTCAAAATTGAAAAAATGACCAAGAAAATGACTTTATATTGTACAAATATGTACAAACAAAGACTTATACCTAAATTCTCAGCTCAATTTTAATTAGAAATTATTTTAAGAACTTTTTTCTAAAAAAATTAATAAAAATTTTAAAATTTTGATTAAAATTTTTTTAAAAATAATTTCTAATTAAAATTGAGCTGAGAATTTAGGTTTAAGTCTTTGTTTGTACATATTTGTACAATGTTAGTCATTTTCTTGGTCATTTTTTCACTTTTGACCTCAAAATTTGCCAAGCAAGCCTAATCCCAATGTGTTCAAATAGATTTATGTTTAATATCATTTATTTTAATTTTGGCTATAGTTTCATAAATTTTAAAATTTGTTTTATATTAAATAAATCGTGTAGAATTACATATAAAAAAATTATACTTATATATTGAGTAGTTAAAAAATTACATGAAAAATCAAACTCTGCTTTGTTTTACCTTCTTTGCACATTTTTAAGACTCCTATGACCCCTTAAGCCTTACGTAAATTTTTGTCAATAACTAGAAATACTTTTGAAACATGTCGGTTAAGCAATACAATGACATTTTCAATTTAATTCTTCCTTGTATCAGATATGGTTACTGGAGTATCGAACAAAACAACTCCATAAATATTAACTCTACATTATAAGAACAAATAAATACATTCCCAAGACATCATAACGAAAAAATTGCGACAAAAACTACAAAAATAATCTATCAACGAACCCAAAGAAAGCGATATACCCTTTCTTTATTTCCCACGAGCAGAAACTTAAGTTTTCTTAACAGAAGACTTTCGACTCAAAGAAGGGCCTCAAACCAGAAGGGAGTTTAGCGCCATATCAAAGACGCTGCATTTCCCAAGGCAGTTTTATTTTTCTTTTAATGTTATTAGCCGGGAATTGGGAATATACCCAAGTGAACCAAAAAATCCCCTGGGGCAACAACCCTAATAAGATCTATCGGACGAGCTCTGTACTAGGGGAAGGTTGGATGTGCAATTGTAGCTCGTTACTCTTGCTTGTGTGACGGGTATGTAGGATCGTTAAAGGAGATGAACGTAGCATACGCACGTATTAGTTTCCCTTGCTGTGTTTCTGACAGCATTGGTTTAGGAAAGATGTTCTTTGTCTTGGAGCTATCTTGGAGCTCATTGTCTAGGAAAAGAGAAGACAAAAGAAATAAAAAATATAAATAATATAGATTTTTTTTTGTTTTTAATAAATAGTTAAATATCATAACGGAAAGGGGATGGAAAACTAAGGATAAAATTCATTCTTATACAGTTATATTGATAAAATCAACACACTTAGGTTGATAAATCAAATTATATTATTTCAAACTGATTTTGTGTACCTTTTAAACTAAACTCCTCTGCGCAGCAGCATGCTAGAGGACCAAGGCCTACCATTTCCATTTCAGCTTACTTGACCAAGGGCTCTGGGGTGCTAGAAATATGTCCTGGTAAGATGGTCAGCTCCACGTAGGCAACGAGTGTTTTGTTCCCAAGCAAAATTGGTACTCATTTTATCGATCCACCTAAGATATTAAAGGCTGAGTCAACCTCGCCAGGTACACCCTCACTCTGTGAACCCTTTAGATATATATTTTAAATTTTGTTTAATGCGAAGGGTACATTTAATCACAAAAAGAATATGAAATAGCATGCATATGGTAAATATTATTTTCTATTTCTAATTGCAAGACAGCATACCTTAAATAAAAAAATGATTTTTTTGTATCTATTTATGTCATTATGAAGCTGCTAGAAGATCAATAACAAATACATTTACATTCAGTAATTTAATTAAATTTCTGCTTTAGAACTATGATTAGAAAGTTGCTGCAAATTTCTTAATAAAGTGCATAATTAAATTTGTATCGCTTTACTGAGTGATAATTGAAAATCTTGTAGCGTTACGCCCCCTGAGGTTTATCTAAAAATTATTAAAAATTAAAAATTAAATAGCTCAATACAATATTATCACTTTAATTATTTATCATACTGTAAAGTGTAATAGAACATATTTTTAAAATATAATCTGATTTAAGACTTATTTCGCTGCTCATTTGAAAAAAAAATTATTGAAACTAAAGAAAGACGTAAATAATACTTTGAATTTTCAAATTTTGTCACATCCAATTTGAAACAAATTTATGTAATGATTTTAATCTTTTTTGACAATAATTTTCCTGAAAAAATACTTTAGTTAAGTAACGTAGTTAGTTTTCTTAAATAATACGCTTATTTAGCAATCTCTCCATATCATGATTTAATTTTCAAATATTGAAAGACAATCACTTTTTGCCAACTAATGCTTGCAAGACAAACAGTAAGGGATCATTTCTAAAGATTGTAAAAACACATTTCTTACGTATAAAACGAGTTTGTAATATATTAAACACCATCTTTACAAGTACTTTACGATTTCTTAATACTTTAAGAGTATTAAGAAATCGAAATCCTTTCACAAATAAATGCTTACAGTTTAAAAACTATATCACTTCACCAAGTCTACACTTTTCTTTATTTTTTGTTCGCAGGACGATATTTTTTACCATGCAGCAAAAAAACGCCTATTTTTTTCTCGACATGCAATATTTTAAAATATATCAATTCCATTTGTTTCCTCAATCTCAAAATCCGATTCAATCTTTTAAAGTAAAGACAAATTCACTAGCTTTATTTTCTAAAGCAGAAATAAACTTTCTTTTTTGAAGATAAATTCTGATGCATATGGTGCCCAGCGTCAGAATTTACGATGTTGAAATTTAAAAACATAAGTTATTGTATACTTTGACTTAATAAAATATTTCTGTTTTAAGCTAGATAATAAAATATTATGTTTAAATAGAAATTAAAGAGATTTACATTGTTTTAAAAATTACATTTGGTGGTTTACCATCAAGTTCGGATATTTTTTTCCATTAAAGGTATTTCTACTCAGGGTTTTGAACAAATTAATAAAAAACAAACTTATTAAGATTTAAAATTGGAATAATTATTATAAATTGAAAATGCTGATAAAATGTGAAAGGTAAAGTTATTTCATAAAATTGGCAAATCATTAAACTATGATTTGCACTTAAAATTTACTTTCCTACTACACTGTATTAAGTTTTAGGACGTAGAGTGTAGAAAAAGGTGGGAACACCACAGCAAATTTTGTCCCCGGTCATTCTTTTTACAGTGTACCAAGTTAACTTTTGAAAGTCTCAACTGCATTTAGCATTCTCTTGGAACTTTATTCAAGAAAAATATTTTGTTCTGATACCGGAGTTGTTAAATATTATTTATATGGATCTGGTTTATAAATGCTAAAACATAAAAACTACCATTTTAATATGCGGCAAGGTGCTCAAAGTAGTTAAGAATTTATTATTGAGTTAACCTCTGAAATCTTACCTTATTCCCTGGATAGTCCAACTCTATTACGAAGGTGTAGCTGCAAAACACACAGTCTCCAAACTATTACTAAGATGTACGGCCCGGCATTTTCATTGACGACTTTGAATATTTGGTAATTCCATTGGACGAAGTTGCCACTAAACGGGTCTCTTGGAAATAAAATATCGTAGTCTCTCGGAAATAAAAGTTTTGCGACTACACCCTTCATATATAGTACGTTTAATATTTGTACTAATCTTAAATATAAGAAATTAAGCAAGGGGTTGTATTTATACGATTTTCCAATTTCTTTTTCAATTTAATTATTGTGGTTTAATTTGCAGGATTGGGTTAATAAAAAATTTAGTTTTTACTTGAACAAAACTAACTTAACTAGTTTATGGCGAAAAAATTACATATTATTGAAAAATAACTGAATTTTGCGAATTTATTTTAAACTACTTCCTTATTTTTAATTCGTAGTTGTTTCCTAGTTTTTTTATAAGCAAACCTTCTGTTAGAAAATTTCAAATACAAACAGTGTAAATATCTTAGGAAACCCAAACTCCGATAGATACGTTCGACATATGCCTTCCTGCAATCGATTTCCACCAAAAGCATCAGGGGAACGACAAAATCGGCGACTTCCAGTCTGACAAGTTGAACGATCGGGGATCGACCGACACTCGTTGTCTCCATCACCGAAATTGAAACTGGAAAGAATAAAAACGATATTTTAAAGATGAAATAAATCAAAATAACAGAACTTATCCATCTCCAGCGAGAGTCAAAAGTTTATCTCTCCGATAGTTTGTAGAGGTAAAGATTTCGGGAACAGAGACCGTCGACAGCCGGCCCTGCAGCGACAAAGTAATTTATTGATTCAGGGGTTAAAAAGTTACGCTTCCAGATATTTTTGTCTTTGGAAAGTTTTGGAAACAACTGTTTTAGGATTTTTCTATCGTGTTTATGGTAATGGAGTTTTGTGTTTTGAAGTCAACTTTATCCTTACCTTTTTTTAAATAAAGATACCTATTAAATGGTCCATTAATTATCGATGACTCATCTGCTACAAAAAATATAAAGAAGAATTCGCGTTATTTATGAATATTTGTTTTCATGCATTATGCATTTGCCTAGAGCAATTAAAGCTGTTGAATATTTAATTAAATTAGGTTCAGCTGAAAAGAACGCTAGTGCTTGTCTAAAAATTAAAGTATTCTGTTTATGTTTCTTGAAAATGTTTGTTTCAAGCAGTAAAGGGGTAATTAGTTTGTTAAATTTGAAATAATTTCTACTTTGCATCAGTTTACATGCATAAATGTAGTATTTTAATGTAAAAGTCTAGTAGCATATTATGCAAGGGAAAGTGTCTCATCTGCTCTATGATAACAAATGAAAATAACTCTACGTACCAGATGTTAATGAAAAATTTATCTAATAAGTACCAACGAAAACAATCTTTATGATAGTATTAAACATAAATAAACAACAAAATATATAAAAAATTGTTTGATTAAATGTCATTTTTTTTTAATTATTCTGATCATTGAGGCATCACTAAATATGATTCGATAATTCGTCTTCTGATGTACTAATAAATGTATTAATACTAATTCGACTACTATGATAATTAATATTTAATTTATCTATCTAAAGTTGAATAAAAATAGCATTTCTATAAAACTTTCTAATCAATTATTTATTTGTAAATGATGCTTATTTCCATTGGACATTTACAATTTTCATTTAACTGATTTATGTAAACATATGTTATTCATATATTTTTCAACTACCTTCAAGAAATACTTTAATATCAAATCAAAGTACACTGGAAACCTAAAATTCTTCTATTCATTTTAATCCTAACACACGCTTTAACAGCTATCGAAAAGTTTTTTTAGCCTATCCTTCAAATGATATGATAGGTTATCAGCTGAAAATACTTACTCCGTTTGATATTTTTCTTCTGCTGCTTATTTTTCGGTTCTTAACTATCTTGCTTATTTTTTCCACTTTTTCTTCGTTCGCGTTTGCAATAAATGAAAAGAAGAAGGATTGAAGGAGGAAAAATTGCTGATTCTGGAGATGTACAGAAATGGAAGTCAAAAGATTTCTTCAACCGAGTACCTTTGAAGTTATAGAAATGTATGCGTCTTAAAAGTATATCCTATTTGTTATTTTTAATGAATTCTAAGCATCGGAGTTTTAAAATATTTCTTAAAAATCTGTCTATAAAAATTTTCTAAAGAGGAAATTTCTAAAAAAATTCAATAAATCAATCAGTCGTAGTGAATTGTATTATAACTGGGTAAGAAAACCTATCTCCATACATGTGTGTAAATAATTTTCTAAAGTATAATGGTAACATTTGTGTTTTATTGGAAGAAAATAAAGAACTAAAAGAAACTGTTCTGATTTCTTTTTTAATTAAATAAAAGTTTTATTACCCGTGAATTTACAAAACAAAGACTTATCCGTGAATTTACAAAACAAAGGGCACAGCAAAGTAGAAGCATCTTTATTCAAATATCATGATATTTAATGGTTAACAAATAAACACCTTCGATTAAAAAATATTAAGAATTCCGAATATGTATCTTATTTTTAAAATAACAAATGCACATCTCATAATCAGCCTGACACAAAACCTCTAACTAACCAACAACCCAAATAATCAAACCATTCTTAAGATTGGACATTTCTAAAAACAGCGTCCAAAAGAAAATATATACACTAGAGAACAATTAGAGAAAAGTAACCCCTTAAATAGTTTATAAATAATTGGCACTAAATTGTTAATGTATTTACTTTAAGTCACACTACTTTTCAAAAAAATTGTTTAACATTAACCCTTAAAAAACTAACCATTTCCTCTTCAATTAACACATCATAGAATCCATCGAAGCCTTTATTTAAATTACATGCCTAAATGTGAAAACATTGAAATCAAATAAAAAATACGAATGTGTCAAGTAAAAAAAAGATAATAATAAGTTTAATAAACATATACTTACTACTTATCACATAAAATAAAACTAACTTGATAATGCAGTAAACTACAGCCAATTACTCAAATTATTTCAGTTCACAAATTTTTGGTTTTCCTTCTAATACTAAAAGAAGAACCTTACACTCATCGGAAAATGTTACCGATCCTCGTTAAAATTCTGGAAGTATTCCCGAACATAATTCCTTATATGATGTTCTTCTCGGATGACCAGGAAAACACATCAACAGCCTACAAAATACTAAAAAACAACCTTCTAACGACAACCAAGTAGCTTGTGTCTTCTCATTCTTATTCCATACAACTTTCGGCAATTTCATAGGTTAGTTTGGTAAAATAGTAACAAAATGTTTTGTCAGAAATAATAAAAGCAAATACAGGGAATTCTACTTCATGTCATACAAATATTGAATAGTTGCCGCCCCGGTGGCACACTCATTAGGATTCTAGCCTTCGGAGCTGCTGGGGTCGGGTTCGAATCCCGGTCAGGCATGGATGTTTGTGACTGTCGATAAATGTTGTTTATTTGTCTATGTGTTTGTGTCGTCTCTTTCTTTGTGTGTCTCTTGTGCTTGTGTCATTTCTGGGGCTTAGTACAATAGACTTAAAGTCGCAGTGCTTGGCGATCTTGCCCCCCCCCCCTCCCAAGAGAGTCATAAGTCATAACATTGAATAGTTAGTTTAGCTTAAACTCAAATGTTTTGTATAATGGCTTAAATACCGATTTTTATAAATTTAAAATGGGAAAAAAGTAAAGTTAACAAGATGTCCTATAAGTATCAGTCAAACTATGTGTTAATATTAACTTTATTAAAAGAATCAATAATTTTTAACATTGTTTATTTATTAAAGTGAGTAACTATTAAGTTATTAGGTAAATAAAGTAATACATATGAATCAAATGTATATACACAAAATAAACATGTATAAAAAATAGTTATTAATCATCTGATTTTATACTCATTTTCAAACAGGTGAAACTGCAATGCGTTGTCGCATTTTTCTCTGTTCATTTCTTGTTTGCAACCTTTTATACGGATTAATAACAGTAACCCGAACATTTAAACCCCAGAACATAATATTGGACCTATTTTGCCCTGAAATAATTATTCTTTTAGTATACTTTTGTATAGGAAAAACTTACGGAGTGCTTGAAAAAATTGTAAAAGTCATTACTGTAGATACTGTGGATTACCTGTCCACGGTATTACTGTGCTCACGCCTATTGAGGTTCAATTATTTCAATTTTTTAAGTTGAACATCTAAATTCACGTTATCATCATTTCTTAAGCATCGGTTTATCGGACATTTTTTTAAAAAAAACAGCAAATTAATAAACAATACTTTGAGAATTATATTTAAAACCTTTAATCATCTTCATTTAAACGACAAGGAGTTCGTATATACCATTACTCAATTTCACTTGTCGATAATTTTAGACAATAGGGTTCATAGAAAAAAACGCATTTTATAATTTTTCTGGTAGACTATAATTTCTTACATGCACCATAAACCCCTATTCACTCAAATTCATATTCTAAAAACTACATTGTTGTCAAACTAGTCAATCGAAATGACTTCCACCAATACCAGCGCTTTTACACACAAAAAAATTGAGACACACGTATTAATCTTCATCATATTCGGACTGTGGATGTGTGAGCAAAGTAGGGTGTGGAAACATGAGACAGGGTGGTAAATAAAAACATAAGATAAAGATTAGTTTCTTTGTCTTCCGTAATCTCTGTTACAGAAGTTGCAAAGATCAACATCCTGTGCCACCTAATCTTCATCAAACACCAGGGAAAGTTGGAGGAGATTTGTTAGAAATACACAGTACTGTGTGTGTGCTTGGGATATAAAGGGCGAAAAGGATGTGTGTGTGTGTGGATATTTTATACAATGTGCCTTCGCACCAATAAAATTAATGTTAAATTGAGCAGTCAAAAGTTAGTTGTTCTTAGTTTAATATGACGTTGCTTGTTGAAGTAGATGTTTCAAAATTATTGTGACTGAAAATATATACTCTGTATATTTGATGGTTCATATAGACATTAAACCTGATCAATATATTTTTATGCACAATCCACACTAAGTTATCCGGAGCAGCGGTGCCAAAACTTATTCTGATTGTGCCGTATAAAAGCCTTGAGGTAGGTTAGCTTTAAAATACGTTTGATTTGACAAATGTATTTTTTAGCTTTGGTGGGGATTTCATGTATTTTTCAAAGTTAGTGTACCATTGAACGGGTGATAAACTGATGGTTCTTAGTGCATACTTAAATTTTGGTTTATTTTAGACCGATCCCCTCCCCACATCAGATTTGAATTTCGTTAAATTTAAAATAACAGTTAAAAACATGTATAAAAGACTATGCCGTTTATAAAATGTAAGTAGTTAAAGACTGGTTTGTGCATCGTAATCAATGCATTTAAATTGAATCGAATATTCGAATATTTTTTTTTATTTATATAGTGTAAAAACATAACAAATTAATGAAAACTTTCACGTTTTAAAAACATTTCCAAGATTTAACTACTTATATGAGGTTTTAAATTTTAAAATCAAGTTTGCCTATTTTTTCAAATTACATTTTTAATGAAGCTTTAATATGATGTTAATTCACTTAATAGTCTAACAAATGTTTCATTTAAGAATCTATCACTGAGGATTGTTTAAAATATAATAAATTAAATGAATATTTATGTATATATTTACGTCACTTAGTTGATAAACTATTAAGTTATGCACAATCCACGAATTCCCAGTTTATATTAATATGTAATGGTCTACAAAACGTGTCAAGGTACCAGCAAAAGTTTGTATGCACATTTTTCATTACAAAGGAGAAAATATCAAAACCTTAAATTTTATCTTCCTGAATTTAATAAGACTCATTGTATTTTAATTATTGTAATTTAATCACACCATTTCTCAGGTAAAAGAAAAAATAAGAGGCCTAATTAAATAAGAATACTTTGACAATTCAGAATAAAATGCTAGACGTAGACAAAATACTAAAAATGAAAAGTGTCTAGTGTCTCTACGATTTTATTTTTGTAGAATAATTAAAAAGTGAGACGCAGCTAAAAAGGATATCTTAGACATGTAAATCTTCCTTCATTGATTCAATTTCGATCAAATATCAAACAACGCCTACCTACTGACTTCTAAACTATAACTGTAATTGAATCTCTAGTTTGAATAGCGAATGTAAGAAAATGCGACTTTCAAGAAATTGGCAAAAAGCTTTTAAAATCCGTTATTTCTAAATATTTTCCTAAAATTATATTAATGGCATGTTTTTTAAGTTAATTCACAACTTACCTACTCTAAATTATTTACTTTGACGTTTAGAAAATAAATAATTTAAAGTTGAGAGTCATTGAGCTATTTCTTTTTAAAATTTTTGCAGACATTAAACTTTGTAATAGTAATTAACCTGTCTATTTTTTCACAGATAGTACTTAAGATATAAAAAATGCATTGATTATGACAATTTATGATTTTAATACCCAAGTCTAGCGTTTTTATTCATTACTTTTAAACAACTTGAATATGAAAGAAGTAATTACAGCTTATAGTAAAATGAAATACTACTTAAAATTATAATATGATTTTTAAAGTCATATCGTTATATTAGTTTAAGTATTAATGTTATCCTAACCAACACCAGATTCATAGAACATTTGCTTTTTTGGCAATCCTGAGAGATGTAACTTTGGATAATTAATCAATTCCTGAAGTTATTTTCTTATTCATAATAACTAATATTATCATTGTCAATTTTACCACTTGTTGTTTTAACCACTTGTCAATTTTACCACAAGATGTTGTCGTTTTTTTCTATCAGAAAATATGCGAATACATACAAAGATAATTTTAAGACAAAAAACGATGAAGTCACTACTTTTTTTAAGCTACTGATTCAATTGTGGGTTTTATTTACAACTATCATTTTCTTTTTGATCTCAATTAGTATCTTAAAATTGAATTTTAATAAGGTCTTTAGAGTGAATTTGGCACATAAATAAGTCTCGCTTTAAAAAGGCTTATTTTTCTTGACTAAGTCTATAGACTTTCGATGTTGTCAGTATTTTTTAAAGAATTCTTTTGGAATTAGCCATAATTTAAACCCATCCATAAGAACTAAACAGGTTAAAGTGAAGAAACACATGCCTAATTAATAGGTAAATAGTTACCAAGTAAGGCATATTGTTGTGGTGTGAAGGTTTTGAAGATAACACAGTTCATGGAAATAATAAATCTTAAATGTTTCTAGTTATTTTCACAAACATTTATTGAAATCTTTGAAATTTAAATAATCATAGGGCATTTTTCAAGCTTCTAATAAAATAATATCCTAGAAAATATAAAGTAGTAGACACTTGTGTGCTTGCAAATGACCAAGTTTCAATCCTCTTGAATCAAATGACCGCATGAAATTTCGTCAATATCCCACAGAGAGTGAAAGTTTTAAAATAAACGTCATTCTTAAGGATTTACGATATTACACGAACTGTTATTTAAATTTGACACTTTGTTGTTTCATTTACACTGTAAAATTTAAATAAACTTCTTTATTGTGTCCCTTGTAGTTCAAATGATCAAGGATTTATTTGAAAGGAAATTAAAGTTCGAAAGCCTTAGGAGTTATTTAATTAAAACTTAATTAAACTAATATAAATGTTACTTGAGCAATAAAATATTTTAATTCATATATTGAATGATACCATTGATTCGTCATTGCTTAATGCATCAATGCTAAGTAATTAATCATTTAATTCTATATTGATATTAAAGTATAATTTAAAATTGAAATTGGCATAAAATGCACCATTTTTATATTATAATTATACCATAAGGGAAATGCATTGCAAAAGGTGTTAGGTGGTATAAAGATTCCTCAGCTATATGTTGAAATATACACAAAATATACTTCTATTTTGAAAACATTATAATATAACAGGGAAACTAAAGCCATAAAAATTGAAATTTATAGAGAGTACATAATTTTTTATTTTTTGTGAATAACCGGGATATAAAATAGCCTTTTACTTCACGAAATGTGCAATAACAGTAGCAGTGTTGCAGATCTACAAAGCCTGAACAAAATTAGATAGTAAACTCTAAACGAGATCGCATGTCAAGGGGTAGAAAGGAGCTTGTCAGTTGAAAAGGGTATCTTTGTGGGGTCTACTAGTTGGCGGGTAAAAAGAAATAAGTGGAAAACCTCAACAAATTCCGTAGGCATATTTCTTGTGTCAGTGCCGTAAGCGAAAAGCTAATGGAGACGATATCAACTGTAAAAAAAACATATTTTACCTCATCTGTATGTTAAAAAAAACATGTCAAGATTAATAGAAATTTATCTTTTTTTTATTTAAAATATTATTAATACTTGTTATTTAAGTTATGAAGCTTTTAAAAATTGCAACAAAAACAAGAATCTTTCTTTGGTCTTATTTATTAATAATTATTTTTATGTGAATTCTTTTATGAAAGGTCAGTTTAAATATTACACTCATTCTTACTTAAAGTTCAATTTTAATGAAAAAATAGTTTTATGTATGTATACATTATTATATATATGTACACTGAAATTTTTGTATTGTACATTTATTAGGGAATTCCTTTTGTTTTTACAATATTCTGTTTATGTTCTTGTGAAATATTTCAAAATTACTTGACTAACACTGATGCTAGCTATCAAATAATAAATCACAATTTATTTAATTTCCGAAACGAATCATTCATCCAAATACATAGAACCAATCACTAATTCCTGTTCACACACCCAAAGCGAACACCCTTACTTATATAACATAAAAACTAATTCGAAATATCCCTATCACTTTCCAAACAAACTCCGGAACGAATGAAGTGAGCCAGATAAATCTGTCAATGGTAATATATACGGGCTTCAACGCAGATAGCGAGAAAAGTTCACTTAATTCGCAGGATTTCCCCCACCCAATCCACCAATAATCCCCATCTTCTTCCCCTAAGCGCACCACTGGAAAAGCTACCACGCCATGGCTGGGCAGCGCAATATATAACTTCTGTACTCGCAACAGATGACAGACGCTTTCAATCAGATCCATTGATCGGAAATCCCTCTTATTTTTCTTACTTTTTCCTTTTCCCCTTTCTTTTTTTCTTGTGCCTCCATAAGAAATGTTTGATGTTTTTGAGCCAAGCGAGGTAAGTCAGATGGTGAGACGGTTTCAATGGAATGAACACCAACAAACATATTCCCTAGTGTATCTAAATAAAATGCAACGAATCTACTACTGGACAATAAATACAGACGTTTCGATCTTACTACATAGTTTCAATAGAATATATGCATTTTTGACGTGAATGAAACTAAAAAAACTTCGAATATGACTTAACTTACTTTGTCCAAACCGCAAAAAACATTTTGGTGGTTTCAGGGAACGCCTGATTGGTTGGTTATGGGGCGTGAAAAATTCCTTCAGCGTTCCGTGGTATCGTTACGCTTGTCACGTGACCACACACACGCCAATATTGGTACATTGGTTCTTTCGACATTGCTCACAAGGGAATTCATCCACGCAATATATTGGCTATTTTTCATATCTCTTTTTAACGAGAAGCTAATACTTTTTTTAACGCAAAGTTTCTGACTTATACTGGTTCTAAAAATATGAATAAAATTGCACAAATAAAGCATATACTTTAAGGCAGCTGTGTTAGTTTAATTATTTGTCTTACATAATATTCTTCGAATATTAACTCGAATCAGTAACATAGTAAAATAGGGATCGTTGAAATCTATTTTTAACTTGAAAATAGTTGTCAATATTTTGATTTTTTTATTTTAAAATTAATTGCCTTAATTAATTTATTAAATCAGTCATGTTATATGAGGGCTAATTAAGTCGATTAACTTTTAAAGCATTCAGTCTTGGAATTAAAAAGAAAAGAAGAAGAAACATAAAATTAATTTACATTTTTATTTGTTTGGAAAATATAAATGCAATATTTCAACCCAAAAAAATTGTTTTAACAATTACAAAGAAATTACTAATACAAAACAGATAAACCCAATAAATTGTAATTATGAAAATATATCCCCTTAATTAACGTTTCGAAAAAAAAACATTTGTTTACTTCGCAAAACATCGCTTCAAATATTCCATTCCGAATCTTCCCAGGAGAATATCGTATACATATTTAAATGTCAGCCGAAATCTCTAAAAATAATAATGAAAACATCAAATACGAAGAAGCGACTCTGTTTATTCTATATTTTCTAACAAAAAAGACTACTCAACAAAGAAAACTCAAAAGGATCTCAAGGTCTTTCATCCTTTCTGCTTTAATGCAGGAATGGCGTAGTCCCATAAGAAATCAAAATTGAAACAAAAAAATATATTTTGCTTAATTGAATATACTTCTCGAAAGAAAATTCCCAAGGGAAAAGGAATTGCCTTCCAGCGAATAAAAATAAATAGAATTTTTGCGATAATCAGTGAATTTGCATTGCAAATTAAAATTTGCATAAAACTGTAAAAGTCTCGTTAGAGGAGCATTGGTAGTGGAAATTATGTTGCTTTAAAGAAAAATGTCAACTTTTAAGATTCAATTACCTTAATAAAAGAAAAAAAAATAGAACGAAAATTTCTTTTGATGAACAAAATTAAATTTTTCCTTGGTTTCACAAAAAAATATGTATGATATAAGCAGAAATATATCATTTTTTACTTGAAAAGGGATTGAAATGTTTTATTTAAAAAAAAATTCAATTACAAAATTTCCAATGAAAATGGTGAAAATCTATGTTTAAAAACAATTAAATCATGGGCATAAATGGGGAATCTATTTCAAATAATCATAAGACAGTTGCAATGCTTATAAGTTCTTGAATATAGCTTAACTCTACACTAAACTCATATCGTTTGTTTACATTGCAAACACATGCATGCATACCAAAACAATTAACTATTCTTGGGGCTGTGAGGCGCCCTGTGGTCAGTGTCTCGATCTACGGATCGGAACGTCCCGCGAACGAGTCCTGGTCGCTGAAAACTCACCGAGTATATGCGGAGTACGTACTCGTTAAATCTGTTGGGTCCGAAAGTCTTGTGGGTGGTCTTTGCTCAGTTTCCCACGGGTACAGGTTCCTGGAGACTATTTCCCTCCCTTCAGATACATGTCTAAATTGTAAAGGTGGCGGATAGATGACAGCATCTGCCACATATATGTGTTCACGTGAGTGTGAGTGTGTGTTGTGACTGTCTTACTTGACGAAGGTTTATTAGCGGCTATCTGAGCAAGCACACAAGCCTGAAAATATAACAAACAAACCAACTATTCTTCTCAAACTACTAACTAAAACAAACATCCCTTATCACACAATTTATTGCAGGTGATGGATTCCATACAATTAATTGAAGGCTCCCCATGTCTAATCTCGGCAATCACGGATACGAGCTGATATTACGAGGAATCTTTCGGTTTCCTACGACTCTCTCGATTAGGAATCAGGTATCCATGGAAACCCGAAGAAATTTACTAACTAGGTTAGGAAGAATCTTGAGGAAAGTGTTGTCGATTTTATCAGTTAATTAAGATACAGATTGATGTATGCCTTTCCATCCTTAGAAACAACAATATCCTTGGTGATAGCGATGACAAGTGCGACATTTTGCTTTCGGTCTTTTGTCGTTGCCAATTAATTTTCAAAAACTTGTGTTGAGGTATTTAATAAATATGGAGCATAAATAATGGGGATATATCAGTTGACGTTAAGTGATGTTGTGAGTTTAGCTTAATGAGTATAAACTTAAGTCTGAGAACAAAACTTATGTCAAACATAATCTGGAGATGGGGCCCTGCATGTCAGACTTTATATTAATACCCATAAATAGTTGATAAAACCCATATGATGCTAAAATTATTATTTTATTAGTAAGACCCTGTATATCCTTTTTTACAAAGCATGCTGAATAATAAATAAGAATTTATTACCTGAACGAAATGGATATTTTTTATGTGCATAAAATTTTATGTGTTCCGACTTACTTATTTATAAAAATAATTTGGAATTACGTATTTTTACGTTATATATTTCTTTGTTGTTTTATTAAGTTTGGTCCTTTATCAGTAATACAAATTTATTTTATACAAATACTAATAATAACATTTAAAATAAATAAAAATTGATATACGTTAGAACTTCATTTCGTGTATTCAAAAATAAGAATTATTTTAAAATGTAACCGAAGAATTTTCAGTATATTGGCTCATTATGATTAGTGTAAATGTCGATTTTAATCGAATGATTGTGTGTGTGTGATATTTTTTACTAGTAAAAAAATTGCATTTTAAAGTATCTAGATATAATAAGATGAATATATTTAAACTTAATATTTATTAACAATCAATTTGGTGTTCTTAAAAATCCTTTTTTTTATAATTAAGTATTAAGTATTTTTCAGCTTACATATCATTGGAATCAAATCGTAAAACAAAAAATATGTATCACTAAAAAAACAAGCTTGTCAATTTCATCACAATCTTTAAGCCCTAAATTTAAAAAAAAATGAATTTAGTTTGAATTATTGTCTCACTAAAAAAGTAAAAATTTTAAAATATATTCCTTCCATAAAAGCCTTTAATTTATTATTGTTCTACGCAATAAAGCACTTTAACTAATCATTTTAAAAGAAAAGTGATAAGTTTAAAATCTTTAATCATACCACTTCAATTTTTTCATGAATGTAAATCTTCTTTGACAAGAATATCCCACGAACAGATTTAATGAACACATCGAAAGATCATTATTGATATAGACATTACCAGACAGACAAAAATAAAATTTTAGCAATAAAATAAGTTTTTTGCCTGCTGAATAAGTGTTATGTAAAGATCTACGATCTTTAAAAATATTCTTTCATAAGCTCTAAACAGTTTATTTCAAAAAATATTGTTTAATTATTGCTTAATTTTCTCTAAGTAAAATTATTAGCTTAACAAAATTCTCTAATATGTTTTTAATAAGACAATGTTAATATTCAAGTTATAAATAAAATACGGTATCAAATAATCATATTCAAAACAAATAGTTTATATCATTAAATTAAGAATACCTGCTCTAAATATTTCCTTTGTTTTCAAGTTTATCTCATTTTAGCACCCTTAGTGTTTCTTAATTTATTATACAAAAACTTTATTTTTAAAATAACATTTTAAGTGCACAAAAAAGTTAACATACATGCTTAGTAATAAAAAAAAACCCGAGTATAGTTTTATTTCATATAGCTGATTTCATTTTAGACGTTAAATGTTATTCATATGCAATACTTAATATTAGCTGTGCACTAAAATTTCATAATGGTATTAAAAACACTATCCGCTCTAAAGTAGTCCACAAATTCAAACTTTGATTATCTGTATTAATATAGATAGTAAAAGCCATATTGAAAAAACAACAATTTCCAATAAAAATTTAATGATTTTTTCACCTAAACTACTTTGTACTAGCATGTCAAGTTATCATTAAAAAATATTTATGCAAGATTTTACAATCAAAACTAAAACGCAAAATAAGTTAATTCTGATACAAAATTAATTAACTTGATCAAACTTGTTTAAACTTCATTTTCATATTTCACATTTTTGCTCTTGACTCAATCCATAATAATATGCAATTTTAAACCAGAAAGTAATCAATTTTGTTTACCCAGCTATAAAATTGATCCTATTATGAAAAATCTTAAATAAGGCAAAGAAAAAAATCTGAGAGCTCTTTAATTTTACATCATTTTAATGGATTTCCTTGCCATAAAAACGAACTTAAGCTTTAGGCATCCATTAGTTATAAAGCATCCGAACTATTTTCTAGTCTCTAAGGAGAATTACATTATTATTTTTTTTTTTGCTTTAGTTTTGACCTTAGCGACGTTAAACTAACATTTAATTTATTCCCGTGGTAATACGCACCTTTTCGCCAAGAAATAAATTATTATTTATATTTTTTTAAAAGACCACTTATTAAAAATTAATTAACCGCTCGCTCCCCTTTTTTACTTTTTTTGTTTATTTTACTTTATGTATTTTTTGTTTTACTTTTTTTCTGTTTGTTACTTTATATATTTTTTGTTTTTCTTTTTTTTCATATTTTTGTTTGTTTTACTGTGTTTTTTTTACGTTTTTATGTTTTTCAACTTTTATTTAATATAATGCAATTTTTTCCAAGAAAAAAACTATTGTTGAATAATTTTGAAACTTATAGAAAAAAATTTATAGTTTCTAAAAGTTATAGTTTTTACAAATTAAAAGTTTTTAAAAAATCAATGTATATCTTATAATATAACATTGTTTTTATTATTTCGGTTACTCAATTTCCGGTTAGATTACTCAGAAAAATATGTAAGGTTATTTCTAAATACTTTTTGTATTAAACTATAACAAATATTTTTTTTGTTTGCGCAACTGCGGTTAGAGTTTTCAAAATGTCGAAATACTGAATTAATCTTTATTACCAGATTAAATTAGAAATTATTCTGGATTCACTTAGAAAGTAACATTAGTTTTAAATATAAATAAAAGATATTTTAATATTGCATTTAACAAGAAAATTTCTTTGGATTTGAGTTCAGAAAGCTAGAGTTGAAGTTTTACTGTATTACTAAATAACACTTCCATAGGGTGACCCGGGGTAATTATTGGACACGGAAAATCGGGGTAATTATTGGACAGGGCCCGACAACCATAATGCATCATAATTTATTGGGTCTAACTAACCAAAATGTTTTAATTGCATATCCAGCAAAGCTCTCATATTGGGAACACATAAGCATTTTTTTGCAAAAAATATATTAATAACTGAAGGTGAAAAACAATGGTTTAAACTTTTGTTCAATCGATGCCATTCTTTTCTTTTACACGATCTTGAATTTTCTAATATTCCGTATTAGATATGTTTGTGAAGGTGGTTTGTGCAAAAAAAAAATGTAGTATGAATAGTAACTTTACCAAGCATGTTTTGTAACAGGGTAATTATTGGACAAAGGAGGGAATTGGTTTTAAATGCTGTGGAGTAAATCATACAACATTGCAAGAATTTTTTTTTAATATCCCATACTTTTTGGGCTTATAATGTGTACAGGTTATACTCCAACAGTTAACTCTCATTGCTGTTTATTAAGACAAGTACAAATGTGTTATAAAAACTTAAATATCAATATTTGAAAATATTCCGAACTCAACTGTCGGAGTTAAGGCAGTTTTAGTTCATGAAGCGAGAATTGGTGTTTAAATAACGCATTTTTAAACGCATTTTTCACGCGCAATAAGATATCTCTAGATAGTCCATGGATTCTTAAACTTTACATTTCCTCACATTTACTTTACATGGATCCTCAACCCTAACAACCTTTCTCAAGATCCTCAAAGATAGATACGAAGATTTATCTCAGAAACATTCCTCTCACTGCACTTTTCTCTCTCACTTTTTTAAATCCGTACTTTTTCGGCTTGTAATAATTAAAGGGCACCAGTTGTAATCCAACAGTCAAATCTTATTGCTGTACGAAAAACAAGTATAAATATGTTACAATGTCTTAAATATAGATATTTAAACAAATTCAATGCTCTACAGTCAGAGTTCGGCCAATTTGAGTTGACATAACTAGAGTAGGAGTTTTACTGTATTATTAAATAACACTTTCCCACTCGTATCTTCTCCAACTACTTCATCACGCGCAATAAGATATCTCTAGATAGTCCATGAATACTTAAACATTTACATTTCCTCAAATTCACGTTACACGGATCCTCAACCCTAACAACCCTTCTTAAGATGCTTGAAACGCCGAATCCAAACACACTATCTCAAGATGCAGCAACTATACATCGATAATATAACAATGATACGGGCATTGCTATGAAGTGTTATGTAAAATCTCGTACTTTTTTGGCTTGTAATAGTTAAAGGGTACCGGTAGTAATCCAACAATCAAATATCATTTCCTTATAAAAGACAAGTATAAATATGTTATAAAATCTTAAATATAGATATTTAAACGAATTCAATATTCAACAGTCATAGTTCGGCCAAGTTGAGTTCACATAACTAGAGTTGGAGTTTTACTGTATTATTAAATAACACTTTCCCACTCGTATCTTCTCCAACTCCTTCATCACGCGCAATAAGATATCTCTAGATAGTCCATGAATTCTTAAACATTTACATTTCCTCAAATTCACTTTACATGGATCCTCAACCCTAACGACCCTCCAAAGATAGATAGAAAGATTTATCTTAGCAACATTCCTCTCACTGCAATCATCCGTGCTTGAAATGCCGAATCCAAACACACCACCTCAAGACGCATCCAAATCGTCAAGATCCTACTATCACCACAATCTCCGATTAAATTTCCGTTTCCAACCTCTTTTACGCCCAAAGGCTTCGCAGTCGTAAAGTGCGGAAACGCACTTTAAGTGGGAAGAGGCGACTTCAAGTGTTTCCAGCTATTAGTCTCCGTTTAGAAAGGGAATTAGTGAGATTGGACGAAGCTCTTATAGATTTTGGGTCATTTTTAGAGAACAGTTATTAATTGTTTAAGTTTCTAAATTTAAGTAAAATAAAAATATTAAAAAGAAAAGATTAAACCATTCCGTATTTTTTTAACAATATAGATATCTATTTTTTTACGATTTATGGTTATTTTTGTGCAAAAGTCAAAACAAAGAAGAGAGTAAATGATGAAAAAAAAACATTCATATTTCAATCTCAGGTTAGGTTAGAATTATCTTCACCCTAGAGCTACACGAGGGCTATTGGCGACAGGCGTCGTATTTTAGAACCACAGTCAAGTGACGATATTTCAATCTTAATTAGACCCAGACAAATTACAGACACAAAATATCGATAAAACTTATAATGAACAAAGTTAACATATGCATTTGCATAAAAAAAGACACCCAAGTTAATTTTTAACTCAATCAATGCCAAAAGAGAATCATGAGAAATTTCTTATTTTCTATCATAACAAAATAAAGATACGTCTTTTTTGACCAGGTCCCCCTTTAATTTTATTTCAAGGTGTTGCGTCTTGTATATATATATATCCTAGTTCATTATTAGACTGTAGCTGCTGAGTTAATACCAATATGTGAATTGGACTTCAAATTCAATGAATGATATTGATGTTTTTCACAAAAATATTTCACTTATAATCAAATATTTTTCAAAAAATATTTTTCACTTTGAAAATTATAATATTTTAAGTAATGTTTGTTTTATTATTTAAAATATCTTTAAAATTAAGCTTTTAAGCTTAATAACGAGGCAATGTAGCTAATGGAATCACTTTGCACTGATATGTTACAAGTCAAACCAGGGATTATGAAATATTTTGCTCAGCTAAATGAAATGAGAAGCAATCTTGAGTCATAAGTAAGTGTGTATTAATTTTGCTTTGGTTTGAATATATGTTTGGAATGCTGGCGATAACCCTTGATCCTTTAAATTAATGAACACAGCAAGGCGGGAGGGGGTGGGGGATTAGCTCTAGGTGACAAATTTTTGTCAGCGTTGTTGTGGTGATATTGCTTAAAGTTTGGAGATTAATTGAGAATTAGAGTCTTAATTTCCAATTGTTTTACTTTTTTTTCGATTTGAGATATTTATGAGGAAAGGAAGCAGTATGTGATAATTATATTAGTTGATGAATTACGATCCTTTATGAGCTGTCATGGCAATGAATTTAGTTTGATATTTGAAGTTCATTCCAAGTTTTTAGAATACTTTTGAAATATATCCAAGCTAAAATAATGATGTTTTACATTATATTAGAGCTTACCAATATTATATTAGTAAGGGGGTGTGGGGTGGGGGAATATGGGGGTAAAATAAAGAATTTTCAAAATCATTTCGATAAAAACCTACTTTTGAACTAACTTTCCAAGTTGTTTACCAATTGCCGAATTGTTTTGTATATAATATGCATTTGAACTGTTTAGATTTCAAATAATTAAATATTTTTAATTTTCCCCCTCTATATACTCGAATATCTGGCGATTTAGAGAACATAGTTTCATATCCTCATTTTCTCCCAGGGTGGGGGAAAATGGGGGATCTCAAATTTAAGAATGTAATGAAATAAAAAATCCTGAATACAAGGATCAAATTGAAACAAATTATCCCTTATATTTCTTTTCACCTTTTTTTAGAAAAGCTAACTTTTAGAGATAATAATAATAGTAGGATAATAGAATATTTAATCAAAAGAGTACGGCCCTCTACTATTAAATTGAGGCTCCTGTAAAACTATTGAGATTGCACTGAACTTAACGAAATAATCTTTATTGTCTCTTTCTGGAAATGATTAATAGTTTTCCAGATTTGATTCGGTTAAGTATTTTACGTGATAAGTTCTAGTTTGTATCATTTTGTAAAATAATTGCAAATAAAAACACTACACCACCAGGTGGCATGTCTTGTGTTCATATTCTTAAATGTGCATTGTTAAACTTAATGTATTAAATTAAATTTTGAAAATCTTATTAAAAATTTAATTAATTATTATTTTTGGTTTTTTTTGTAACACTGTACATTTTAATTACATTAAAACGGTTTTTAACTAACATCCTAAAATATAATTCATTTTAAAGTTCATTCCAAAACCAAAACTACATTACATCTTACAGTAGCAGCTAAGCCTAACCATACCACCACTTTAACCCCACTGCCTACAAATAATTATTTAAAATTTAAAAATTGGTATTTTTCTTAGCTATTTGTGAAGAAATACTCTTCAAGAATATGTCTTTTGCATGTAACAATGTATGTTTTATAAATAAATAGAACAAAGTTTCTGCGAATGAATTCTACCAGCTGAAACAAAAGTAATATAACAAGAATCTGAATGAATTAATGGTTTTACCGGATTCTAAAAACCAAATAAAAATAATTAGAGATCATCTAAAAATAATATTTCTAAGAAAAAGTCTTAAAAAATTAAAGGTTTAGTGGGATAATGTATATTTTTAACATACCCCCATCCCCCCCCCCCCGCCCGCACACACAACCATTTTTCCACTCCCCCTACAAATTCCAATTATTAAATATGTGTACACAATAAACTACAATTTCCTATCCAAAAATAATGTTTTTACTTGAAATGTAAAATATAGAAATTGACAAAAACGAGTATAAATATCCACTAGATATTCCCTTTAACATCCCAATCCCACCATCCAATGCTTTTATTTTCCAGCTTCTGGATAATGAGTGGGTCGACAACAATGGGTCCGCTTTGCTTTGACAGGGGGTATGTAATTCGAAGGCGTCAGGTTTGATCGGCTGCATTCACCGTCCCTTGGATATAAACATTTTATAAATTCTTAACAGGCTTAATTTGCGGGAAGTGTCCTTTCGGAGATTGGGATAGTTGTTTAGAGAGTGATAGGGGGAAGTGGTCCTGGTGACAGATTTTGGTCAGCTTTGTTGTTGGGAAATTGTTTAAAGTTTGGGAGTTAAATGGGGAATTAGAGTCTTTATTTGACGAGTGTTTGGATAATTTTGAGACTTTGAGTGATTTATGAGTTGACGTTTCGGGATAATTAAATTGTGTGATGAATGACTGTTAGGGAGTGGAGCAGTAGTGTATGTTTTATCTTAAATAATGAAGGTATTTGAGTGTAATGTAATAGTATAATAAAATATAGTATAGCATTGACACAATTATATTGCATTAAGAATACAAAAAAAGAAGAAAAAATGCTCAATAATTAGGTCATTGAACTCCATCGTCCAATATAGTATTAGTTTCAAAACTTTGTTATTTTGCGATAAGTTTCAGGTAATTATGACAAGTGCTGTGTAAAAACGTATTACTTAAGAATCAATGCCAAATAAATTGTAATGTTATCCTGACCAGAACGAATGATCTTCAGAAACTGTTTCTGTAAAAGTTGTTTTTCCTTTGACATTTTTTTAACACAGGGAAAATAAGAACGCAGCTCTTTTTGGGCATTTCAGCTTTTTATTGTATATATTGTTTATGACTCTTTCAAAGGAAATTAATTTGCATTAAGGGATTTAAAATCTTCCAATTTATCAATAATTTTTTTAAAAAAACTATTTTTTTCTATGTTAAATAAGTAATTTATTTTAAATGATTCAAACTTCGAACAAAACTATTTAAAATAAATTCAAACTTCGCATCAGTACGGATAAATAATAATGATATCGAATTGTATATCACATTCAATCATTTGAACATTTCCAAAACTTTTCATGACATATAACTTGAGCCTGAAAAAAATTGAAAAAAACTTTTCAGAAATAAAATCCGTTCCATCAATCTAAATTTCTTGATATTGACTTTACAAAGTTGTAACTTTCATTTGAATATCTTTATTGTAAGAGATTAAAAACAAATTTTACTTCCAGAGCCCAATGGCGTATAATGTGTCTTAAAAGTTTTTTTATCTATAAATTATTTTTATAGAATACTTTTCTTACCGTTTATATTTAGCAGAGCATTTGTTATAGTGTTAAATCGACTATTAAACTTTTTTTCTTAAATTTCAAAACTATACGATTATACCACCTTAATTCTTTCATTCAAATTTCCAAATGTATTTATATAATTTAGAATGCACTGTCTTAGTCCTCGGCAAATACTTTTGGTTGTCAGATTATTATTTGTTTTAGAAATTTATAATATCCAATTATTTCTGTGTTTAGAATTAAGTTGATTGAAAAATCAAATTAAATTAAAAATTAAAATGAAACAAATAAATTATTTCAGGTTAATTATTTTTGCACCAGAAAGTTCGACAATTAAGAGTTAATCAATAAGAATTGCCTTTTCTTAGTATATATTATGTATTTTAAAACTCTGTTATTTTTAAATATTTGTTAATTAGAACATTGTCATTTCAACGCAGTGATTTGTTGTAAAGGACATATTAATCAATAGCAATCTGATTTGGAGAGCAGGTTGCAGATGAATCAAGTCGCACGATAACAAGCTTCACTCTTTTTATGGGTTTCCTTTTATCGATTGGTGTTTTTTCTTCCTTTTTTCGTCTCTTCTCTGATTTACCCAATGGATTAGTTCCAATTGATCTCGTTATCAGATGGAGAAGACTGCGATTGGGGTTATTTTTATACATCTCTAGTTTCTCCCTTTTTTATATCCTTAGCTTAAGAAAACTGTCTCTTACAGGAAGTGTTTGAACTAGTTAGTTCCATGTGAGCCTTAAATCCATAGGAGTATAAATGTGTTTAAGATGGCGTTTTTCTATATTTGGGCAAGAATTAAATCTTTTTCCAGGCATCATTTTTTATTTAGATACATTAATTCTCATAAATTTTTTAAAGTTAATAGAAATACATTGATAAGCTCTGGACACATTGTAATTTAAACCGTCCTATAAACCTAAGGTCGCAGTGTTCGGCGAACTTGCCCCCCACCAAAGAAGTCATAAGTCATAACCGTCCTATAAAATTGAAAGAAAAATAAGATCTACTCCTTTTGCTCAAAAGAACCGAAAAATACCGATCATTTTTTAAAGATGCTCTTACACTCTTTAAACAAAAGAGTGAAATCCACTCCAGTTGGAGAAGTGCATTTTCGACACCGTAAAGGCATGTATATTAGCTCATACTGAGTTAAAATCACTCGTTTGGAGTGATCCTGTCGGAGGTTTAACACACAAAGGATCCACTCCAAAAGGAGAAGTGCATTTTCCAGTCTGGAAGAGTGAAATTCACTCAGACTGAGTTAAATTAGGAGTGTTTGTTTTAAGAGTGTAAATCTATATTACATTATACATATATCACATGCATATCCATCATTGGATACACTCATAACAGCCCTTTATATGTTAAGGACGCACTTCGTATATTGGAATTTCGTAAGTGACTTATTACCACTTTGATAACAAGATTTTCGTAAGGAAAACATAAACAAAAAAAATCTCAACAAATTCTATACGTATCTATGAATACAGATTATATCTGTTTAAGATATAATGTGTTTTTTGTTCGAAAGAAAGTGTAATATTACAAATCAATATATCAAGTTTTAGAATACTAATTTTCTGTAGAAAACTAACATAAGTATTCTTTTTTGAATAGATTTTTAAAGTGTGGTAGTATATAAGACATTAAAGCAACATTTTCCGATGAACCTAAAATTATTAAAAAATTAAACACTATAAAAATGCATTCATTGGCTTTAGCTACACAAGAACATTCGGCAGCTTTCTAAATATCAAAATTAGGAATTATATCATTAGAATTTTAAAATAATTTAAGTTTTTATCAAAGAAAAATTATGCAAAAATTAAGATGTTAAAACATTAACAAACTAAAACTTAAATATGCTTCTTTAATAGGAACTTATTAAAAATAAAATGTTTGTGTCACCATAACATGTTTACTTTTTAAAAAAACCTAAACAAAGTTTAAATTTCCATAGATAGAACATTATTTAAATTCGTTAGAAAAATTTAACATGAATGTTATTTTAGCAAAAAAGCAAAAAATGTATTAAAACCTAACTAATAAGAACAAAATAAAACTTTTAACTTATTTTCTAAAGCCAGTATCATGATTAATTAGGAACAATAGAATTAAGAAGGAAGCATAAAACAACAACTTTTAAAAAATACAATTTATTACTTCTTTCTATCTCAGCAACCACAAATATTTTTTGTCCCTCCCTTGTTTCAAGAAAGATTTAAAACAGTCTGATTAAATTAAGTTGAGATGTTGTTTTCTTGCCCACTAATGACAAAAAATTGCAAATTTTTTCATGTTCTTAATTTACTTTTCCAATTATTTCTTTATAAATCTGAAGTGCTTTGAAAATAATACAAAATAGTCTTTCAATACTTTCAAATGAACTTGCGTTTCTTAACGGTATTTTAATTTAAATATAATGAACTGTAATTGCATCTGATGGAGTTTAATACAAAACTGGTTAATTTAAAGATAGTTAAATAAACTAATTTACGATGTCTTACATTCATTTAAAGCTTTATTATTTTATTGTTTTTAATTTAAATAACGTTAACTTTTCAATTAGATTCAATAGTTTTGGTATATTTCTTCTGTATAAGCAATCTACTTAAAAATACTATGCATTATGATTTTTTTTATAATATACACTTCAATGTGCAAGCTGGAGAACGCTTTATATTTAAACGATCCTTAGAAAATATGCAATAGCAACTTACACATGGAAATCAAGAAATATTCGTTAGACAATGTAAAACACTATAAGAGTAATTAGAAAATCAAGAAAAAATCAGAATATTTTGTATTAACTAAATTAAACCATTTGGAAGTAAATTTGGTCCAAGGATTTTATGATAGAACTATCGTATTTAAAGCATTTTTTTTTAAATTTAAACTTTGTCAGACTTCTCAATTAGATGCAACTCTGCCCTTACCTATAAGTATAAAAAAATGTAATTGGAAAAAAGTCAGAACTATTTTAAATAATTAAACAATTTTTAACTGTACAGTTTAGAAGATTAAAACTCGTGGATTGTACTGTTACTTATAAAATAAAAAAGTACTACACAAACCACCGCCTCGGTGGCTGAATGGTTAGTGTACTAGCCTTTGGAGCTGCTGAGGCCGGGTTCGAATCCTGGTCAGGCATGGATGTTTGTAACTGTCAATAAATGTTGTTATTTGTCTATGTGTTATTCATTTCTTTGTGATAGTAAAAAAAAATTCTTTCTGTGTCTGTCCCACTTGACGAAAGCTTATAAGCGGTTCTATGAACAAGCACACAAGCTGGAATATGTATGTATCATACCATACCATACCATACTACACAAACTATATAACTCTTTTTTTAAATCAAATGCATCTTTTACAAATATATATCAAAATATTTTTGAACTGGATGGTATAAATGGGTATTTTTATATATTTGTTGAAGGTATGGTTTTTTTGCAATAGGAAATAAATCTCAAGTGCTGACATATTTATGGGACAGTTTATATCTGTCTGTGTGGTTTCCAGCACATTAAAAATTTCGGAGAACATTTTGTAACAAAAAAGTTTTTGTTTTTTCTTTCTTCTATGTAGAAAAAATTACTTTGACAGTTGCTTGATTTGGAAAAAAAAGTGCACCAAAAATACAAGGTTACTAAAACGTAGCAATTTTGTTCCTAAAGTTTATTATGAATCATAAAAGTTTAATCCAGTCAATGCTAAAGGAATTTAACCTCCACACTGAGAAAAAAATTCTGTAAACATACAGAAATTTTTTTAGTAATGTTACGGAAATAACCAATTTTACAAGAAAAGTTTTTGTAATTCTGAACAGAAATCTTCATTTCTGAAGTTACAAACAAATTTCTAGTATTTGCAATTTGTTTCAACCAATCATGTGCTTCTATATGAAGTGTCACGCGCAACGTCACTAAAGTTTGGTTAGGTTAGGTTTGAATTATCATCGCACTAGAGCTACACGAACTAAAGTTTGGCCTCGATTGTGATTCAAGACCAATCGCTATTTAAAACTTATAACTTAGATGATTGTTTCAAATGAATTTCACTTCTCATTTCCTGGCGTTCTGTGTACCGACATAGTACAGTTGGCGGAGCGTTGGAATGGACATCTAAAGGTTCCTGGTTCGATCCCGGGTTTCGGAAGTCTGCAATTCCTCGGTATCGTTGTGGTTAGTACCCCCGTCTGTCACTCGGGAGACCGGGGATTGATTCCACGCCGGGAAAGCAGACATTTTGTTTTTTCTTTGCAATTGCAAGGAAAATGTGGTATCCACAAAATGTTCTTGTATAGTTACAGAAACATTACTTGTGTGGGATACATAAAATAGTCCTGTAAATCTACATGATCTAAACAGGTAATGTTAACTAAAATATATTATGTGTTTTTACAGCAATTTTTTTAGTAATTATTTACTAGAAATTTTCTAGGAAAAGTTTTTTACAAACAAAAATTTGGTAATGGTTACAGATTTTTTTTCACAGTGCAGATGTTTTTACAATATTTCCACAGTAAATTTGTCAAAAAAGTTCTACAAATGCGTACGTAACTTATGTTTTATTATTTACACGATTAAAAATTTTAGCATACAGTTTTTTAAATAAGTAAGTTTACTGCGAATGGCTCTGTTGAAGAGGTGAAACCTTTGTGAAAACCATTTTTAATTGCAATGTTTTCAATTAATAAATATGATCTCCCCCATACTAAATAATTGAAAAGCTCAAAATAGTGTCAAAATCAAAAATAAAATAACAGTTTTTTTATCTAAAAATACAGCGATATAAAATGCCTTCAAACAAATTTAACAAAAGAACTTCGAACACAAATTTATTTAGGAAAAAATATACTTCTTCAATTTATAATTTCAATTTCCGCTCTAAAACTTTTGGTTTCTGAGATTGACACTCAACTCATTGTTTGAAAATTTAGATTAAAGTATTCATTAAGGCGATCAAATATTTTTGGAAATGAAATTTTACGCTGATGAATGGTGGAAATCAAAAGTAGCGTACACCTGTATGATTGTCTCTCAATTTTCAAAAAAAAAAATATATATATATATGGGTAATTCCACGTCAGAAGAGACCTCGACTGCAAAAAAAAATATTTTTTTCTGCACTTGCAACTCTTATATTTGCTTTAGAAAGGTTTGAATTTTATTATTTTTGTATCAACAACTATTATTGTTTCATCTTTGGCAACACAGCAGCTTCAAAATATACGCTTTGTTTTGAAAGCATGGTCTCGTGTTTTTTCATCATTTTGAACAAAAGAATTTTAAGGTACGAAGCACATTTTATCAGAATTTTTGATAAAATTATTAAAATACACTATCAGAGCTACCTTAAAAACACACTATTAATTGGTATTCATAACTAAACGATATTTAATTAGGAAGATAAAAACCTCCTTTTGGACTGTAGTGTCAGTCACGAAAAGATGGAAAAGTTTCTATAACTTTAAAAAAAAGGCTTTACTTCAAATTTTTTACGATCTTTTCTTACTTTAGTAACCTCTGTGTAATTCCACACCTCTTAATTTTAAAATGAAAAGAATTTGCTCTATTTATAACACATTTTAGCTTTGTAGTGTCAGTCACAATGTAGTGTGAGTCACAGCTTCTTTTGATCTAGATGTTTTAGAGTAGCTATAATCTTTGTAGATTTCTTATATTTTGATATAAGATGGCTATATCAACAGCTAAAAGAAAAAAAAGAGCAAAGGGGAAGTTTTTAGGAGGGAATAAATTACAAAAAATTAAAGAAAATGAAAGCAAGAACCACTTTAAGGACAACTCTTCAATTAAAAGTATTTCACCTCCATTGCAATCCTCCAACCATTTGACAACCTTGTGTGGTAATTTTTTCCCAAAACTCATGGTCATCTTTGCCTTCAGTCATGGTAAAGGACCAATTGATGGACTTCGTGATACAGTGAGGAGGGAATAAAAGAAGTCACACTTTCTATCAAATTTGACTCAAATTTTGCTAAATTTTTTCATTTTGAATAAGAAATCTGCTCAAACATATAACTATTATACATTTCTGACAACTGTGTAAAGGGCAAAATAAGTAGATTAAATGATATATGCTCATCAAAGAAGATAAATACTTCCGTTTCCCTAACACTCAAAAATTACTCCGTTTTTTTAAAATTCAACAAATACCTACTTAAAATAACTTCCAATGTTTCATTAAATCCCCCAAAATACTACAAGGCGGATAAAACAAATTTAAATGTTGTAAAAAGAAATATACATCTCAACAAAATTCTGAAAATTAACTTGATGCTATAAAAAGAGCTTTATTTCTTTTTATAGTTAAATTATCGTTAAAATTTTGTTGGCAAATGTTTAGTAAAGATGCTTATTCAGTAAAACTGAAACATCTGCAATGGTCGGAAAGTCTTTTTGCGTGGTTTCAGGGTCAAGGTTTTTCAGAAAATGCGATTGAATAAAGAAGTATGAAACTATCAGAAACCAACTTTAGGGGACCTTGTGTAACTTTTTGTAACTATATTTTTACCGTGTACGCAATTTTTAACTTACCATGTTCAACACTATTTACATACGTTTTGTTATTATTGCCAAAATTTCCATTTCTGTGATACAATTCACATGCTGTAATGTGTCACAAGTTGAATATAATGTAAGTCACGCACAAAAGTGTTAATAAATTATTTCCTATGATATTTCAATGCTTTTTTGCTATTAAATGATTCAGTTTTAAACCGTATACTTAAAATAAGCACTGGTAGAATGTTGATTTGGTTGATTAGCTGCATTTTGAAGAAGAAATTAGAGTTAAACAAAATTACCAGAAACCTACTTTAGGGGACGTTGTGTATCTTTTTCTAACCATAATTTTACTATTTATGCAATTTTTAACTTTCCATGCTCAAAATTATTAACATATGTTGTGTTATTGTTGCTTAAAATTCCATATCTGTGATACAATTCACAATGTAGTGTCAGTCACGAATTGAATGTAGTGTCAGTCACGCACAAAAATGCTAATAAATTATTTCCTATGGTATTTCAATACTTTTTTGCAGTTAATATATTTAGCCTGAAACCTTATACTTAAAATAAGCAGTGGTAGAATGCTGAATTACTGCCCAATCAGAAGAAATTCGAATTTTCATGATAGCCAAAAATCTACGAACTTTCGTGTAGTGTCAGTCACATCAGGACATTTTCATTATTCTTTAGTTAAATAATAATTTTTGAAAAATTTTACTGATTGCTAAAAATACTATATGCTAAGGGGTATACTGACATACATTATTTTTTTAGTAAATATAAAATAATTATGAACTATGCGTTAACGAAATTGGTTAAATCGTTCTGATGTAGTGTCAGTCACGCGTGGAAATGCCCATATATATACTGGATTGAAACCCTTTTCGAGATGTTTTACTAAAAGTGATCATTTATTAGAGAGATGAATTCATAGGCCGTTATTGATATCAACTACATTTGAATATTTTTCAGATTTCAAATTGATTTCGTTTCTCAAACATTTACAAGATTAAAAAAATGCGTGTTAACTTTTCCTTGCGCTTCAGCTTGGATTTTATCAAGTATCCACATTCCTTTATTCACCTAATAGTAGTTTCAAGAGACATTTTAGCTGCAATCAGGCTTGAATTTTATTTAAATCGCAATGATGGTTTTAAGCCAATTTTCTTATTTGTCTGCTTTATTGTTTGCTGGGGATTCGAGGTCTTCCAGGCAGCGATTTCGATAGATATTGATCACCACGTGCTAACTTTCGATAAACAACTCTTCTGGTAACTTGCTTTAAATCTGTCGCAATATCAGAAACTGTTACATCGGTATTTCAATATCTATATTCTTATAATCTCTTTATGCGAATATTCAGTTGACTTCAGAATGATTCTTTGCACTGAAAATGCACAGTTAACTTTTTAAGGCAACTTTAAAAATCATTTCATTTAATGATGCAATCGCTTTCTCTATAGAATTTGCATAAAAACTGAAACGTGTGCTTATCCTATCTTTTATTGGCAGGAAAAATTTTGAAATTTTTAATTTGTTGATGTAAGTTAAATTTATTTACATTTTCGAAACAGTTTTATCCTAATACACTGATCAAAACAATTAGGGGAATTCATGGTTTAAACCATTTGGCCCCCAATGATTCCATTTGGTATCATCAGTTTCCGATTTTTTTTTCTCACTAAGTTGAGCTCGTACTTATTTATCGTTAGATGGAAGAATCATGTCTTTTGAAGAATTAAACAATGCTTGTTTTAATTAAATGGAAATATGAAAAACATGGTAAAATAAAATTCACTCCTAAAAATGTTTATGAAATGAATTGATTCTAAATTCTTTATGCTTGTATTCATAGAAATCTAAAATTTGATATTACCTTTTTTTTAATAATTAAAATTTTGAAAAAAAATAGAGTTATAATTTATTCAAAAGTTAAGATTCCAATTTTTTGCGCGATAAATTTAAGTTAAAAAATTAAAATTTGTTTCCCTGTTTTTTTAAAATTTCAACCTAGATGCATAAGGAGTCTACTTCACAAATTTTAGATTTTTTATAATAAAAAATAAGAAGTTGGAACTTTACGGGTAAACAAAATTACGCAAATTAATCCCTAACTGATTTGAGCAGTGTTTTTTGCATGTTGTCTAAAGAATATATATATAAAAAAAGTACAGGACAATATTGAATATAAGGTAAGGGATTATTTCAGCAGTCGCGTCTGTGCCTAAACTTTTGTGAAGCACTGTAGTACGAGTTATTTTAATGGAAAGGGGAATTGTACAACAATGAATATTATTCTCTAAAATTTTCAAAAACAGTAATGCAAAAAATAATTTCAACACAGAAAATGTTCTAAAAGTACAAAAAATTATTTAAAAAAAACTCACCTTAGACTTAGGTTTGAATTTCAACTTGGTTGCAATACGTCCATCGCCTTTTATTCCATATTAGGTAATAGAAGTAAAAAAAAAATTCAACATGCAACCTGTCAAACAACTTACTTCAAAGAAAAAAAATAGTGCACTGCAAATGCTCATGTCCCTGGTCTTAAAAGGAAGTAGAAATACTTGATAAAATTAAAAATCTTATTCTGTTAAATGTGTTAAATGATGCAACTTAACAAAGATGTTTGAATGTTTCTTTTAAGATATATCCAAACCTAAGGTCGCAGTGTTCGGCGAACTTGCCCCCCACCAAGAAAGTCATAAGTCATAAGATGTATCCAATATTTCTAATGTACGTTTATTGCCTTTTAAATTGTCAAAATATCAAAACAAAGAATTCGATTTTGGAAAATAGAAAAATAACTATTCCTCCAATTTTCTATCTACTAGAAAATTTTGTACATTATTGTTAAAAAATGTAAACTCATTCAAAATTGTTGCATAGAAAAATGCATATTCAGCAAATGCTATTATGAGTTGCTAAAGTCTAAAATAAATGACATTTCTATTAGGAGGTAAATTGTAGAATCTTTCTTTCTCGACTGGATGATTCCTACTGATATAATTAATATCTAAAAATAGAATCGCTAAATCAGACGGAATTCTTAATTAATTAAAAATAAACTCATTAAGTTGGAAATATGAGATCCTCAAGCCAAGTATAAAACGCGAGCAACCTATAAAAATATTTGTAAACGATCCAATAACAGTTTCGTCCTTTGTCAGGATTATTTAATTTTGTGACAACCCATATTTGCTTCTTCTTGAGGGGAGGGAAGGGCACATGTTACCTATTGTGCCTAATAGGATCCAACTAACAACTTATGTAGCAGTAAATTTGGGAGCCTATGCAAAATATACAAATAATTAAGCTTTAAAAATACTAAATTGTACTCTCATAATAAAGTTACAGTAACAAAGAGCTCGAAAAAACCTTCATGATTTGTTTAAGCGATTTTTTTTAAATATTTTTTCAGGATTACCTTAATTTTTTCTTTATAGAAACCAGAAAATTTATTATTTAAAGTTAAGCCCAAAAATTTAGTTTTTAGAATGTTATTTTGATTTGATATGTCCACACTACGACAATAAAAATGATAAGAAGCTGCGCGCGCATGGACATGCATGTGCAATTTGTACCATTCGAGGTAGGCGCGCGTGCATGCCCGACCAAATTGTCTATGCATTTCCATGCGCGCGCAATTTCTTGTCATTTTTATTGTCGTAGTGTGGACATAGCATAGGAATAATATGTAGGTCATTTTATTGTTCGATGTATAAGGACATCTGGTGGACCACTTGCTATTTTCTGCGGTGGTTCTACGTAAGATATCTCTTCTCAATGGTTTGTAAGCCCTTGATATGCGGAATATGTATAAAGATAAAATTTAAAATATAATATACGTTGTTTTATTTAGTAAACAAAGTTATCCATCGATCCGCAATTCATTTTTTAAATAATATCTCAAGTGTCAGTTATAATACCAAGCAATGTATTAAATATTTAGACGTTTTGCTGCTCTTAACAAAATTGTTGAAGAGCTTAATTTACGTCCCTTTAAACGATCCGTTGTTCAAGTCGTTCTTTCAAGCTTATATTTAATTAGTGTCAAGTTGCCTTATTAAGTTAATATTTATTCAATCTTCAACATAATGTTTTCAACAAAAAGAAAACTGTAATTAAAATGTTGTGTAGCGAAAGCTGAAAAAAATTTCTCAGAAGTATTTCGTGTTACTTAATTAAGCAAGTTTTGCTCAAATAAACTTTTTGATAGTCCTAATTGGAAGCTTTCAATGAGATTGCAAATTATGTCTCTTCGGTTTCTGATTTTTTTGCTTATTTTTATTTTGGGAAAACAAACATTTTAATCTTATAGTTTAATGTAATGAAATGAAGACCTGAGTTAAAATGTATAATACATATAATACATAGAAATTTGATGATTTGGTAAACATATATGGGTCATTTGCCTTAAATAGGACTTTTCAACAAAAAATTAAAGTAAAAATATTTTCTTTTAAAAAAATTTAAAATATATTTTTTTGGCAATCTAATATATACAGAAAGATGAATATCCTATCAGCAACAAAAAAAATCAAAATTTAGCACATAAAAAAAGTTAAAATTTTGACCACACAGGGGAATGACATCTGTACACAGGGGAATGACATCTGCACACAGGGGAATGACATCTGCACACAAGGGAATGACATATGCACACAAGGGAATGACATCTGCACACAAGGGAATGACAACAAAGTAAAGGAAGATTGCAATACAAATTACTACATGAGTGAACTTAAATCAAATCAATTTTATTTTAAACTTTTGGAAATTAAGGATAATCTTGAAAATAAAATTTAGTGGTTCTGGATCGGGATTGTTTTTTACATGGTAATGGTGCAGAAATTTTTGATTTTATGTCTTCTTGATGATACATGCATACATCATTCTTGATTGGCCACTTGAACACTCCCTTCCCTGTATGTTCCATTGCATTAATTTCATATTCATTTCCCACAATGTTGGTTATTTCACCAGGATAAGGATGACTGTCGTAGATCCCAACAACCCAATCACCGATCTGTAAATTTTCCAACTTTCCAGTGTTAGTTTTATTTGTATATTGATCACTAGTCTGAGGAGGGTTTGATTTCTTGGATGCCCCTTGATATTGGCTTCGCTTGGTAGCTGGCTTAATTTCATAATGCTAACAACACTTGCCTGGACTACAATCGAAACAACTCAGCTTTCTGTAACTGGTGTTTAGTGCTTCTTCAGACCAGGTTACTTGGTGAACCTTTGCAGTCTCTTTGAATGGATAGATTGATTCCCCATCCTATAAGCCATCATATTTTATTATCTCATCCTTTGTAACAGCAGTTATTTTCACACCAACCACTTCTTTCTGCAGTGCCTCAAATAAGGTGTGGTAGTTGGCTAAATCTGTGCCTTGAGCCACAATTCTGTCCGCAGTTCGTTTTAATACTCCACCAATCCCATCAGGTACTCCTTTTCCATGTCCTGCTTCGGTATAATTCCAAGTAACCCTTTTTATGCGTGGAAAATCTTCCTTTAGAACAGTGCTGATTATGTAGAACATTGTTTTATTCCTATACTGATTTGACGGACTGTCGCTCATTCCATGAATGGTGTCTACATTAGGATGTGCTTTCAAGTGATTCTGGATAACAGGGTGTAGGTGAGCCCAAATAGCAGCAGCATCGTGTCTCAAGGAATCAGAAAGGGTACAAAATGATTCAGGTATAATCACATCATTCTCATCCTTCCAATATAGCACACCAGTATGAAGAGTGATTTGTTGTCCCCCTACAAAATTGATGGCCTGAATTTCGTTAGCATACTTGCACGCATAATTCTCACTAATATCAACATGAATTAAAATTTCGTTCAATTTCATGTTGATTTTTAGTTTCTTCAATTCATTATGCTGGTGAATTTGAGTTGCTATATGTTCCCTATATTTAGGTAAATCAGCTTCAAGACTTGTAACAGTCTGACCAATAGTAGTTTCGATTTCTACTTTCTTAGATTTCTTGCAAATTATTTCTTGACCTCTTTTATCTGTGAATTTTTCTTTTACTGTATCCCACTTCATGTAAGTTATGTTCGCATTTGTCTGATAGTCATGGTATCCTACTGTATTATTTTTACAAGAGCTACATTGTTTTAGCAGGCACGAAATATTACTTTTGTTGCAGCATAACGTTTCCAACAAAAGTTCTGGGGTCCTGTAGTCAATTATTTTGTTTTCATGAAGTTTCCCTACAAGCATCTTCATATTATCGTGAGTGCGACAAAGAACAGTGTCTCGATCCGACACTTTTGGCGAAACAATCCAGTAAGGTCGTAACCTAGTGAAAGTGGTATAGCTGACATAAGAATCTGTTTGCTGGAGAAACTTTTTGTGCAAGTTCAGAAGTGTGTCGTTCAGGTAACGTTTTTGACGCCTTATTTTCCTAGAGGTAACAAAATCCTTTTTCCCTGGGCACATTCTTGAATTTAAATCGTCTTCCAGAAAGGATACTACTTTATTTTTAAGTTTATTATTCACTACAAAACCATTACGTTTTTTCCGCTCATAGATACTTTCTTAAATAATTTGCTCGGACCCGTTTTGGTGATAAGAAGAAATTTGCTTGCCCTAGTACTTTGTATTTTTTCAAAATTGTGCCTTTAATCACCTTAGTAAACACCTGTCGACTTTTTTCATCTGGAAGACCATTATAACCTTCTTGAAGCTCTTTATTCAAGACTTCTCCAAATTAAAGTTTCCGCTTAACCTCTTTACTGACAAATTTGGCACCTTTTAACATTTTATTTACTTTTGATCTAGGTGACAAGTCCTTCTGCTTACAATACAAATCATTCATCCTCTGATATCGTTTTTTGTATCTGTCAGCACGACGATTAGCACTCTTCAATAAAGCCTTGGTCTTTTCTAACTCACGGAATGTTTTAGCACGATCTCTTCGAACCTTTCTGTGACCAGCTTGCTTTTTACCTGAAGACTCGGGTGTATGAGTGTCTGTTAGAATTAGAGTTGGTTTTAGTACAGCTGGTTTATCATCATCAGATATAATGTGGCTAACTTCAACTTGAACTGTAGTTTTTTCTTTCTTTCTTTGGTTTCTTTTGCATAATTTCCACTGTTTTCTTGCAGTACGTTGCTCTCTTGGTGTCATTTCTGAAACAGATTTAACAGTTCCCTTTTCTTTCTTCTTTAAATATTTCAATTTTTCTTTTTCCTTCTGTTTTGCTAACAACTCTGGGTCAGCTTTTATCTTTTCTCGCCTTTTCTTTTCATTTTCTCTCTTTTTTATCAATATTTCCAACCTTTTAGTTTCATTTTGCTTGTTTTTTGTTTTAGCCATACTTCCAATATTTCTGGGGGAAAAAATATGGAACTGTGTAAGTAGGAATGAAAAATATAATTTCAATATACATAATCTGCATTATATTTCATGTAACCAGTAAACTATATGATAAAGTTCTTCTGTTTCAAGTATTCTGTTTCAAGTAGAATTGTTAATACAATTCTAAAACTATTTTTATGCTAAACCCTTTAAATTTGTATTTAACTAATGCTCATTGATATTTGATATAGGAAAGGTGTGCAAATAACGACCCCCCCCCCCCCCCCAACAAAATTTAAAGCAATCTTTTTGATTTTCTATATTCTTCATATTTCATACTACATTTAAGTATAATTATAATATGCATAAATAATTTTAATTTCTCTCAAAATATATATCATTTATATTCCAATTTTAACTAAATTAGTAATAAAATGTAATGTTTTTGACTGATATTTAAAACAAGAGTAAAATTAAATTAATTTTAATTTATAGATATTAAACAAATATCAACATAATGCCCAATTTCTCAATTACATGTTTAAAAATTGAATTTAAAATCTATATTAAAGATACTAAAGAATATTGCATTTTTGTGTATTACTTACAAAATACAAATTGCTAATTATAATTTAATTATTAATTGAATTGTTCTTCCAAGATTAACCTAAATTAACCATTTTGAAAAACAAAACTATTAAATCATTAGTTTTGAGATATTGTCAAAGCTACTTTAACATTAATGTCATTTCCCTGTGTATGGTGTCTTTCCCCTGTCATCACATAAGACAGGGGAAGGACCACAGGGGAATGACAAAAAAGAACTTATTTTCACCTAGCTCCAAGTGTTTGAAGCACATTAGGCCTAAAATCTATACACAGTATATAATACATGTAAGAATGCTACCAATGTGCCATAAATATAATTTAGAATACATTTAAGAGTACAGGCAAAGACAGGGGAATGACACATAATAAAAATACTCACATGATAATTTGGAAGTTTTAATTGTTTTTCAGTAGCAGAATGTTGTCACAACTGAAACATGCAGCACAATGCTTACTTCTGATTTATCAGCTCTCACTCACAGTTGGAATTGGATCAGTACTGACATCTAGCAGTTAAAAGGTCAACTTTCAACTGATGACAGGGGAATGACACAAATGACCAGGGACATTGATTTTTTTTTATTAAACAAATGGAATGAGTGCTAGGATTTTAATTTACAGAAAATGTTTCTTCAAAAACCTTGATAATAAATAAAAACAATTAGTTTACTGAATTTAAGAGCAAATTGGGGTTTAATATTTTGTTAAAGTTTGCAGTATGATTGTAGGGACAGACAGGGGAATGACATTTCATTAACTTTTAATTAATTTAAATATTGAAAATTATTTGATATGTTCTCAGATGTTGTGTAATATGACATACAACACTGTGAATTATATCTAGGATGATGCATAATGAAAAATGATATTAAATCAAATTAGTTAAAACATTGCAAAAGTCCCGTTTAGGGAAAATGACCCATATATTAACACATTATCGGCATATTTTATGTATTTCTATATTACTCGTTTTATTCATGTACCTGTTCATTTATCTATAACCGCATAAGAAAAGTATATCAAGTAAGAAAATCTTTTGTTACTTAACTGTTCAAAACTACCGTAAATTTGAATGTAATTGTCATTTTGGAAATTATATCAATACCCATTTCTAGCGAAAGGACAAACCAACCGTATTTCCTCAGCCAGTAAAGTATTTCTAGTCAAATTACAAAAAAAATAAGGAACATAGCCGCAAAGAAGATGACCAACATTTTAGCTATAAGCAGCCATACAGGTTGGTTATAAAATAACGCTCCCTATTCGGAGTGGTCTGTAGCTTGAATGAATAATCCAAATTCAAAAAACTTTGAGACACTTACTAATCAAGAAGGGGTGAAAATAATGGAATCATAAAAAACGAACTCGCCACTTGACCAGGGTTCTAAATTACGAGGCGTAATTGGATGTGTTGGCCGTAATTAGCCGTAATTGGCTACTTCTCGTAATTATAACCTTGGTCAAGAGACGAGTTTCTGTGTTATAATTCCATTCTTTTTCGTAAAAAATAAACTCGTCTCTTGACCAGGATTCTAAATTACGAGGCGTAATTAGCTGTAATGGCAGTAATTGGCCATAATTGACCACGTTTCGTAATTTAGATTCTGGTCAAAAGACGAGTTTTTTTTAACGTGATTCTTCTTTATGATTATTTTTTAGGATTTTGTCTTTTTTATGATACCATTCTTTTCCCCCCTTCTTGATTAGTAAGTGTCTCAGTTTTTGTTGCATTTGGATTATTCATTCAAGCTACAGACCACTCCGAATAGGGAGTGTTATTTTATAACCACCCTGTACATTTAAAACCAAGAACTTACCCTTTGCTAGATAACGAACCCTATTAGTACTTGCTGTATAGACCAATATACTCAAAAACACTTTTTCGCAATAAAAGACTTTCAAAAATTGAAGAAAATACAAAATCTTCATATTGGATTTTCTATCCCATCACAATACTTACATTTTCCTTGATTTTGTAAGAGGTAGTTTAAAGTACAAATCGGTAAACATTTAAGGTAATTGTTTTAGTAATAGCGTCTCCATTCGAACTTTGCAGACATTTATAAAATCTAATTGCTCTGAAGTACTTATGCAAATTAAAATTTTACGCACTTGAAAGTTAGACGGAAAGGTCCATTAAGAGCTTAGATAACGATATTCACTATTAAAATATTTCTGAACATTAAATATTTAATTTAAACACATTAAATTGCGAAAATCGTATTTAGTAGATATAATATATAAGGACGGTCTAACACATGAAATTGAAATTACATTTATTATTATTTGTTAAGGCTGTTTGCAATTAAAAATCTAATTATAATTCTATAATTTTATTTAGAAATTGCTATACTTTTTTTTTAAAAATATATTTATAAGCCAAATATTATCTTACTTCAATATAAAAACTTTGTCAGATTATAAATTTACATTTACTTAATGTTTTATAAATATTTCAAATAGCTTTGATATCCAAGTGTAATAAACTGTAATTTATTATATTTGTCAATTATTCAAATACTCGTTTTAAGGGTTAAATGTAGTATAAACACAGCAAGTTCAATACAATAAGACTTTCGATAATAATTGGGTTTCAATATCTTCATTGATAATTTCTTTGAAATGCAATTTCTAGGAACTGTTTTATATTATTACCCGCATAAGCTACAGTTATAACTTTATGGACAAAGTAATAACGTAACTTATCGTATTTAATTTTATTTAGAATTTATGTGAAATGTAAAAGTTAATTTTTTTCTGTAATTTCTGCTTTTTTAAATTTCTGTAAAACTAATAGTTACCCTGCAATGACTATCTAGTGTGATGCTTTCTGTAAAATATACGACTTAAATGATGATTGATATTTTTTAGTATTTTATAAATTCTTTCATGAAAACAAGCAAATTATTAATTGGACCGTCATTAATACATTTTTCACATTACCTTATACAATCAATTGGAGCATTTTGGCTCTATTTAAGATGACCCTAGCAAATGCAGTAATTTACAGCAATCTAGGGAAATATTTACAGCAGCTTCCGTTTTTTTTTTAAATTTCTGTATTGACAGCTAGGTACCTGGCAACAACTATCTAGTGTGATGCTTTTTGTGAAATTTAAGACTTCCTTGGTTATTATGTTTTTTTTTATCTTCTATTACTTCTTTCGTGAAATCAATATTTTGCAAAGTATTAATTGGACATGCACTTACACTTTTTTGTATTACTATATTAGAAAACAAATTGAAACGTTTTGATTCTCTTTTAGCTAATCTGTACAGAGATAAATGATTTCCGCAATCTAGTAAAATATCTATATATAAAGTCTGCTTTTTGTAATTTCTGTCGTAACAAATAGATATCTGGCAACAACTATCTAGTGTGATGTTTTGTGTAAAATTTACGACTTTCGTGGTGATTGAGATTTTTTTTATCTTCTCTCACTTCTCCTGTTTCTACGATCATAAAACACATCATTTCGTAAGATTTACTACCCATCAGTTTGTTCGTGCACCCTTGGGAAGCAAGTCCCTTGATTTCTTGATAGAAAAACTGCACTAGACAAGATTTGATGTTTCCTGAAATTGCGGGACATAGATTTTAGTATTTGGTAACAGAGAGGGATATGATAAATGGTCTTACTTCTAGTGTTATTGCAAGAAAATTATTTTCATGTGACGAGTTTTCGTATTAAGAAAAATTGTAACTTATAAATTAGTTTTGTCCTGCTTTGGAGTGTCTAATGTATGAAACATCACATACTATAGTATATTTATTTGCCAGAAAAAAAACAATATAATATTAGGGCCTCTAACTTTTGATGTATTATTTTTTTTTCAAGTGATATTTAATTCCTTAATTTTATAATTAAAAAAAAGTGATTTCCGTGTTACCTACGCAATTAAATTATCACAATTGAGATAATAGGATATCTCTATAGGGCAATGAAGCATAATCTACTATTGTCAACCAGATACAAATAATATTTTAACAAAATCATATTAATTGGAGATCAGTGGATAGTGCACATTTTCAAGGCGAAAAAACCAGAATCACCTTTAAAAGAGCAATATTTGTTTATTTTTTCTTTTTGGGATGTGCAAAAAAGTTAAAAACATCATTCAGCAAAGAATCATTCAAGGGAAATTCAAAAGATCATCAGAGCAATTGCTCTGAATATTCAGACATTTTATTAAAACACTTGTAATAAAAAATATATCATTTATTTATTTAAAATCAATTTAAAAGGGATTAATTCATTGAAGCTAACTTTTTAAAAAAGTGTAAGTTGATGCATGCATTGGGTAACTTCTTGAAAAATAAGAAAAATAGATAAAATCTTGATTACAAAACGCATCCAACTTAAATTTCCAATTAAGGTTCAGCTCCCACTTCCTTCTAAAAGCAAAACACGCGATACTCAGATAAGTATTCTATCTTTAAGCATGTTAAAACGGTAATTGCATCCATTTATCTACACCAATACCACGGGCTCAGAGGTTCAGATTTATCAAACACCAAACGGAAAACAGATATTAAAAAACAGACGTATACCTTAAACAGTTTCCTAAGATTAATACTAAGACCAAAAACCCCTCCTTGAAACCAAAGCAATTTATTTTCAGAAGCAATGGAACACGCTATTTACTATAAATCATTCCTTAACTTTTTACGAGTTTACCTTGCCAAAATAAATGAGTATTAACGTTTTAGAGGTAATTATAAGTTAGAAAAATAAATGCCTTTTGTAACATGTATTGGATTTTCCAGCCAAACGTTTTTAAATTGCCTTTTATATGGTTGCTGATTTAAAAGAACTTTAGCGGGTTAGCCTTTTTACAGGAAAATGTTGTGGTTGAGTTATACAGAAATAGAAAAGCAGTCTATTATTTAAAATATATATATTTTAAAACTAGAAATACAGTGTAGGATTGTTTAAATGTCATGCTGTTAAAGTTGTGTTTTTGAAATTACTTTCATTTCAAAACGCTACATATTTTAAACTTCCTTTTCACTCGCATATGAAACTGAAATTTGAACAATTCTCTATTATTAATTTATGTTAAAATGTTCTCTTAAACTAACTAGATACATTAGTTCTGTATTGCTTTCATATAATAAAAAAACAGCAAGATATATTTCGGTCTTCCATTTAATTCTAAGATACATAAAAAAATGTTTACACAGTGAAGTTAATCCTTTACCAAAAAATTGCATGAACTATTGAATTGGAAACTCAAATAAATCATTTATTAGAATGTTGTCAATAAACAAAACTTTACTTAAGTTATGTAACAGAAATTTCGAACATTTCTCTAAAAGCATCTGCAAACACGAAGAAGACTGGAAAAACACATGTTAAATAACGCCAAAAAATATGAGTACATTTTAATCTGAAACATTTTACTTTATAATAAATATTATTTCACACACGAGACTTTTTTTTACATTCTTAAAATAACATGGACGCCGAAATACCTTGAACATCCAAGGGACAAAAACTTTCAAAAAAGAAAATCACCCACTTTCCAAAATCACCACTTAGGTAGGTTCAATTTTCGGTGTTATCCCAAGAGGGTCTTAAACCGTTTTCTTTTAATAGAGCTATTTTCTCAACTACTTTTCAAAAGGAGAACTTCCTTTAGAGTTTTCTTTTACTTGATATGAAAAACAGCTATTAAAAAGTTTACATGCGAAACATTCCAAATAGGTATTAAGGCATTTTTGCTAAATGATTATTGCATCAGTTCTCAGGATATTTTTAAAAATATATTTCTTGTTTTTGTTGTTTACTTTTTGTTTAAGAACTAGCCTTTTTTCGTAAATGTGATGCATTCAATTTGTAAACTTGTTTTTCTTGTGAATTAAGTTGATTTTTTTTTATTTATACTCACTTCGTATAGGGATTATGGTAATATATTAAGATCGTTAAACATGTATTCCCTGAAAAATAGGAGAACAAGGGGTGATTTAATTCAGTTGCTCAAGTTCATTAAACAGGAAGAGAGAGTAGAGTCGTCAATGTTTGGAATGCTTTACCAGAATATGTTGTGTATTCGAAGAGAGTGAAAGATTTTAAGAAGAATCTCGATAAGGAATTAAATATATTTTGGACCAACCTTGCTGGGCCTCTGGCCTGTTGTTGGTCGACAATTTTTGTATTTGTATATGAACTGTCTAGGTATTTATATGGGCAAATAAAAATTTATGAAGTGTGCATACTTCGCGGAATAGCAATTTATTGCAATATTTCTTCATATTATAAAAACAATTGCTTCATATAATAAAAGCTTTTCAATAAAAAAAGGGTTTAACCAATTTTCTTATTGATGACTTCCGCCTTTCCAATAAACTAGTCTTGTTTTTTAAATACATCTCAAAATTTCAATATGTTGTCAATGTGACTGGTTGAGTCAATGTGATAACGATCGCAATTCGCATTGGTAAAATAATAATGCAAAATTTTGAGAGTCAAAAGTGAATCAAAAGTGGTACTTATTTAATAATTAAAATAAATCTGTAGCCTTAGCCTTCTTCATATGCCTGCACACATTTTCTGCGACACACTGTTTGTAATACTAATTTAATAATAATAATAATAACAATAATTTATTGGTATACAATGAAAAAACTTACAAAATAAAAGACACCTTAATTGGCTGCTAAGGCCTTTACAGAGGTGTGAGATTTACTAAAGCAAAAACCGAAATTGCGAAAGCGGAGAACAAAAGAAAATTTAAAAAAAAGTTATACAGTACATAAGTCAAAAGAAGAAAATCTGGACAACCCGCCCTCGAAAAGAAAAAAAAAATATATACAAATTTCAGCAGTGACTAAAAGAAATTTTCTAAATCAATGATACTAATAATCATTACAAAGATATTTGAATTTTTCTTGAAGACTCTTATACTGTTTGAATTCTGGATATGAATTCGTAATGAATATAAGAATTTAGGAGCTAAATATTGGAAAAATAATTATAAAAATTTCGTTATGGAATTGGTCTTAGAATTTTAAAAATATTATTGGGTCCACGTGCTGAAATACCTGACAATTAAGTAAAAATATAGGGATGTTCATTACAATAAAGCAATTATATAGTGACTTCTTTGTAAGGCTTAACTTTAATAAAAAAAAATATCCACTTGTACTCAACCACTCTTTATAGTTACAATTTATTTTTAAAAAAACATAAAAAGTGTTTCAGGTTTTTTTTTTATAATAACCAAATTAACGTTTAAAAAAATCTACCAAAATAAACTTCATCACACAAACTTTCCCCCAAAAAAATAAAATCCTAATATACAGACCCAATACCATGCATCTAAAATTTAATTTTAAAAAATCCCAATACACACAAACCATTGATCCCACCATAGAAATCACAAATCCTCTGCATCCTCTTCGCTTCAAAATCCACTCTGCGTGTTGTCACTTGTCAATGGATCCACCCTTTCCGTGTCTCTTGCAAACGACTCCGGACTAGGAATGTTCTAGACATGATTAGATGGCCCGGTCCACCCCCCTGCAATATCACCCGATATCCCACCGGCTTCATAGAGTGGAACTCGCTTTATCTTCCTTCTATCGAGGACAGAATCTTTTTTGATTTCGTTTTCTTTTTCTTGGGGGAGTTTATTTCTTAAGGTTTTTTTTAGGGTATGATAAGATGGGGAGGAAGCATAAATTGAAAGGCTTATATTTTCGATCAGTTTGTTCAAAAGATGTTTTTTTTTTTGTTTCAATTGAACAAAATGTAGTAGAGCTACAGAATGACTATCGGTAACTGATTTCGTAATTTGGAACCATTTTTAAAGCAAGAAAATATAATCTCGTAAGGAGGATTGGATTCTCTCCTCCTGGCTCTACACCAGTAAATTATCCAAAATAGCTAGCTAGAAAGTTCAAAATGGCTCATTAAGGTATGCGTACACACTAAAAGTTTTTCCTTCAGTTTTCAACCTACAGGAATGTTATATTTTACGAAACAACTCTGGACTAGGAATGTTCTAGGATTGATAAGATGGCTCGGTCCACCACCCTGCAATATCACCCAATATCCCACAGCTTCATAGAGTGGAACTCGCTTTATCTTCCTTCTATCGAGGGGGCAGAATCTTTTTGATTTCGTTTTTTTTTCTGGTGGGAGTATATTTCTTAAGTTTTTTTAGGGCATGATAAGATGGAGAGGAAGCATAAATTGAAAGGCTTATATTTTCGATCAGTTTGTTCAAAAGATGATTTTTTTTTTGTTTGTTTCAATTGAACAAAATGTAGTAGAGCTACAGAATGGCTATCGGTAACTGATTTAGTAATTTGGAATCATTTTTAAAGCAAGAAAATATAATCTCGTAAGGAGGATTGGATTCTCTCCTCCTGGCTCTACACCAGTAAATTATCCAAAATAGCTAGCTAGAAAGTTCAAAATGGCTCATTAAGGTATGCGTACACACTAAAAGTTTTTCCTTCAGTTTTCAACCTACAGGAATGTTATATTTTACGAAACAACTCTGGACTAGGAATGTTCTAGGATTGATAAGATGGCTCGGTCCACCACCCTGCAATATCACCCAATATCCCACAGCTTCATAGAGTGGAACTCGCTTTATCTTCCTTCTATCGAGGGGGCAGAATCTTTTTGATTTCGTTTTTTTTTCTGGTGGGAGTATATTTCTTAAGTTTTTTTAGGGCATGATAAGATGGAGAGGAAGCATAAATTGAAAGGCTTATATTTTCGATCAGTTTGTTCAAAAGATGATTTTTTTTGTTTGTTTCAATTGAACAAAATGTAGTAGAGCTACAGAATGGCTATCGGTAACTGATTTCGTAATTTGGAATCATTTTCAAGTCAAGAAAATATAATCTCGTAAGTAGGATTGGATTCTCTCCTACTGGCTACACCAGTAAAATATCCAAAATAGCTCTCTAGAAAGTTCAAAATGGCTCATTAAGGTATGCGTACACACTAAAAGTTTTTCCTTCAGTTTTCAACCTACAGCAATTTCATATTTTAATAAACTACTCTGGGCTAGGAATGTTCTAGTCTTGATAGGATGTCTCGGTCCACCATCCTGCAATATCACCCGATATCCCACGGTTTCATAGAGTGGAACTCGCTTTATCTTCCTTCTATCGAGGGGTGCATAATCTTTTTGATTTCGTTTTTTTTTCTGGAGGGAGTTCATTTCTTAAGTTTTTTTAGGACATGAAAAGATGTAGAGGAAGTATAAATTTAAAGGCTCTTATTTTCGATCAGTTTGTTCATGAGTTTGTTTTGGTTTGATTTCAATTGAACAAAATGTACTAGAGCTACAGGATAACTATTGGTAGCGGTTTCCGTAATTTAAACCATTTTTTCAGGTCAAGGAAAAGTAATCTCGACTGATATTCCATTGGCTTTATAAAGTGGATCTCGCTTTATCTTCCTTCTATCGAGGACAAAATCCTTTTGATTTCGTTTTTTTTTTTTTTTTGGTGGGGGTTTATTTCTCAGGGTGGTTCATTTATGGTATGATAAGATAGGGAGGGCGTATAAGCTTAAAGACTTTTGTTTTTGATCAATTTTGTAAGCAAAATTTGATTTTGATTGAATTAAAGGAACACAATAGCTTCTTCAAAGCTGTTGGTGACATGTTTCGTAATTTTGAACCATGGTCGGCGACGAAAATACAAGTTCGTGAGGAGGTTTCTATACTTTGTTGGTTCTACACAAAAATGCATGGTCAATATACAGTAAGTTTAAACGCTTTCTCTTCAGTTTTTGACTTACAAAGCCATTAATTTAATATTTTGATAAAATCTGCACTAGAAATGTTCTAGACATGATTCGATAGCTCGGTCTACCCCCTCTCATTATCACCCGATATCCCACATGCTTCATAGAGTGGAAGTATGCTTTATCTTCCTTCTATCGAGAAACATAATCTTTTTTATTTTGGGGCTTTTTTCTGGTGGGGGTTAATTCCTGCAGATTTTAGTTTTAGGGTATGATAAGATGGGGAGGAAAAGTAAATTTAGAAAAGTTTGTTTTTGATCAATTTTATTTAAAGAAAATTTTGATTTTTTATTGAACTTAATGGTGCACTAGAGCTATTTGAGGGCTGGTGGCGACGGCTCTCTTAATTTGGATTTAGCCCTACAAGAATATAGCTATAAATATAATTTAAAAACTTTTGGATCAAAGCAATTTAAGATGTTATACCTCGCTCTTATTTTCATTTAAAATATTTTAACAATTTTTTCAAATGTTTTCAACTATTTTTATAATTATACCGCAGCTACAATTTCAATTCAGAATTAATGTATTATGATATTTGTTTTCAGTATGCTTAGTTAAAATATCATCTTCATCTTTAAATAACCATACATTTCAAAACACATAGTAAACTCATTCTAAAGAAAATTATAACTGTTGATAGTGGTTTAGTTGAAATTGCAAACCATCCACAATGAAATAAATTATGTCATAAAAATTGAATATTATTTTAATAAAATACATAAATAAAACCATAAAATAATTAAATATTTGAAAAATTGGTGGTCGGAGTTGAAGTCACTGCATCTTTTTTTGGAGGACATAACCTTTGTCATTTCTCTTCTCTTTTTATAAAGATTTTATACTTTAAAGGGTTTCTTGGAGGTCAGAAAAGATAAGGATGAATTATAAATTTATGGTCTTTCGTTTGAGATAAAAAAAATTATCGATAGATAATTTGGTGAAGAGGTTTTGTGTATATCCGTATTTACAGCACCAGATAAAAAAAATATACCATAATTAATTGAAAGGATTTTTATCAGATATCAATAAGGTTTTGATGAAATGGCCTTAGTCTCAATTTTGACTATGTTGACTTACTTCTTCTATTATACAAAAATTGCTTCGTTGTTTGAGTTTTCTTAAATTTCAAAATCAAATTAACGATCAAATTTCCATTAAGTGATAGCACTACACGTTGCTTTAAGAATTAGTATTACCCTTAAAAAATTGATAAATTACCATCATCAAATCTGCATTACAATTTTCCAAACATATGTACAAAAAATGTTCTCATATAAGCTCCAACGAAATTAAAATCATCAGCATTTTATTTCAAGTTTTTAAATTAAAAATAAAACATTGTTTTGTTATTTTAAACACAAACTCAAGTTTGAAGCTATTATTCAATATACTTTTTGAAATTATAAATGTGATAATTTATAATTGTAACTACCTGTCGCATTTCATTTCTTTAAACAGATATCGTATATTTGAGACTTATTAACAGGGAAAGTTTTAATTTAATATTTAATTACAAATTTTTATCAGCCACTAAAAGTCCATAAAAGTTTAAAATAACGGCTACAGCCCATATCATTTATAAATACTCTACGGGTTTCCATTCAAACTCAAGGACATTAATTTAATGTTTCAACAGAGATAAAATGGCGTCTAAAAGTAACAATAATTTATATCACATTTCATAACATCCCAAGCCAAACTCGTAAAAAATATGTCATAATTATTAATTTAGATTAAAAGTAAGGGCAATTTCAAAAGAATATAAAAAATAATATCCTCACATTACCTTTAATAGCCTTCGGTGTTTATTGTCCAAATAACTTCTACTTCACGACGGCCATTATTTACTCGAAATCGCCTTTCCTTCGAAAATATCGATTATTACCCAATTCATAAAAGAACATTTACTTTGGGTAAAAATATTTTATAAAGACACTTCATCACAATACCATTCATACCCCACCCCCCAATAACGATTCATAAAGCCCAGCATACTCTAGATGACGCTATTTATTCTTTTTCTGTCATAACTTTTCGCCCGCATCCAAATTGGCTTGTTCAGTTTTTTTTTTATTATTTTTCGAATATATTTTTTTATTATCTTTTTCGCTTGTCACTTAAGAAATATCGCAATAAATTAGGGAGTAGAAAATCAAATGAAGGACAACACGACGATTTTATGGCGTCCCCTGCACATTCATTATTTCTGTCCTCCTTTTTATGTTTTTTTTTTTTTTTTTGCTTCTTTTTATTTTATCTTTGTCGAAAATAATTTATGTAAGGTACCGTACAAAGTTTTGACCTGAGTGATAAATTGAATTTTCTGCAGAAAAATGTGATTGCCGTAAGATTTTCTTTTGTGCTATTAAGTTTACCCGGCCGAAGATGCAAATTAGTTTGTAGTCCAGCACGGATTTTTTACCATCTTTTATAAAATAAATTTAAAAGATTATAGATTGTTTCAAACTATTTTTTTTATCATTAAAAGAAGTGTTTTGTGTTAAAAGTAATATCTGATACCCTAATTACAATATTATTTTAAAGTGCTTTAAAAGACGGGCCTTTAAACAAAAAAAAATAGCTTTAGCTGTGTTATCCAATAATAGTGAAACTGTCATTATTTAACGATAGTTCATGGTATAGTAATGAAATTCATTCTGTTAAAAAAACAGTTTTAAACAAATTAATTTTATCCTAATGTGCAATCCCAATTCCAATAGAAAATGTGTTAACAAAATCATTTATTTAACAACCCTCCTTTGTAATATTTTTTTACGAAGGTTGGCGAACAGTATGTTTAAAGATTACGAAAAGTTTCCTTAAAGCCTGATTGGAAAATAGTTAGGCAATGGTTGGATAGATATTTTTACAGTGTTTTTAGAGTTTTCATGTTGTAAGATACACATGAGTGTTAAACAACTTTCAACCGTAAATGACTAAGTATTTTGGATTGCATACATATTTTTATAATTACATTAAGGGGGTATGGGACACTTTTAACTTCTTTTTTTAATATTGCAGATATCGATATATTTTTTTTTCTCTAAATGTATACTAAATTACTTTTAGATAGTCAAAGGTTTTAAATTATCATTATTTATTTTTTTTTAAGTAAAATGTAAAAGAAAGTTATGTTTCTTATTTTTGTTATAAGTCAAAAACTTATTTATTGACAAACAAAAATTTAGCATTTTTATAAACAGAAAAATGTATTTAACAAACTGTCTTTACCGATTTTTCTTATTTGCCATAGTTTTTTTTTTTTAATTATTAAAGTTTTTTTTTAATAATTTCACAGGTTCACTTTTTTTTATAAAAATTAATAAATAAAAAATAAACTATTTACAACTAATCTCTTAAGACAAATTAAAGATATATGTCTGAAAAATATGAGTGGAAAATTTTGACACTCTATGCGCAGTCGATTTTGAGTAATATCAATTTAAAGTCAAAAAATCATCGAAAACACGATCAAGGAGAAAAACAGCTTTGAAGTTTATCCCTTTCCTTACTGAAGCGCTCCAAACCGACCGAACAACTAAGGATTCGATAACGTTATTCCTATCTAATATTACGAGGAAGCAAAGATTATAAACGTGGTTGGCCAACACAGATGTCATGACACAAAAAGCTACACATGTCACGTTCTACTGCAGATATAAATAAAATTGTTGCTTTAAATTATTCTAAAATATTTGTGTTATTTTTTATGATAATACTAATTTTTTTGATTTTTTTGTGAAGATTTTGTGTCTTGTACCCACTTAAAACGCAAGAAAATTAAATTTCATAAGATTTTCGATGTGTTACATCCATCTCCAAATTACATTTTACCATCACATCTATCGTTATCTAATTTAAGATTTTATTACAAATGTCAATTCACAATTTACATTCTTACTATCTGCACATAGTTTATAAATTAAATTACTTATCGCATTCCCTTCCTAAAAGCCATTGCGGATGTTTGAAGCTAATTAAATTCCAGCACTACATAAAATTTTATATCAACAATTGCAATTTAAATCTCCTTATTAGATCTATTTATCACTTATGGTTAGTTGGGCATATATTTTGAGAAGACGGGTTCTCATGAAGATTAGAATTAACCCTTAATGAATGAATATTAAACTGGATTTAAAATATATTGCAAAAGCTGTATTTTCAATAGACTTAAAGTCGCATTGCTTGGCAATCTTGCCCCCCACCAAGAAAGTCAAGTCAAAGTTATATATTTAATTGATATTTTAACTAATTTAAAAGGCAGTATTTAAAATTATATATCTTATCCTTTATAAAGAGAAATGCATAATTTCAATAATCGAAAATTAAAAAGTGGTTAAATCAATAGTTAAACTTGCCGTTTTCCATTAATTTTGAAAGGTTTTATTAACATGGTAGATAATACTTTATATAAAAAATAAAGTATACTGACTTTTAAGCATACATTAAAACAAATATTTTCAAAATAAATTTTATGTATATCCTAATATCACATAACAACGGATTTAATTATTTGTTTTACTTTAATTTATCTAGAGGAACAATTACAATTTGGATTGGAATCTTTATAACCTAGAACATTTCAATTTTCCTTTTGCTTAACTTGTATTAAATTGCTTGATTCAGCCAGTATGTAATAACAATTTAAAAACTATGAAATGTTACTTTAACTAACTGTCCATGTCCATTGATAACACTTCTCTCCTTACAAAAATAAATTAGAAAAAGCTTTTTAACATTCCTTTTGACTGCTTTTTTACAGTAATCAGTAGTCAGTAATCAATGTCGTATTACAGTAGTCAGTAATACGACAAGTATTTGGGGCAAGCTAAAGTTTTCGTAAAATTTCAAATTATCACAAAATCGTTCCAAATGCACCTAGATCAAAAATATTTGGCATGGATATCCGTTTTATGAGTATCAAATAAATTTTATTTTAAATTTATATGAATATGTGGCAATAAATACATATTAAAAATTAATTTTAATTCTAACAAATAACATACCCTAACTATGGGGGGGGGGGTAGATACATATACATTCCGACTTGTGCGCTTGTGATCAGAGACCCGCTTACATAAGCCTTCGTCAATTAAGACAGATGCAGAATGAATTTTTATTGTCACAGAAAAAGGAAAAGGCACCCTTTGCGAAGGCGGGAATAGAACCCGCAAACGTTACAGCGCACAAACTGGCGTAACAATCCAAACCAGTCGACCATCCGGGCCCCAAGTATTTGGACAGTGTTTGTCTTGATATTGACTACAATGCACGCTTCCACTACAACCCCTGGCAAAAAGTATCCGATCACCGAAAGCCTTGCCTACGAAACGTTCACATCAGTCGACATTTTTTACAATTTTCATACTTTTTCAAACCTTTGAAATTTTTTTGTGAAATAAGACTAAATTAGTCAAAGAATATTAAATATAAACAATGAATAAAATTGTTGTTAACAATTTTCAAGAGAAAATAAATTGAATCGTGAAGGAAAAAAGTTTCCGATCATCCCTTTGTGGGGAAAAAAGTATTCGATCAAGTCACTTTAATATTTTGTGGGTCATTTTTTGCCTTGATTACTGCATTTAAGCGCCGAGGCATGGATGCGACCAACTCGAGGCATAAATTTGATGGAATTTCACCCCAGGTTTCCTTGATGGTTATGCATAATTCTTCCATAATTGTTGGTCTTCTCTTATCAATGTTTCTTTTCAAAACATTCCAAATATTTTCATTTGGATTGAGATCGGGACTATTTGCAGACCAATCAAAAGTCTTTTTTGGAGAATTTCCATTTCGATTTAAGAAATTATTGACCAGTTTACTTAGATGACATGATGCGTTGTCATCTGAAAAAATGAAATAAAATTAGTCCAAAAACCTCTCCTCGATGGTAGGAATAAAAAATGTTTTAAAATGTCAATAAACACTTCAGAATTAATTGTTCAAAACACTATACACATTTTACCGACTCCTTTGGGAGTCATGAAACTCCACACCATACATGAACGCTGATATTTAGTTTTAGTTTTGAGGCAATCTTTTTTGAACTTTTCATCAGCTCTTCTCTACAAAAAGATTTTAACACCATCTCCGATTAATAGGCAGATACGAGATTCATAACTAAAAACAACCTTCTTCAAATCATCAGAAGACCAGCTTTTATGTTTCTTGCACCATTGCAGACGACTTTTGCTATGTTTTTAGTCATATATGGTTTCGTTT